>CM053032.1:79675855-79816638 GCA_028564925.1 Lithobates sylvaticus
TCTGATGATGGTACCCAGCTAGAGGAAGGCAGTAACGTGAGCCCAGAGAGAGGGGGTGCCCAAGAAGGACAGCAATCTGGCAGTCATGTTCCCCCAGCTGCAGCATACTACCAGGTTTGCTCCAGTGATGAGGAGGGAGGGGATGATGAGGTCACTGACTCCACGTGGGTGCCTGATAGGAGGAGGAGGAGGCACATCTCCAACGAGGCAGGGGCCAGCTTAAGGGCAGCACACCAACTGCATCACACTGCAGAGCTCTGCATGTACAGGGCACTGCTGTTTCTGCGCGTTATACCAAAAGTTCTTTGGTGTGGGCCTATTTTGAGATGAGTGCATCAGATCGCACCGCTGCTATTTGCAACATATGTCTCAAGCGTATCTCGCTGGCCAAAACATCAGCCAATTGGGCACCACATGCTTGACCAGACATATGTCGACCTGCCATGCAGTTCGTTGACAAGCGTACCTTAAAGACCCACACCAAAGAACAAAGTGGACCTCTCCTTGCTTCTCATCAGCTGGGATCTCCAACCCCACTATACCTTCAGTCCTCTCTGAAACCTGCTCTGAGAGGAATGAAGGTGTAGAATTAGGTGTGTCACAGCCAAGTACTTCTGGGCAATCTGCTATCGGTACACCGACGTCAGATTGTACCAGGCAAATTTCCCTGCCCCAGCTGCTGCACCGCCAAAAGAAGTTCGCTCCCAGCCATCCACATTCCCAGCGGTTGAATGCTAGCTTGGTTAAATTGCTAGTACTTCAACTGCTGCCTTTTCAGTTGGTGGACTATGTCCCCTTCCGTGAGTTTGTGGAATGTGCGGTTCCTCAGTGGAAGGTTCTCAAACGCAACTTTTTCTCACGGAAGGCGATTCCGGCTCTCTACCGGCATGTGGAAGGCAATGTCTTGGCCTCGCTGGACAGGGCGGTCAGCGATAAAGTGCATATTACCGCTGACTCATGGTCCAGCAGGCATGGACAGGGACGTTACCTATCTTTCACGGCGCATTGTGTGACTCTGCTGGCAGCTGGGAAGGATGCAGGACAAGGTGCAGTAGTATTGGAGGTTGTTCAGCCACCATGCCTCCAAAATGCTACTACTGGTGATTCTGACACACCTCTCTCCTCCACCCCCTCCTCTTCTTCTTCCTCCATGGCCTCTTCGAGTGCTCTGTCCTCGGAACCAGCGGTACTCCGTAGGCGTACAAGGGGCTATGCGAGTACGCAGGCAAAAAGATGCCATGCCGCGCTTGCGCTGGTGTGTTTGGGGGACAGGAGCCACACTGGGGCAGAGGTTCTGGCAGCTCTGCAGTGGCAGGCCGGGAGGTGGTTGACGCCACGCCAGCTTAAGCCAGGAATGGTGGTTTCTGACAATGGCACCAACCTCCTCTCCGCCCTGCGACAGGGGCAGCTCACCCATGTGCCCTGTATGGCTCACGTCCTCAACCTGGTGGTGCAGCGGTTCTTGGGCAGGTACCCAGGCTTACAGGATGTCCTGAGGCAGGCCAGGAAAGTCTGTGTGCATTTCCGCCGATCGTATAATGCCAGTGCTCGGCTGGCTGAGCTGCAAAAGGAGTTGAACCTGCCCAAGAACCGCCTAATCTGTGACATGCCCACCAGGTGGAACTCAACGTTGGCCATGCTGCAGCGGCTGCACACGCAGCAGAGGGCCATCAATGAGTACCTGTGCGACTATGGCACAAGGACAGGGTCAGGGGAGCTTGTTTTTTTTCTCACACCAGTGGGCCATGATCAGGGATGCATGCACTGTCATGTCACCATTTGAGGAGGCCACGAGGATGGTGAGCAGTGACAGTGCATGCATCAGTGACACTGTCCCGCTGGCCTGCCGATCACACAGGAAGAGGATGAGGAGGACGAGGAGGAGCGTGTCAGCATGGAGGTGGAGCCTAGCACTCAGCATCAGCAGCAGTCTTTAAGGGATCATTTACAGTCCCAAAAAACCCATGGACTTGTACGTGGCTGGGAGGAGGTGGCTGCGGATCATGTCGTCCTTAGTGACCCAGAGGACTCCGGACCGAATGCCTCAGCTAACCTAGGCTGCATGGCCTCCCTGATCTTGCAAAGCCTGCGGAAGGATCCTCGTATTCGTTGGATCAAGGAGAGGGATCATTACTGGCTGGCAACCCTACTTGATCCATGTTACAAGGGTAAGGTTGCAGACCTTATCTTGCCCTCGCAGAGGATGAAACATCTTCAGGAGGCCTTGCAGAAAGGTCTGTGCAACGCGTTCCCAGAGCCTGGGAGGTTACAAATTCCTGGTCCTGGACAACGTGTTGCTGAGGCTTTGGTCAGTCACAGAAGGAGCGGTGGAGAAGGTGGCTGTCTGACCGATGCGTTCAGACAATTTTTTAGTGCGCAGCCCCAAGGTATGATCGGTTCCAGCAACCATCGCTAGCGTCTGATTTACATGGTGCAGGAATACTTAGGGGCAAGATCAGACTTGGACACCTTTCCCACCAAAAATCCTCTGGGTTACTGGGTCTTGAGGATGGATCACTGGCCAGAGCTTGCACAGTATGCAATTGAGCTACTGACCTGTCCTGCATCCAGCGTTCTTTCGGAATGCACATTCCGTGCTGCTGGAGGCTTTGTAACTGATCACATGGTGCGCCTGTCCACCGACTCGGTTGATCGACTGACCTTCATAAAAATGAATCAGTCTTGGATCTCCACCAGCTACCAAGCACCTGATGCTGATGTAACTGAATATTTTTTTTTCCTGAAATGTCAGATCCCTTCAAGACTGCCTATACTGATGCTGAGTGACTGTCCTATTATGCTGAGGGACTATCTTCTTCCTCAATGATCATGCTGATAGCCTGTAAGAACATTTTTGGTTCTGGGCCCAATTTTTCAGCCCCTGTTTAACAGGGGCATGTAATTACAATTTTTGATGCAATACTTTGCAGCAGGGCTCATTCCTGCGCTCCAACTAGAGTATCTGTGAGGGGTTGCAGTGTTGTGGCACCAGCACCAGTGCCTAAGGCTCAATTGTTCAGCCCCTGTTTAACAGGGGCGTGTAATTACAATTTTTGATGCAATACTTTGAAACAGGGCTCATTCCTGCCCTCCAACTGTCACGTACCTGGTGGTGCGAGCCCGAAATTGCAGGGAGAGACCTCCCTTGCGTCTCCCACTCCTGGTTCCCTGGTGTGGGGACAGGAGACCCAGGAGTGAGGAGGAGCACGGGTGCCTGGCAGGATCAACAGACCGGTAGAGTGACCAAGTCAACTTAGCGGACACGGTGGAAGCCTGGATAGCAGGGAAGACTGGATACAGACTGATGAGCTGGAAACAGGTTAGCAGAGCTGGCTGGATCTGGACAACGGCTTAGCAAGCAGGCTCACAGGTAAACAGGATAGCAGAGCTGGCTGGATCTGGACAACAGCTTAGCAGACTGGATAGCAGAGCAGGCCGGAGTTGGGCAGGTAAGCAGGCTCACAGGTAAACAGGATAGCAGAGCTGGCTGGATCCGGACAATGGCTTAGCAAGCAGGCTCACAGGTAAACAGGGTAGCAGAGCTGGCTGGATCTGGACAACAGCTTAGCAGACTGGATAGCAGAGCAGGCCAGAGCTGGGCAGGTAAGCAGGCTCACAGGTAAACAGGATAGCAGAGGTGGCTGGATCTGGACAACGGCTTAGCAAGCAGGCTCACAGGTAAACAGGATAGCAGAGCTGGCTGGATCTGGACAACAGCTTAGCAGACTGGATAGCAGAGCAGGCCGGAGCTGGGCAGGTAAGCAGGCTCACAGGTAAACAGGATAGCAGAGCTGGCTGGATCTGGACAACAGCTTAGCAAGCAGGCTCACAGGTAAACAGGATAGCAGAGCTGGCTGGATCTGGACAACAGCTTAGCAGACTGGATAGCAGAGCAGGCCAGAGCTGGGCAGGTAAGCAGGCTCACAGGTAAACAGGATAGCAGAGCTGGCTGGATCTGGACAACAGCTTAGCAAGCAGGCTCACAGGTAAACAGGATAGCAGAGCTGGCTGGATCTGGACAACAGCTTAGCAGACTGGATAGCAGAGCTGGCTGGATCTGGACAACAGCTTAGCAAGCAGGCTCACATGTAAACAGGATAGCAGAGCTGGCTGGATCTGGACAACAGCTTAGCAGACTGGATAGCAGAGCAGGCCGGAGCTGGGCAGGTAAGCAGGCTCACAGGTAAACAGGATAGCAGAGCTGGCTGGATCTGGACAACGGCTTAGCAAGCAGGCTCACAGGTAAACAGGATAGCAGAGCTGGCTGGATCTGGACAACAGCTTAGCAGACTGGATAGCAGAGCAGGCCGGAGCTGGGCAGATAAGCAGGCTCACAGGTAAACAGGATAGCAGAGCTGGATGGATCTGTACAGGTGATCAGACTGGGAGCAGGAAACAGAACCACTGAAAGGGCTGGAGACATACAGGTGATCAGGTTCATTACAGGGATCAGACTGCAGACCGGACAGAGACCATGCAGGCAACCAGAGTTCATCAAGGAAGTCAGGTCAGGAATCAAACTGGTAGCAAGGTGCAGTGGATCAGGCAGAAGGATGGTCACAACAAGCCGGGGTCGGGTACAGGCAGAAAGCTGGGTAGTCTATGGTAAGCCGGGTCAATAGGACAGATATATCAGGATCAGATTTCACACACCACAACGCTGTAGAGCAGACAGCAAAGACCGTCTGCACAGGTCAAGTTTAAATAGGCCGGCTGGTGCTAACTAGAGTGCGCGCCCGTCTCCCTGTGCACGGTTGCACACGTGCACGCGCCCGGGCGCGCATGCGCAGTGGAATCTGAGGGCCGGGACGGCCCGGGTTCAGGTTTCTGGCTGGATCTTCATGACACCAACTAGAGTATCTGTGAGGGGTTGCAGTGTTGTGGCACCAGCACCAGTGCCTAAGGCCCAATTGTTCAGCCCCTGTTTAACAGGGGTGTGTAATTACAATTTGTGATGCAATACTTTGCAGCAGGGCCCATTCCTGTGCCCACCAAGAGAAACTGTGAGGGCTTACAGTGTTGTGGCAACACCACCACCACCAAAGGCCCAATTTTTCTGCCCCTGTTTAACAGGTGTATGTAATTACAATTCTCAATATAATATTTCACAGCAGGGCCCGTTCCAGCGCCCCCAAGAGTAACTGTGAGGACTTACATTGTTGTGGCACCAGCACCACCACCAAAAGGCCCAATTTTTCTACCACTGTTCAATAATGGCATGTAATTACAATTCTTGCTATAATAGTTCACATCAGGGCATTCCAGCACCCACCAAGAGTAACTGTGAGGGCTTACAGTGTTCTGGTACCACCAACACCTAAGGCCCAAATTATAGCATATAGGGCAGGCCCCTACTTTCAAACATCCAACTTACGAACGACTCCTACTTGCAAACGAAAGGAGACAACAGGAAGTGAGATGAAATCTACCCCTTGGAAGGGAAATTCTCTCCTGTAAGAGTTGATATGGGAAAAACGTGTCTTCTCTCCACTGATGCTTCATCACCAATCCTTGTTTCACTAAAACCCCCAAATTTTCCCAACACAATTGTCATTGGGACAGCAAGTGAGGTGAAATCTTCTGAAGAGGTGCACAGACAGCAAAACAAATGTTGCAGGGGTGATAACCCTTCCCTATGTTTTCCAAAAAGCTTAAAAATAGATTTTTTTGCCTGGAGCTACACTTTAAAAATGTACCAGTTCAAAATTACAAACAGATTCTACTTAACAAAAAACCTACAGTCCCTGTCTTGTTTGCACCGCCTGTATACTGCTGTTCAGAGTATATAGGGCCTGGGGGCCCCACGCCTTTCCTTTTTTAAATTTGGGCGCGTGGTTCCCCTTAATATCCATACAAGAGCCAAAGGGCCCGGTAATGGACTGGGGGGGGGGGTACCCATGCCGTTTGTCTCACTGATTTTCATCCATATTGCCAGGACCAGACATTACATTAAAGCTGCTAGCAGTTTTAAATGACTTTTGTTCCTTTTAAAAATTTCATTTTGTGCAGGGACTGTTCTAAGCGCGGTAAACACGCGCTACTTTACAGGCATACTATAGACACCCCCAGGTACGATATTCAAAGGAATAATTCGCTTTTTTTTCCCACTTTAAGCATCATTAAAATCACTGCTCCCTGAAAAAACGTCAGTTTTTAAAACTTTTTTTTGCATTGATACATGTCCCCTGGGGCAGGACCCAGGTCCCCAAACCCTTTTTAGGACAATAACTTGCATATTAGCCTTTAAAATTAGCACTTTTGATTTCGAGGATTCGAGCCCCCCGGACTTTAACGGGGTTCTAAAGTTTGCGCAAACTTTCGGTCCGGTCGCAGGTTCTGGTGTGAACCGAACTGGGGGGTGTTCAGCGCATCCCCATTTGGAGGCTTTAAGGGATTTTTTCCTTGTCGCAAAGGTCAAATGTGTAAAACTATCAGTGGGAAAACTTGTAGAATTAAATCCTTTACCACATATAGGACTTCCAAGTCATATAAAATTGACGGTTCTATTTCATGTACTACTAAAGGTGTGGTTTACCTTCTAGAGTGCCCATGCAAGATGTAATACGTAGGTAGGACCATCCGGGCACTGAGGGTAAAGATGAATGAACACATAAAATATACATAAGGGTTTCAAAGACCACGGTCTGTCCAAACATTACAGCCTCCACCACAACAGAGACCCTTCTACTTTAAAATTATTAGGGATTGATTGCTATTCTCCCCATTGGAGAGGTACAAACTTAGTGAGAGGTATATCCACGCTTGATTGGATTTATTAGCTCAAAACTTATAGACCTTATGGTCTTAATATAGAGTGGGATTTCAACAGCTTTATTATTAATAGGTCATTTGTGCTCTATATTAGATTTTGGGGTTTTGTTACATGTTTTACTATTTCATTGTTTATATTTTTATATTTAGTTTAATATTTTTTAAATAGTTTTTGTGATGTATCTTTAAAGGTTTTTAATATATTTTTATTCTTGCCTTCTAAACATTTTAACTATTTTTGTAAAGGCTCCTCCGGTATACTTGGAGGTGCATAAATATTTAAAATAAATAGATTAAGGATTTTATGTATGTAAAATGAAATTCTATTCGTTTTATTTTTTAACACAGGATGGCGCTGTACTTTATTTATCCAGCTTTGTTTGGTATCTGTTTAATGGTAGGGGGCATTTATCTAATGTGTTTGTATGTCCTTTGGACATCTATCATTTGGTCCTCTAGGAGTTGACTTGGAATCAAGAATGGAGTGTGTATTCACTATTGAATGCAGATTGGTTTTCTGTCCTCATTTGTGCTGTAGTGTTTACCTATGGCGGACACCATTTTCTTGTGTATCTTTTTCTAGATTTGATGCCCGATCATGTGACCGGAGGAGTCTATATATATTCTTGCTATGGCGTTGCACATTCATGCTCCTGTTTCCCCTGACGATGGGCTGTGATGCAAAACGTGTTGACCGGAGGCCAGAACACCCGCCAATTCCGGCTGTCAGCGAGATTTTTGCTCTTTGGTTGCTATTTTTTTTATTTTAATAATGGGAGTACCTCTCTTCACTTTTAAACAATAAATACACATCTAGCAGTATTCACGGTATGTGTTCTTCTCCTTCTATGGCGGTTGTTTGAGATCTTATGACTCGAAGATAAGACATTTGATACCAGTGGATTCCATACCTTGAGATTCAGTGGACCGGATTCAGTTAGCCATTGGACACAAGGAGGTTGTCAGAATCAGACAGACAGAAGTTACAGTTAAATCACACCTGTTTGATAATAATAAAAAAGTTAAACTGAGTAAACGTAGTCAAAACATAGCCAGAGTTCAGGAACCAGAACGGGTAGTCAGACAAGCCAAAACATCAGGGAGCCAGAGATGAGCGTAGTAGAACAGAAAGCAGGATCTGGAGCCAGAAGGAATGTCAACCAAGCAAGTCTTTAACAGGAACACAGGAGAGCGTCTCTAGAGATGTGACCAAGGTGAAGGCAGAGATCTGGACTGGATGGCTTAAGTAGGCAGGACTGACGAGCAGGATATCATCAACAGGTGAGTCACTGTGGAGAGATTGGAGCTGGCAGTTAGCCAACAGCTGAGCAGCCAGCTTTGAGAAGGAAGGGCTGAGCCCCACCCTGACAGTGCCCCCTCCTCAATGATCCTCGGAGGACCACCAGGCTTGAGGGGAAAACATCTTTTGCCCAAGTGGAACGAAGACCACGGAGATGCTCCTCTAATACTCTGTGGAACAAATGAGTCAACATGGAAGGTTGGAAACCATAGTTCGCCATAAACGGGGACAATATGGAAGCAGAATTCAAGGCACTATCGTGAGCAAACTCCGCCCACGGTAAGAGGTCTGACCAGTTGTTATGATGGTCATAAATAAAGCAACGTAGGAATTGCTCCAAGGACTGATTGGCTTGTTTTGCGGCCCCATTACACTGCAGGTGATATGCAGAGGAGAAAGCAAGCTGAATTCCCAACTGTGCACAAAAGGCTCGCCAGAACCGGGACACAAACTGACTACCCCTGTCTGAGACAATCGCCTTGGGTAGCCCATGTAAGCGAAAGATCTCCCGAGCAAAAATGGAAGCCAGTCCTTAGAAGTGGGCAACTTTCTTAAGTGGAATACAATGGGACATTTTCGAGAACTGGTCAACCACCATAAGGATAACTGTGTTGCCCTGGGAGTTGGGTAACTCCACAATGCAATCCATAGGTGGGTTCAGTGCCTCTCTCCATTGGGTATGGGTTGTAGGAGGCCCACTGAAAGGTGTTGTGGAGTCTTAATCTGAGCACACACGGAATAGGCAGCTACGAAGGTGGTTACATCAGCACATACAGTGGGGATCGAAAGTTTGGGCACCCCAGGTAAAAATGTGTATTTAATGTGCATAACGAAGCCAAGGAAAGATGGAAAAATCTCCAAATGGCATCAAATTACAGATTATACATTCTTAAAATATGTAAAAAAAAAAGTTAGATTTTATTTCCATCATTTACACTTTCAAAAATTACAGAAAACAAAAAAATGGCGTCTGCAAAAGTTTGGGCACCCTGCAGAGTTAATATCTTGTACTGCCCCCTTTGGCAAGTAACACAGCTTGTAAACGCTTTTTTTGTAGCCAGCCAAGAGTCTTTCAATTCTTGTTTGAGGTATCTTTGCCCATTCTTCCTTACAAAAGTTTTCCAGTTCTTTGAGATTTCTGGGCTGTCTGTCACGCACTGCTCTTTTAAGGTCTATCCATAGATTTTCAATAATGTTGAGGTCAGGAGATTGTGAAGGTCATGGCAAAACCTTCAGTTTACGCCTCTTGATGTAATCCCCCGTGGATTTTGAGGTGTGTTTAGGATCATTATCCATTTGTAGAAGCCATCCTCTCTTTAACTTCAGCTTTTTCACAGATGGCATCAAGTTACCATCCAAAATTTGCTGAAATTTTATTGAATCCATTTTTGCTTCTACTCGTGAAATGTTCCCTGTGCCACTGGCTGCAATACAACCCCAAAGCATGATTGGTCCACACCCATGCTTAACAGTTGGACAGAGGTTCTTTTCATTAAATTCTGTGCCCTTTCTTCTCCAAACGTACCTTTGCTCATTCCGGCCAAAAAGTCCTATTTTAACCTCATCGGTCCACAGAACTTGTTTCCAAAATGCCTCAGGCTTGTCTATATGTTAATTTGCAAAGTCCAAACGCTGATTTTTGTGGTGAGGACGTAGAAGAGGTTTTCTTCTGATGACTCTACCATGAAGACCATATTTGTACAAGTATCTCTTTATAGTGGAATAGTGTACCACAACTCCAGTGTCTGCCAGATCTTTCTGGAGGGATCGTGCAGTCAAACCTGGGTTTTGAATTGCTTTTCTCACAATCCTGCAAGCTGTTCTGTCTGATATTTTTCTTGGTCTTCCAGATCTTGCTTTAACTTCCACTGTTCCTGATGACTGCCATTTCTTAATTATATTCCGAACAGAGGATATTGACATCTGAAAACGCTTTGCTATCTTCTTATAGCCTTCTCCAGCTTTGTGACCGTCAACTATTTTCAGTTTCAGTTTTCTAGACAGCTGCTTAGAAGAACCCATGGTGCTGATTGTTGGGGCAAGGTCAAATGAGTCTGGCCATTTAAAACCTTTGATATTGACATCACCTGGTCTTCCCAGTAGATGATTGAGAACAATCCATGACACTGGCAGGTCTCAGCTTTGCAAAGGGGGCAGTGCATGCTATAAATTCTGCAGGGTGCCCAAACTTTTGCAGACGCCAATTTTTTAGTTTTCTGTAATTTTGAAAGTGTAAATGATGGAAATAAAATCTAACTTTTTTGACATATTATAAGAATGTCTAATCTGTAATTTGATGCCATTTGGAGATTTTTCCATCTTTCCTTGACTTTGTTATGCACATTAATACACATTTTTACCTGGGGTGCCCAAACATTCGATCCCCACTGTAGACTAGGCCAAAAGGCATTACGAGGTACTCCTAATGGCCTATTCTGGTATTAAATGCAGTTTTCCACTCGGTGCCCTCCTTAATCCTCACGAGATTGTATGCCCCTCTCAAATCAAGCTTCGTGAAAACCGTTTCTCCCTTGAGGCGGTCAAATAACTCCATAATCAACTAAATCGAATAGGCGTTCTTAATCGTGAAACAATTGAGACCCCTATAATCAATACAAGGTCTCAGTTCACCACTCTTCTTCTTCACAAAGACATTGCTAAAATCGCGGTACTCCTCCGGCAGGGAGGAGAGCGAAGAGGTGCACAGGACCTTAGCTACCTTCTGGAAGCATGTCTTATTGCATTGTGGCGACCAGGAGAGAACCTTAGCATGGAGCCAATCAAGAGGGGTTGTGCCTCTGTAACCAAGGATAACCAATAAGCAGCAGAAACTTAGGTGAGGAAATAACTTGGAATTAGATTATCTCATGGTCGAAGAGCCCCTACAGCCATGGACAACGGAACAGTCTTGTGAGTCACATGGGCAGGTCTTCTGTCAAGAGCCTCAATGGCAAGTGGAGTGTCACGCAGCTGCAGCAGAATCGAGTGCTTCGATACAAAGGCAGCATCAATGAACAGGCCTGCAGCCCACAGATTCGATTAGAGCCTGTATCTCAACGGACGACTCAGCCCAAGAAAGGGTAACCGAAACCAGAGGCTTATCCTTCTGGATAACTGGGGACAAAACAACGCCATCTAAGGTCTGTCCGTAACAGGACCTCAAGGTTCGGGCGTTCCCTGGACGGGTAGGACAAGACTTCAAAAAGTGACCTGCCTGGCCACAATAAAGGCACAATCTCTCCCTCTTTCTAAGGGTTCTCTCATCCGCAGAGAGACGTGCAAAATCCAAGTGCATGGGTTCATCCTCACAGACTGATTCAGTACTGGGAGGCAAGGGGGGGACTGCAAAGTTCGGAGACAACTGTACAGGAGGCTTCTGCAAGCGCTCCTTAAAAGGGAGTCTTTCTCTGAGTCTGGAGTCAATGAGGATGACAAACATGATCAACCTCTCCAGCTCAGTGGATATATCTTGGGCCATGGGCCTCAGCATGTGGGAACATCAAATAACCTTTTAAAAGATGTCACAAACTCAGGGTAACTCAAGACAACAAGTTTTTGCATCTCCCATAAACGGTTTGCCCAGGCCACGAAACCTACTTTGTTTCTGTCCGTGGGAAAAGCTTGGGGCAGCATCTCAAAGTATATCTCAGCTTGGTTGAGAAACCCTCTGCATTGGACTAGATCGCCCCCAAATCGCTGGGGAAGTGGCTTTTGCTGGCGGAATTTCCTATCGTGTGTACGGGGCATAAGACAATGTTTTGGGCAGATGCAGGTTAACTACATTTGGTCATGCCTATTTGTCTTAAAATAAGTTTTGTACATTGTTGTCTAGATGGGTTTGTAACTAGAATGAAATGTAAACTTGATTTAGTGCAAGGAGAGGACACTCAGTAGCTGTTGACACATCTGGACGCAGGAGCACTTGTGTGGGACACCAGAACAAACTTTTTAGGATGTCCCACACAGGTGCTCCAGTGGGTACTAGGTCTCCATTTGTGAAACTTTACTCAAAAAGGTAAGTATTCCAGCCTGAAGAAAGTGAAAAAATCATGTGTTCAGCTTGGAACTCTGCCAAAAAAGACAATTGTATGACACTTCCAAGCAATGTTTCATATTCCTATTTCTTGCATAAAATATCTGTGTGCTAAGTATACTTTTATTTTATTCACATAGGGGAGAAAAGACTCAGGACGTCAGAGGTCACCAGGGACCCCCAACCTGCTAAAGAAGGAGAAATCTTGGGGGCTTGACCGGATGCTAAGGTGAGAGGTCGCTGCGTGCCCGGACCTCACGCCCACTCCCATGTCCGACACCGCAAAGTAGAGAAGGAAGGAAGAAGGGAAGGAGACGCCGAGAGTTAGAGCAGAGGACAGCGCACCAGACACCGCACTAGAGACAGTGCGCTCTCTTTTGGCTCTCCTGTGGCAGCTTCCAGCAGCACACACAACAGTGAGAGGAGGGGAGGTGACGCACACGCGGGATAGAGCGGCTGCCTGTGCCTCCACGAAAATTGAACGGACCTGCTCCCTGGTATGTCTAGGAGACAAGATAGTGGAGGAGGCGGCCACGCAGGATGGAGCCCAAACACTGCGCAGCTCTAAAGAAAAGATAAGCCTGGCAGCAAGTCAGGCTGCTGGGGCTACTAATTTTGAGCGGTATGCTCACACGCCAAACCAAAAGCCTAAGAAAGGCAGACAAACAGGAGAGCCGCAACATCAGGCCCCATCAGTGACACACACGGGTGGGAGGAAAAGTCAAGGCTCAGCGGCTGAAGTGCCAGTAAAACCAGCAACAAAATCGGCAAAAGCAGTAGCGTCAGCAGCACCTGTAGCACCAGTAGTACCAGTACCAGTGACAGCGGCACCTACAGTTTTGGAAAATGAACAGGGACCGAACAGGGAAACGGGAAGGTATTTCTGCGCCAACTTCAGTAATGGAGAAAGAGCCATCTTTGAAAGATATTCTACTAGCAATCAACAACTGTAAGTCATCTGAATTATCAGATCAACTCAAACACATTAGGGAGGATGTGTTATTATTGAAACATGACATACAGGAGGTATTTATATGGACAACAGCTCTTGAAGGGAGACTTAGTCAGGTAGAGGATGATGTGAACCCGATGAGACAGGAGGTGCAATTAATGTGGGAACAATTAAATATGTGCATGTATAAAATGGACGATATGGAAAATAGATTACGCAGGAAAAATGTAAGGGTACTAGGTCTCCCGAGAGAAGTGAGGGTAACAACCCGATAGAATTTATGGAGGCATGGTTTAAGGATATGTTTGGCAGAGAATCATTATCAAATTTTTTTGTTTGATATTTTGGTCTCTTGTTTTTTTCCCACTGGTATTCTTTTCCTTTTTTCTTTTCTTTTTTTTTCTCTCTCCACTATTTTGAGATATATCTATATTTATAAAGAGATTGGAGCGGGGGAGGGAAGGAGGGAGAGAGGAGAAAGGAAGGGGAGGCATTAGGTAGAGTGTGAAGTTTTTTTGGATGCCTTTTTCTGGAAGGGGATTGGTGTTTTTTTGGAATTTTATGGATGTAATATTTATGGACACATTTGATTCATTTGGGATTGTTCTCTTTCCACCAGATCTGGGTAACAATGCTCAACATGCTTTTTTTATATCACCTTGGGGGGGAAAAGATGGTCACTTTAGAAGCCCTCAATATGGGCCCAAAGATGGGCAGGGAAAGGGTGGGAGTTAGATGGGAGGAGGGGAGAGAATGGGGTGAAAATGAGGAGGAATGGGGATGTATGTGAAGGTGTGGGTATGATACAGGTGAGAGGGGGGAGGGACAGAGAGTTAGGGGTGTGTAGGGATGAAGGGATGTAAGAAAGAATATGGTAAAGGTTTTGAGCTTACACAGGAGGAAAAATCACTAAAAAGGATCACAAAAGACAGGGAAAAAAATACCCCAGAACACTAAACACGAAGCAATATGGGATAAGATTAAATAATTATTTTGATATAGGAATGGGAAATAGAATTGTAGAATGACAGAAATTAGGGGAGTAAGGGGAAAAGCCTCAAATCAGACCAAGAAAGTCAAGATATGTTCTTGGGATGTACGGGGGTAAAAAAACCTGGCTAAAAGGCAGGCATTTTTTTCTATGGCCAGTACGGGTGGATTTGGAATGCTTTGCCTGCAGGAGACACACCTTGAGAAACCTGTTTTAAAACACAGGAAATATAGGGTACAATATCACTCTACTCACACCTCCTATTTAAGGGGGGTGCGTACCTTGATAGATCCCGGAATGTTTTTTTTCCTGCAGGCAAAGCATGGTAGACGAGAACCGAAGGTATGTTTTTCTTTTATGTGGGATTGAAGATAAAGAGTGCGTGATAGCCAATGTATATATACCTCCTCCATTCAACACTGAAATTCTGTGTGACCCGGTGAGGTTCATTGTGGACAAGCTGGGGGTACCGGTTATAGTGGCAGGAGACTTCAATATGACCATGAATAAAAACATAGATTGGTTACCACAGAGGGCTCACGCTAATACAGCATCTAGTGGCCTGTTATTCCAATTCTGTGAGGAGACAGGACTGGTAGATATTTGGAGGAGGTGGTATCCCGAGGTAAAACAGTATTCCTGCCACTCTAGGATGCATTCTACCTTGTCCAGGATTGACCTTGTATTGTGTAATGAGGAGGCCCTGAAGATAATGGAGGAGGTGGATTATGAACCAAGGGGGATTTCGGACCATTTACCAGTAGCTTTTTCAATAAAGATAGGAACAAACTGCAGTAGAGGAGATTGGAGGGTAAATCCCTTCTGGTTGGAGATAATTACGGTAAGGATACCGAGAAGGTTGCAGCTAGCCTGGAGAAGTTTATGATTCTAAATTCAGGGTCTACTTCATTAGAAATAATCTGGGACGCCCTGAAAGCGTTCCTTCGGGGTATGCTGATACAAAAAATATCCCATGTTAAAAAGTAGTCAAAAGCTAAAGAAATCATTGCGAGAGAGAAAGTGAGATGGGCGGAAGTGAGGTATGTGGAGGTACCAACCCCAGATAGATATGGGGAATGGGCGGAGAAACGAGAAGAATATAAGAGTCTCTGAAGAAGTCACAAGGTACGCAACATGACGTAACGCGTAGGATGCAAACCAGAAGTAATCGCCTCGAACTGGAAGCCATATTATATCGGACCGGAATTAGGCATCGCGGACCGAAAATAACGTACGAAGTGGCGTGGAATGCCGATGCACTCTGAGTTTGGCTTAATTTGTGCTGCAAACATGTAAGCAGCCATTTTTATTTATTAATAAAATAGATTTTAGTTGGGTAATGCACTATTGGGGACCCATTTATTTCTTTCATGTGGATCCAATTATGGATTGTAAGCTGTCATTCATCTCCTATACTTAACTCACATCGTTGAACCGAGTGGCCTATATACCTGGAAGTGGGGGCAAGATTGAGACTATCGAATAGAGCATTTTCTTTTACATCCATGAGGTAAGAGCACTCAGAGCACAAAATTGGATTTATAGCTCACACCTTACCATTGGAGATTTGCTGTAAAGAACATAGATCTTGGACTCTGCATATGGCACTGAACTTTCTTCACTTGAATTTTCATGATATTTGCATTTGCACTTTGATTGGATTGGCACCTTGTTATTTTTATTGCACTTTATAAGAGTGGAGTACACTTCATATGAGTGAAGTGGACATTATACATATATTTACCGTATTACTGGACTATATCGGATGCACTTTCACTTTATTGGATGCACTTTATTGGATGCACTTTAATTATTGTATTACACGGTATGCACTTTATTCATTTTGATTCATATATTTTTGTATTATAGACAGTCACAGTTATAATACTATTATTTTTTCATTTATTTATCACGTTTTCTATTTGGGCCATGAGATAGATCACTGCGATTATGCGCTAAGTCACGTACATTTATGTATACACTTTTTTTATGCTTCGATGTGATTTGTGATCACTTTTTGATTTTGCAGCATTTTCACATTCATTTAGTTTTAATTATTGTTAGTAGCGCAGAAGTCCTTTTATTACTTATATAAGAGACTAGTTCTGGAGAAAGAAGAAATTAAAAGACTATTTCAGAGGCAGAGTTTCTTTGGGGAGGGAGAACAAGTGGGGAGAATCCTGGCCCTAATAACTAAGGCAAATAGTCCATCTGCCATTATACCAGCAATCCTGGATAAGGAAGGTAAAATCAAAAGGACCACTCCGGAAATAGCAAAGTAATTTAAAAGATACTATGAAGAACTGTATACTATGTCAAATATAAATGTAGAAGGGGAAATGTGGGATTTCTTTGGAAAACTAAAAATACCCCAACTGTCGAAGGAAGATAGGGAGGTATTGGAGGTTCCATTGACACTAGAAGAGTTACAAAAAGCAATAGCAGATATGGCGAATCAGAAAGACCCAGGACCAGATGGTTTGCCAATAGAAATCTATAAAAAATGTGGGGGTATATTGCTTCCAAAACTTTTACAGGTGTTCAATGGAGCCGTCGAGGAAGGGAAATTACCGTTATCCATGACTGAAGCCATAATAATTGTATTGGCAAAAGAAGGGAAAAAACAACTGGAGACAGACTCATACAGGCCTATATCACTTTTGTGCTCGGATGTAAAAATCCTGGCAAAAGTGTTGGTAGCAAGATTAAATAGAATAATCGCTAAAGTGGTACATCCAGATCGAACCGGCTTCATACCGGATAGATCTACAAGTGTGAATATAAGACGAGCATATTTAAATATGCAGATCCCGAAGATGGAGGGAATATAGCTATCCTATCACTGGATGCGACCAAAGCCTTCGACAGTCTTGAATGGCATTTTTGGGGAAGGTTTTGGTGGAATTTCAGTTCGGTCCCAAATTTGTTCAATGGATAAGATTACTATATGAGAGACCCAGGGGCAAGGTGAGAATAAATGGAGTGTTCTGATTGGATTAAAGATTTTGGACATTTCTCAGGGTTGGCAATTAATTGGGATAAATCTGTACTCTTGCCAATAGATCCTTTAAAAGAACCACTGCCACAACAAGTAATCCAAAGAAGAGTAACTAGCCAAATGAGATATCTGGGTGTTATCATGACAAGCAACCCAGGGCAGTACATAGCAGGAAATGTAGTTCCACTCATGACAAGGTTGAGACAGAAAAGTAGGGTATGGAATCGCCTGCATCTATCGGTAGCTGGAAGGTGCAATTTAATCAAAATGGTGTGGATGCCACAAATATTATACATGATACATAATTCGCCAGTATGGATTCCCAAACATTGGTTTAAAAAAATAGATAGTGTGTTCAGAAAGTTAATTTGTAAGAACGGAGTGGCAAAGATTAGTTTGCAAGCGTTACAGAGGCCAAGGGAGGTGGGAGGCCTGGCACTGCCAAATACAAGGCATTATTTTTTGGCAGCACAAATACAGTACATTAGAGGAAGTAATTTACCAGAAGAAAGGGAGGCAGAAAATAAGCTCTTGCTGAATGATACCTGTCATAGTACAGTTGTGGGGGCGGTGGAGGCTGATTCCTTTGGATCTAGATGCCCAACAGCATAATTAATGGTAAAAAGCTGGGGATCTGTTAAGACCATGTTGGGATATGGCGGATTGTCTGAGTTTTCCCCAGTATGGGATAATAAAAACTTAGAGGAACTTAAAGTAATGGGGAAAATAGAGGAATGGGATCGGAGGGGCATCCACTACCTAACACAACTGTACAGGGCAGGTAGATTTAAATCACTTCAGGAGATAAGGGAAGAATACGAGGTCTCAAATCGATAATTTTATAGATACCTGCAAGTCAGGCATGCCCTGGATACACAATTTAGAGGGAAGGTACTAGAGTGGAGCGAAATGCCCCTTCTCAGAAAACTAGTTAATGCTAAAATGACTAAAGGATTAATCTCTGATATGTATGAACATAATAGGGGAGCAGGACAGGAGGGAGAGGTAGAACCTGGTAATAGGGCTAAGTGGGAGAAAGATGTGGGGCCAATAACAGAAGAGCAATGGAGTCGGGTTTGGCACTAGGCCCTAAGGTTTCGCTTTCTCCCTCACAGATCGTATCCCATTTATACCGGCTACATAGGGCATATTATACGCCCCTGAAGTTGTTTATGTTTGGGAAAAGACCGAATGCAGAGTGTCAAAGATGCGGGGACAGGAGGGGTAATTTGGTGCACATGATCTGGCGATGCCCCAGGCTACATAGGTATTGGAAAGAAATAATAGATAAAATAAACTTTGTGTTTGGGACATCACTGGACACGGAGGCCAGGACCTATCTCTTGGGTTTAATGGAGGAGGAAGGTATGACAGGATATATACAGACAGCAGTAACCAGATGTTTGTTTCAAGGGAGAAAACGAATTGCACATAAGTGGCAAGAAAAAAATCCCCAGACGGTAGCAGAATGGACAAAAGTGGTAAAAGATACGATAAGGAAAGAGGAATATGTACGGTAAATAGGAAAAGGGGTAATTATAAAAAATTTGAAAGAATATGGAAGCGATGGTTGGAGGCGGATTAAACGTGACATTATTGAATGAAAGGTATGAATGAGGAATAGGGGGAAGAAAGGTTGAGAATGTAGGATGGATGTGAGATGGATAAGGGGGAGGGATAAAGGGAAAGGGAAAAAAGAAAAAGAGAAAAAAGAGAAAATGTGGTTTGTTTCCTTATTACCTTTTGATCTTTTTCCCCCCTTCTTTTCTGTGCACTTTGTCTTGTGAAATATATATTATTTAGGAATTTTTGGTCACAATGTATAGAAAATAACTGTATTTTCTTAATAAAAAGTAATAAAAAAAAGAAGGGGAAATCTTAAAACCACAACCTCAGGATGTGGAGGAAGGTGAGTGTGTCAGACCACAGCTTCAGGTAATAGATGTATGCCTGCATATTTATAATACATGGTGTGTTTTTTTTCCTTGGGTGATGTGGATGTTGTGGAAGAAGAGTTCCATTTCACAATTGCACATGTCCTCATCGGGGAGATCATGGTGTGCAATCGGGATTTACAGAAGATCAAGGAAGACATCAATGATGTGGAAAAAACATCATTGATGTTTTCGGGAGAATCGAAAACACACCATTTCTAAAATTGTTTCTCTTTTTCTAACTTTTCTACAAAATTTTGAAAGCCAAATTTTGAAGATGCACACAGTGTGTCAACATGTGCTATCTGCCATCACGGGATATCAAGGTATGCGTTTTGGGGGTGCAACCCCTTCCTCGCAACTATGGTAGCTGAGAGGAATGGGTTGTACCCCCGAAACACGTCCATTGATCCCCCATGATGGGAGCTAGCACATGTTGACATTAGGCATGGGATCAGGAGGGAAATCCCCATTTTGACTGTCAATTTGTGTGCATCTTCAAAATTTGGCTTTCACAGGGGTGACATCACCCCATCTGATGAAGGCAATATCAACACAGTTTGGACATACTAATATCTGATATTGCCTTCACTTTGTCAAAGTTGAACTTTGGAAGTTCCTGAGTTGTGTATTGTTTTATGGTTTTAAACATGCCTGTTTGAACACAAAAAAGGCTATTTTTACTGTCTAAAAAAAAATGTTCTTATTAAAATATGTTGGTTGTTTCCAAAACCATTTTCTAACGCACATGTGAATGTGCACAGAGTAAAACATTTTCTACTCAACAATGTGTGGCTTCTTCTTTCAATGCTCAATATCATTTTTTGGACTAAGTTGGTGTTTACACTGAAATGGGGTTATTTACTAAAGGCAAATCCACTTTACACTACAAGTGCACTTTCAGTGCAGTTTCAAATGCAGTTTTGCAGTGCACTTGGAGTGCAAAGTGGATTTTCCTTTAGTAAAAAACTCCCACAGTGCTTTATAATTTGACACAATCATGCCATTTTCGTGACTCATCAAATTTATTCATGGTGCTGAAAATGATGAGTATTTTTATCAGTAATGCATTACATACATTAACAACAAAAACAAAGTGTGCGTAGCATACCCACAACATAATTATCGTTCGCTGAAGAAGAGATTGTCACCTAATGTATCAAATAAATTACATTTGCACTATTGACGAAAATGGCCAAAAAGAAAAGCCCATTGGAGAACCTAGGAGACAGCTAAAAGAAACCCATGCAGTAAATCAAAGGAAATCTTCTTTCAGTTTAAGTAAAAAATTATTTGAAAAAATGTTTTAACAGTTTCTGGCATATCAATGCCCCCCACCCGCAAAGTACTCCAGATATTTTTGTCTTACTTCGTGGGCGCTTTGGGGGGGCAAGCCAGGACGGCCAGCTTCAAGCGCCGTCAGGGTTTCTTCTTGAAGCCCGGCCTCAGGCCCAACTGAGGCAACATAGTTCATTGTATTTCACCTTAAAAAGTTGTGTAGAATGCAGCATGCAAGATTTATATGGTTAAGTTTATATTCCGCCATGTTGATTGGCGTAAGGAATAGGCAGAACCGGCTGGCCATTATCCCAAAAGCGTTCTCCACCACTCTTCTGGCTCTGGCCAGAAGGTAGTTATAAACCCTCTGGTTCAGGGTGAGGGTCCTCATAGCTTTAAAACGGTCAGCTGGTCAGGACGAACTAACAGAAAGCACTGAAAAACAGAAAGGCCGGAGCTGAATCGAATCGAATTGAGCGGACAAGAACGCACTGAAAATCAAATACCTAATAGAAATACAATCCCACAAGTACAAACTAAAGAGCAGTAACGATCGGAAAAGCACAAGGCTGAAAAGTGCAAACCGTCTGTCACTAAACTTCTACTAACACGAGATTAGCAGAAGGAGCCCAAAGGGTGGCGCACTGGCTATTGAACTTCCTCTTTCTAGTGCCGTCTTACGTGTTGTACGTCACCACGTTCTTGACGTTCAGAATTTCCGACAACATGGATTTTGTTGTCGGAATGGGTAATCGTTTGTACCCGGCACATGAGTTTTTTTCCGTTCAACCCGCTGTCAGCTCCTGTCGGAACCGCTGTACTAACTATGCAAAGTTAGTGCAGCAATCTCCCCCGCTTTGCTGTTGTGTTCGGATGCCCCCCCTGCTGCCAGAACACTCTAATCAGCGCTCTCTGCCATTGGCTGAGAGCGCTGATTGGGAATCGTCGGCTGCTGGTTTTCCAGCATGCTCGTCCGACAAGCGGGAGGCTTCTGTCGGACAGACCGACATACACACAGGCCGAATGTTGGCCTTTTTTTTTTTTGAACCGGCCTTTGTCTTCCGACATTCAGCCCCTGTGTACAAGGCTTTAGGCTGCAAAGCACTGTCTGATAAAGAGTCTCAAATATCCTTGCCAGATAAATTAGGAGCAGTTAAAGGCAGCTGCCATAACTCCATTCCAGCTCAAAATAATGCAGTGCATGCCAATGTAATCACCTCAAGACTGGACTCTTTTGCCCAGGCCATTTTTCAGTTTTCAGAGTTGTCACACTTTGAATGACAATTACTCCGTTATGCAACACTGTATGCAAATGAAATATATATATATATATATATATATATATTTTTTGAGACAGAGCTTTCTGTTGGGGGTATTTAACCACTTCAATATAGGACTCCCCCCCCCCCCCCCCCCCCCCCCCCCCCCCCTCCTGCCCGGGACGATTTTCTGCTTTCAGCGCTGTAACATTTTAAATGACAATTGCGATGCCATGCAACATTGTACCCAAACAAAAATGTTATAATTTTCTTCCCACAAATAGAGCTTTCTTTTGGTGGTATTTGATAACCACTGGGGTTTGTTATTTTTTGCAAAACAAACTAAAAAAGACAGATGAGGAAACACTAATATGTGGAATTGATGGGCAATGATATGCAGCAGTGATGGGCACCGATAGGCGGCACTGATATGCAGCAGTGATGGGCACCACTGATGGGCACTGATAGGTGGCACTGTTGGGCACTAAAAGGGGACACTTATGGGCATTAATAGGCGGAACTGGGCACTGATGGGTGGCACTGATGTGCACTAATAGATGACATTGATGGGCACTAATAGATGGCACTGATAAGCAACACTGATGAGGAGTTACTGACAATCATTACTGATGGGCATTGATTGGCATCTATAAAGGGCACTGACAGGAGTTACTAATGGGCACTTTAATGGGCACTGATGGGCACTTTGTTGGGCACTGATTGTCATTTTAGTGGGCACTGATTGGGATTGTGGTGGGAACCTCTGATGGGGCTGCGCTGATAATCAATGTGCTGATTATCAGCAGTGCACACCCCCCTATGACAGGAGAGCCGCCGATTGGCTCTCCCTGTCAGCGAGAACCGAGGAAACCCGATTACCGGAACTTCCTGGTTACCGCTGTGATCAGCTGTGATTGGTCACAGCTGATTAAGTGGTAAAGAGCCTACGCCATAGGCTCTTTACCACGATTGGAAATGCGGTGTGTCAGAGTTATGCACCACACCACCGATCGCCACTCTGCCACCGTGGCAGGCTGCTATAAAAATTGTCCATATAATGATGGTATCCCTGATGTAGCAAGGATGATGCAAGGTCCCACAGAATTTTTCTGCTGCTACCCATATAAGTTGGCCATCCAAGGGGCTCCAGATCGCAGGGGTCACTTGATGCAAATGACCGGGAGGACATTTTAATATGCCTTACCAAATCTAGAGAGCATTTAAAATGGCGGTAAACCTCTGAAATGGAAAAAAAATAAGTTATAGCTATGGTGTATAATCACCTCAATCTAAAGCACCTAATGCCTGCTTTTGCCTTCCTCTGCTATTTGCATGGGCCACTTCTGACAGTTTAAGTCAACACCAGGCAATCCTGGGAGACTGCCTCATCTCCACTTCAGCACATAGCAGGTGATTGACATTCCCAGCTGTGCATGTTTCCCTATGAGACTGTGTAGAGGGGTTTTGTCCATTCCCTTCACTCAGGTTTCAGTTTCCACTCAGCTCTGTTCCCTGCCTTCTGGAAGCTGTATATATATACTGTCATGGTTATGCAGTAACGTGTGTCTGTCAGCTTACCTCTCTCCATGTGCTCCTTTAGAGGCCAGCCACTTTCACCTGACTGCATATATAATCTTCCCTCAGCATAGCTCCACCTCAGCCTCTAAATAAGAACACTATAATAACCTGTGCATTGCAAGGCGACCTTGATGATCAACCATTGTGTGTTTGGCTTCCTGTTTCCTGCTTGCCGTGTGCTCTACGCTTGTCTCTGTTACCGACCTTGGCGTGTTATCAACTATTCCTGTCTGCTCGTGACCCTAACCTTTTGGTGTGTCCCCATCTATCCCTGTATGCCTGTGACCATGACCTTTGGCGTGTTCTATGTTTATTCTTGTCTGCTAGTCACCCTGACCTTTGGCTCATCCCCTTACTATCTTTGTTGTTTCAGCCTGCTGCTTCCTCCCTCTATCTTCTGTAGTCTACCGTGAGCATGAGCTGTGAGACCCTGGGGGCCGCGTACTGGAGCCAGACTGCAGCGCAGTCCATCCTCACCACTAGAGGATCTGGTAAACACCTGCTGGCTCTTAGATTCTGCGTCCTGGGGAATCTATGCTCCAGCTCCCACTGGGATCTGCGTTAGTGATCTAGTAGTGTGAGAAATTTGGGGAAGAAACTGCGCTATGGGTCACATCAATGCAAGTAAGCTACCAGCTTACTAAAAAGGTTGAATTAATAACCAATGAGCCAGCAGCAACTATACCGTGTACAGCAGTGGGAACAAATTAGAAAAACAAAAAGCTGCGCATACCAAAATACCTTGTTATGTGAAAGCTCACATTCACTATGACCCCTGATAAAGGGGAACAAATAGGTGAAATAAGATACCAATATAGTATCCAACCACTCTAAAAAATCATAATGAACTATAAATAAGCATAGAAACACCCAGTGATAGAACTGTCAAAGGTGATAATATCTTAGGTGAAAACCAAAAGTGAGGAGTATATACATATGATAACTGAATATACATAAAAATCCCTAAAGTTCATATGTGAAAAATAGTAATTGAACAAAAAACAAAAAAAAATCAAATAATCAAGTACTCGTGTTCCAAAAAGAAAAATACTTGTGTTTCAAAAGGTTCCCAGAAGTGAACGTCCAATGACAAATTTATTTATCAGGTTGTGTAAATTTCCAAGAACACCACCACCAGAATAAGTTGGCCACTTACCAGAGGTATGGGACCCTTCGTCACAGAGGGTCAAACAAGCGTTTCAGTGAATTTTCTTTAGGCTGGCTTCCAATGGCATACCGATCACAGCCCACTGCTTGCTTTTAACACTGGACTCAGACTGAACTTCCGAATCTCCCTCCAAAGTGGTAGCCAACGCTATGAATTTATATGTATCCCTCCGGGTATCAGCAAGACATGTGCGCCATGCAAAGGAATTAAAAAACTCCCATAGTGTGATAACGTCAATATTTATTTTAAAAAAAGGGTAACACAAACACTTACATTTAAATGTACAACGATCAACCAAAAGCATCCAGTGCACTGGCCGGTTGCACGCAGGGATGAAATGATGAATCAAGATAGACTGCAGCAGATTCTAAAGCAGAGGTGGTGACAGTGCGTCGCTCGCCCGACGCGTTTCGTGATAACTCACGTCGTCTGGGGACACGGGCGACATGGCGTCCGGCTCCGGGTGCGCATGCGTGACGGACGTGATGTAGCAACAGCATCACGACGCCGCTAAGCCAGCGTCGTCAAAAGCAATGACGCGTCTAGCTTGCGACGTCACGCCTTCGCGCAGGCGGCAGTGTCAGCACGTTATGCCAATGCACAACAACAACATGTGCCCACGATTCCTCCAATGAGAGCATTTTCTACTCGATTGGATCTGAACACTATCTACACACATGTTAGATACCAAACTCTATATGTCAAGCCCATAGGAATTAAAATGTACGATTGTTCCAAACAAGGAACCCTCTCATACAAAATTAAAATCGAGAATAAAAAACAATAGTTAAAAAAACTTTTAGTTTAATTATGTTATCATCATTATAGTGTGTATATGCTTTATTAATCCTGCAGCATTAGACTAGCAGATGGGACAAGTTAACCTTAATGAAACCTCAACGGTTCATAAATGATCAGAGGGCATATCTAACTTAATACACAAGGGCACAGAGAAGTAACATGACCCAAATGTTAAATATGATGCGAAACGACTCCGCGATCATATAGCACCCCGACCACGGCACTCTAAAAGGGGCGCCCTAAGGTGCTCTAACTAAAAAATAATAAAAATATAAAAAGGGGATATTAGTGCACTACACTACGTTAACCCATATCACTATAAAAAATTACGTCCGTTTCTACAAATTATTTAACTCGCGGACCCGGAGCAGTAGGCTGATTGGTGCACACAATGAATATCATACATATACTCCACACTTGAAGATAAACTTAATAACAATAAAGAGCAAAACCCTGTCTATAAATAGACCAATGAATATACAGATCATATTCTCAGTATATGAAAAAATATATATGTGTATCAATTCTTCTGTAGTAGGGATAGAGGTATATCACAAACAAATGAGCCTAATTCACAAACCAGGAGTAGACACACCTAACCCACCCCGTAGACACAGAATCCGCCCTCATGAGTTGTTGATGAAGGCGTTGACATCCGTGTCCACGTTGAGGCCATATGGGGCGTAAGTCCTAAGTCTGTAAATCCAGGCCATTTCCTGTTTGGAAATTTTGCTGACCAGAGAGCCCCCTCTCCAATGTGGTGTGTATTTGTCGATCCCCACAAAAAGTGTGTTAGTGGGGTCTCTATTATGCATCTGGTCAAAATGCCTAGAAACTGGGTGCTTGTCAAACCCTCTTCTTATGTTACCTATGTGCTCATTTAAGCGGACACGTAATGCCCTTTCAGTCCTCCCGATATATTGCAGGCCACACGGGCACTGCAAAAGGTACACGACCTCTTCAGTGGCACACGTAACAAAGGGTTCAACATCGTACACCTTAGATGTGCTTGTGGATACAAATTGGCATATCTTTTTATCCTTGCATTTGTTTAGAGTACACATTGCAGTGTGTACTCTAAACAAATGCAAGGATAAAAAGACAAATACACACCACATTGGAGAGGGGGCTTTCTGGTCAGGGAAATTTCCAAACAGGAAATGGCCTGGATTTACAGACTTAGGACTTACGCCCCATATGGCCTCAACGTGGACACGGATGTCAACGCTTTCATCAACAACTCATGAGGGCGGATTCTGTGTCTACGGGGTGGGTTAGGTGTGTCTACTCCTGGTTTGTGAATTAGGCTCATTTGTTTGTGATATACCTCTATACCTTCTACAGAAGAATTGATACACATATATATTTTTTCATATTCTGAGAATATGATCTGTATATCCATTGGTCTATTTATAGACAGGGTTTTGCTCTTTATTGTTATTAAGTTTATCTTCAAGTGTGGAGTATGGTTATGTACATATGTATGATATTCATTGTGTGCTCCAATCAGCCTACTGCTCCGGCTCCGCGAGTTAAATAATTTGTAGAAACGGACGTCATTTTTTATAGTGATAGGGGTTAACGTACGTGTAGTGCACTAATATCCCCTTTTTATATTTTTATTATTTTTTAGTTAGAGCACCTTAGGGCGCCCCTTTTAGCTAGTGCCCTGGTCGGGGTGCTATATAATTGCGGAGTCGTTTTGCATCATATTTAACATTTGGGCCATGTTACTTCTCTGTGCCCTTACTCTGTGCCCTTACTGTGCCCTACTAATGGCATGGCTGTGATTGGCCAGTGCAGCATGTGACCCAGCCTCTATATATAGTCCAGACACACAGCACACAGCGTCATTCTGCTATAGACAGGTTCCTGTGCTGCTGAAAGAGAGGATTTTTAGGAGTTAGTGTGATAAAGTCAGTCAGTCAGTCAGTCCACATTCCTTTAATTTTCTTCTAATTAGTTAGATCAGTGAGCGATCTAGATAGCTAGAGTAGGGAGTTTCTTTATTAAGCAAAAGAAAGAGGCAGAGAGAATTATTGAAGATATTCCTAAATCAATTGTACCCTGGCTGGGGTACTTTCCAAAGCATTGAAAGCATGTAACATCACGTCTGAACCCAGAAGTACACTATAAAAAAAGGTTTTATACTCATATGCATCTAGGCATTTAAATAAAGTGCACTTAGTCATTTTCATGAATATTATTATGTTTACGTTCAAAGTGGGTAAGGTGCATAGTGTTCCCAGAAGAAAGAAAAAGAAGAGGTAAGGGAGATCTGCAGGAGTTAGTGTGTTTTGTGTGCCTCCAGCACAGCACAGTATACACCAACAGTCCATACATACATACATACAGTATATACCTACAGTCCCTGTCTTGTTTGTACCGCCTGTATTAACCACTTCAGCCCCGGACCATTTGGCAGCCAAAGGACCAGAGGTCTTTTTTCAATTTCGCACTGCACTACTTTAACTGGTAATTGCGCGGTCATGCAATTTTGTAACCAAACGAAATTTGCGTCCTTTTCTTCCCACAAATAGAGCTTTCTTTTGATGGTATTTGATTGCCTCTGTGATTTTTATTTTTTGCGATATAAACGGAAAAAAGAGCGAAAATTTTGAAAAAAAAAGAGATTTTCTACTTTTTGTTATAAAAAAAATCTAATAAACTCAATTTTAGTCAAACATTTGGGCCAAAATGTATTCAGCCACATGTCTTTAGTAAAAAAAATGCCAATAAGCGTATATTTATTGGTTTGCGCAAAAGTTATAGCGTCTACAAACTAGAGTACATTTTCTGGAATTTACACCGCTTTTAATTTATGACTGCCTATTTCATTTCTTGAGGTGCTAAAATGGCAGAGAAGTACAAAACCCCCCCAAATGACCCCATTTTGGAAAGTAGACACCCCAAGCTATTTGCTGAGAGGCATGTTGAGCCCATTGAATATTTTTTTTTTTTAGTCCCAAGTGATTGAATAAAGACAAAAATAAAAAAGATTTTTTTTTTTTTTCAAAAAGTTGTCACTAAATGATATATTGCTCACACATGCCATAGTTATATGTGGAATTGCACCCCAAAATACATTTTGCTGCTTCTCCTGAGTATGGGGATACCACATGTGTGGGACTTTTTGGGAGCCTAGCCGCGTACGGGGCCCCGAAACCCAAGCACCGCCTTCAGGATTTCTAAGGGTGCAAATTTTTGATTTCACTCCTCACTACCTATCACCGTTTCGAAGGCCATAAAATGCCAAAATAGCACAAAACCCCCCCAAATGACCCCATTTTGGAAAGTAGACACCCCAAGCTATTTGTTGAGAGGCATGGTGAGTATTTTACAGCTCTCATTTGTTTTTGAAAATGAAGAAAGTAAAGAAAAAAAAAAAAAATTTTTTTCTTTTTTTCAATTTTCAAAACTTTGTGACAAAAAGCGAGATCTGCAAAATACTCACAATACCTCTCAGCAAATAGCTTGGGGTGTCTACTTTCCAAAATGGGGTCATTTTGGGGGGTTTTATGCCATCTGGGCATTCCATGGCCTCCGAAACTGTGATTGGCAGTGAGAAGTGAAATAAAAAAATTACACCCTTAGAAAGCCTGAAGGCGGTGATTGGTTTTTGGGGTTCCGTACGCAGCTAGGCTCCAAAAAGTCCCACACATGTGGTATCCCCGTACTCAGGAGAAGCAACAGAATGTATTTTGGGGTGTATTTCCACATATGCCCATGACATGTTTGAGCAATATATCATTTAGTGACAACTTTTTGTAAAAAAAATATATATATTTTTTTTTTTTTCATTATTCAATCTCTTGGGACAAAAAAAAAAAAAATATTTAATGGGCTCAACATTGCTCTCAGCAAATAGCTTGGGGTGTCTACTTTCCAAAATGGGGTCATTTGGGGGGGGTTTGAACTGTCCTGGCATTTTATGCACAACATTTAGAAGCCTATGTCACACGTCACCCACTCTTCTAACCACTTGTAGACAAAGCCCTTTCTGACACTTTTTGTTTACATGAAAACATATTTTTTTTTTGCAAGAAAATTACGTTGAACCCCCAAACACTATATATATTGTTAAAGCAAAGGCCCTACAGATTAAAATGGTGGGTGTTGCATTTTTTTTTTTCCACACAGTATTTGCGCAGCGATTTTTCAAACGCATTTTTTGTGGAAAAAAATACACTTTTTTTTTTATTTTAATGCACTAAAACACACTATATTGCTCAAATTTTTGATGAAATAAAAAATATGATCTTAGGCCGAGTACATGGATACCAAACACGACATGCTTTAAAATTGCGCACAAACACGCAGTGGCGACAAACTACATACATTTTTAAAAGCCTTTAAAAGCCTTTACATGATACCACATTAGATTCACGGAGGAGGTCTACTGCTAAAATTACTGCCCTCGATCTGACCTTCGCGGTGATACCTCACATGCATGGTGCAATTGCTGTTTACATATGACGCCAGACCAACGCTTGTGTACGCCTTTGCGCAAGAGAAGGGGGGGCAGGGGTGCTTTTTTTTTTTTTTTTTGGTTTTTTTTTTATTTATTTAGCTTTTTTATTTTATTTTTAAACTGTTCCTTCCATTTTTTTTCTTTGTTATGATTTTTTATTGTTATCTCAGGGAATGTAAATATCCCCTATGATAGCAATAGGCAGTGACAGGTACTCTTTTTTTGAAAAAATTGGGGTCTATTAGACCCTAGATCTTTCCTCTGCCCTCAAAGCATCTGACCACACCAAGATTGGTGTGATAAAATGCTTTCCCAATTTCCCAATGGCGCGGTTTATATCCGGGAGGGGGGACATTCCCTCCCACTGCTTGTAAAAGCAGTCTAGAGGCTAATTACCCGCTAGAATTGCTTTTACATGAAAGCCGATCACTGGCTGAAAAGAATGATACCAAGATGATACCTAAACCTGCAGGCATCATTCTGGTATAACCATTCAAAGTCCAGCAACATACTGGACATATATTGTAATCTTTTTTTTTTCATGCAGCCTCTTGGCTGAACGAAAAAAAGAGATTGATTGGTGGGTATGCCCACCATTAGAATACCTCCCTTCATCCACCCACTTCTAATGATGGGCATACATGCACCATTTATATATGCCGATGCATGGGGGCATCCTCCCGCAAAAGTTATGCCGTGTACACACGGTCGGAATTTCGACCGTATGTACGTGGCATTAGGAGCCAATCGCTCCTCCCCCCCCTGCTGCCCCCATGCTTCGGCATATATGCTCTTTTTTTTAACTGTGGTGGTGAAATCACCTCCTACAGCGTTGGAGTCGCGGCTTTATGTATCGTGGGAGCAAACGCTGTTGCTGTCAAGATAAATAAATCCGCGTTGCAACTGAATGGCGCACCTGAAAACAAAAAAATGCTCAACACTAAAACACACAGTAAACAAAATTACATACCTGAAAAGCAAGCATGATAAAACATAATAAAACATAATAAAACATAATAAAACATTGCAGAATAGAATGGAGTAAAAAAAGAGCAACAATAGAGAGAGAATAGAGTGAGAGAGAGAACAATAAAACGACAACTATTTTTTTTTTTTTATTTTTTTGAGATTCACAGGTAAAAAAGCTCCTGACTGAAGCGACTGAATCAAAACGCTACACAAAAAAAATGTTAGCGATCGCAGGGATCAGGCCTGACTCTGCGAACGCTGCAGTTATGTGTGCTTAGTGTTTTGTAAGTGACAGTGATCGATCGATACTGCACTTGGGTGGGCTGGGCTGGGCGGAGGGGGAAAACGCAGGTGCTAGCAGGTATCTGGGCTGATCCCGCTAACAATGCGTTTTTTTTTTTGGAACCCTAAACTGCTGGGACGCTAGTATAGATCTGATCAGATCAGATATTGATCTGTTCAGATACTGTGCCACTAAGGGAGGTGTATGCTTTGTGCGTGGGTGTTTGCGGTACTGGCACTAACCTGGGGCGACGCAGACCTTATTTGACCCTAAAACCTAATTGATATCACCCGCCGGGCGATCAGGGGGTTAAACCGTTATTGGGTAATAAATGGCGGGTGCCCTGACAGTATAAAAAACAAGCTAACTAACCAGCGTCACCCGTAACAGTAATACAAAAAAAAACTGGTTACCTAGCGACACTAATGCAGCGATCAGAAAAAACGATCGCTTAGTGACACTGGCAAAAGGGGGTGAAAGGGTTAACTAGGGGCAATCAGGGGGTTAAACCTTTATTAGGTAATATATGGGGGTACCTGACGCTATATAAAAACCTGACGGGGAACCTAAATAACGAAATAACTAACTGGCTAACCAGCGTCACCAGTGACAGTTATACAGTGATCACTGGTGAAAGGGTTAACTCTAGGGGCAATCAGGGGGTTAAAACCTTTATTTAGGTTGTAATATGGGGGTACCTGACCTATAAACCTATTTATGAACCTATATAAACATGGCGGTTACCTAAAAAAAAAAAAAATGGTTACCTAGCGACACTAATGCAGCGATCAGAAAAACGATCGCTTAGTGACACTGGCAAAAGGGGGTGAAAGGGTTAACTAGGGGCAATCAGGGGGTTAAAACCTTTATTAGGTAATATATGGGGGTACCTGACGCTATATAAAAACCTGACGGGGAACCTAAATAACGAAATAACTAACTGGCTAACCAGCGTCACCAGTGACAGTTATACTGTGATCACTGGTGAAAGGGTTAACTCTAGGGGCAATCAGGGGGTTAAAACCTTTATTTAGGTTGTAATATGGGGGTACCTGACCTATAAACCTATTTATGAACCTATATAAACATGGCGGTTACCTAAAAAAAAAAAATGGTTACCTAGCGACAGCAGTGACACTAATACAGCGATCAGAAAAACGATCGCTTAGTGACACTGGCAAAAGGGGGTGAAAGGGTTACCTGGGGGGCAATCAAGGGGTTAAACCTTTATTAGGGGGGGGTGGGGGGCTACCTTGGACCTAAAACTAACTGCCCTGACAGTTATTACAGTCACACTGACACTAAATGCAGTGATCAGTAAAAAAAATGATCACTGCAATTAGTGACACTGTGACTGGGGGGGGGAGGGGGTGATCTGGGGGGTGATCAGGGGGTGACAGGGGGGTGGTTTGTGTGCCTATGTGTACTGGTGTCAGTGTACTGTTTGTGCACTAACCTTTAGATGTTCACAGCTCGGCGTTCCGGTCACATAGACCGGCGCACCGAGCGTGACATCACTTCCTCTGCCTGTGTTTTGATTGACACAGACAGAGGAAGCATCTGATTCGCCAGGAGCGATCGCGAGGGGGTGGCCAGAAACCACTGGCCGTCCCCTCATCCCGGATCGCTCCTGAAGCGATCCCGACCGTCCCCGCCGGCCGGGGGGGGTCCGATCGGACCCCCCACCCGCCGAAAGAATGGCACGTACAGGTACGTGGTTCTGCCTGTACGTGCCATTCTGCCGACGTATATATACAGGGGGCGGTCGGCAAGTGGTTAAATGGCTTCTTTTTTCCTTTACAAATGTCATTTTGTGCAGGGACAGTTCTAAACACGGGAAACACATGTCACTTCACGGGCATACTTTAGAAACCCCCCAGGTACCATATTTAAAGGAATATTTCACTTTTTTTTTCACTTTATGCATCATTAAAATCACTGCTCCAGAAAAAACGTCAGTTTTTAAAACTTCTTTTTGCATTGATACATGTCCCCTGGGGCAGGACCCGGGTCCCCAAACCTTTTTTATAATAATAACATGCATATTGGCCGTTATAATTAGCACTTTAGATTTCGAAAGTTCGCGTCCATTGTAACGAATAGGGTTTTAACGTTCGTGCGAACGTTAAGGCCGTTCGCAGGTTCCATTGCGAACCGAACCCGGGGGTGTTCGGCTCATCCCTAGCCGTGTACACATGGTCGGAATCCTCGTCGGAAAAAGCTCTGATGGTTTTCCCGTTGGAATTCCGACGGAATTTCGCTCAAACTGTCTTGCCTACACACGGTCACACCAAATTCCGACGGTCAATAGCACCACGCCTTAAAAAACATTCGACTGCACTATAAAAGGGAAGTTTAATGCTTCTGAGCATGCGTCGAATTGTTTCCGAGCATGAGTCGGAATTTTGCGTGTCGGAATTGCATACACACGATCGGAAAATCCGATAGAAAGGTTTTTCCGTCTGAAAAATTAAGAACAGGTTCTCAATCCAAAGTCCGTCAGAAATTCCGACAGAAAAAGACCGATGGGCATACACACGGTTGGAAAATCTGATGAAAAGCTCCCATCGGACTGTTTCCATCGGAAATTCCGACCGTGTGTACGCGGCATAAGCGTCAGTCCCTGATTGCCTGCCACACTGTCACAGTTACACTATAAGTCACTGATCACTGCCATTATGTGTCTGTCCAGATCAGTATCCTGGTCGTGGTCAGAACTATACTAGTGTCCACATTACTATAGTGTCCCCAAAAAATTTTCATTTTTTTTTTTTTTACCAAAAACATGTAGCATGATACATTTTGCCCTAAATTTGAGAATAATTTGCATTTTATTGGATATGTTTTATAACAGAATGTTTTTTCGTTTATATAATAAAAAGGTAAAAAAAAAAACAGTGATGATCAAATAACACAGAAAAAAAGCTCCATTTGTGTGAAAAAAATGATAGAAATTTCATTTGGGTACAGTGCTGCATGACTGAGCGACTGACAGTTAAAATAGCACAGTGCTGAATAGTAAAAAATGATCTGGTCATGAAGGGGGTAAAACCGGAGGTCAAGTAGTTAATGTCGTTTTCATAAGAGTTTTCATAAGAGTACATTATATACTATGGATTTTAAATGTCTCTTCTTAGACTCCCAGTTAGTCTGTGCAAGAACGTGTCCTGGGAATGAGAGATGATGAAGAACGATCATTGTGCAAACTAAACAGGTAGAAGAGCCTACATATGGAATGAATGAATACGGTTGCCTCAACGCATTAAAGCTGGAAATATAACAGTGAAAAAATGTAAATTTTTCCACAAAACCTAATAAGTAGAGTTTTTTTTTATATAAAAGGTAATAGCAGATCATTTTGAATGGGCTGTAAGGCACCTCAGCGCACAAACCTTTAATGCGTGCTGTATTTTTGCAGCACACTGCAATGTACATCATAGTGTGTTGCGTTGAGTATTCATGATGAATGGCACCACAACAAGGGGACAAGCCCAACGCATGAAAAACAACCCCATACCATAATCTCCCCTCCACCAAATGATTTGGACCAGTGCACAAAGTAAGGTCCATAAAGACATGAATGAGCGAGTTTGGGGTGGAGAAACTTGACTGGCCTGCACAGCATCCTGACCTCAACCTGATAGAACACCTTTGGGATAAATTAGAGCGAAGACTGTGAGCCAGGCCTTCTCGTCCAAATCAGTGCCTGACCTCACAAATGCGCTTCTGGAAGAATGGTCAAACATTCCCATAGACACATTCCTAAACCTTCCCAGAAGAGTTGAAGCTGTTATAGGTGCAAAAGGTGGGCCAACTCAATATTGAACCCTACAGACTAATGCCGCGTACACACGATCGGACATTCCGACAACAAAATCCCATGTTTTTTTTCAGACGGATGTTGGCTCAAACTTGTCTTGCATACACACAGTCGCACAAAGTTGGTCGAAAATTCCGAACGTCAAGAACGCGGTGACGTACAACGCGTACGACGAGCCGAGAAAAAGGAAGTTCAATAGCCAATGCTGCTCTTCTGCTTGATTCCGAGCATGCGTGGCACTTTGTGCGTCGGAATTGTCTACACACGATTGGAATTTACGCAAACAGATTTTGTTGTTGGAAAATTTGAGAACCAGATCTCAAATTTTGGGCAACGAAAATTCCGATGGAAACTGTCCGATGGAGCCTACACACAGTCGGAATTTCCGACAACAAGCTCCGATCGCACATTTGCCATCGGAAAGTCCGACCACGTGTACGCGGCATAAGATGCCATTAATGTTTATGTGCGTGTAAAGGCAGGTGTCACAGTACTTTTGACAATATAGTGAATAAATATATATATATATATATATATATATATATATATATATATATATATATATATATATATATATATATATATATATATATATATATATAGTTTTTTTTTTTTTTTAGATTATTAGAATATAATTGTATAAACTTCTAAGCTTAGGTTGAATGGTAAAAACTGTTTGATTGTACGGGCTGTAAAATGTTCTTGGTTTATAACATTCAAATTAGCTTATGTATTAGAATAGAATGAAACAGATCTTGTTTCATGTTTTGCTATTTTGACTATAGCTACAGATTACAATAAAATCCCAATTTTTTAAATGGTGATTCAATTTTAATTAAGTAGAACACAGTAGCAGTGTGCAGTAATCTCTATTAACCAATCAGATATTTGTGTACAGGAAAAGATCTATTATAATTGGCTCTGGGTTGCTGCACCGACAGTATTTACAGTGGTGTGAAAAAGTGTTTGCCCCCTTCCTGGAGGAATTTTGGCCCACTCATCTTTGCAGAATTGTCCTAATTCAGTTACATTAGAGGGTTTTCGAGCATGAACGGCCTTTTTAAGGTCATACCACAACATCTCAATAGGATTCAGGTCAGGACTTTGGCTAGGCCACTCCAAAGTCTTCATTTTGTTTTTCTTCAGCCATTCGGTGGTGGACTTGCTGGTGTGTTTAGGATCATTGTCCTGCTGCAGAACCCAAGTTCGTTTCAGCTTGAGTACACGAACAGATGGTCGGACATTCTCCTTCAGGATCTCTTGGTAGACAGCAGAATTCATAGTTCCTTTTATCACGGCAAGTCTTCCAGGTCCTGAAGCAGCAAAACAGCCCCAGACCATCACACTACCACCACCATATTTTACTGTTGGTATAATGTTCTTTTTCTGAAATGCAGTGTTCCTTCTACGCCAGATATACTTGGACACACACCTTCCAAAGAGTTCCACTTTTGTCTCATCGGTCCACAGAATGTTGTCCCAAAAGTCTTGGGGATCATCAAGATGTGTTGTGGAGAAATTGAGACGAGCTTTGATGTTCTTTTTGCTCAGCAGTGGTTTTCTCCTTGGAACTCTGCCATGCAGGCCATTTTTGCCCAGTCTTTTCCTGATGGTGGAGGCATGAACGCTGACCTTAACTGAGGCAAGTGAGGCCTGCAGTTCCTTGGACGTTGTTGTGGGGTCTTTTGTGACCTCTTGGATGAGTCGTCGCTGCGCTCTTGGGGTAATTTTGGGCGGCCGGCCACTCCTGGGAAGGTTCACCACTGTTCCATGTCTTCGCCATTTGTGGATAATGGCTCTCACTGTGGTTCGCTGGATTCCCAAAGCTTTGGAAATGGCTTTATAACCCTTTCCAGACTGATAGATCTCAATTACTTTCTTTCTCAATTGTTCCTGAATTTCTTTGGGTCTCGGCATGATGTGTAGCTTTTAAGGATCTTCTGGTGGACCTTACTGTGTCAAGCAGCTCCTATTTAAGTGATGCCTTGATTGTGAACAGGTGTGGCAATAATCAGGCCTGGGTGTGGCTAGAGAAATTGAACTCAGGTGTGGACAACCACAGTTATAGTATGTTTTAACAAGGAGGGCAATCACTTTTTCACACAGGGCCATGATGGTTTGGATTTTTTTTCACCTTTAATAATAAACACCTTCATTTACAAATTGCATTTTGTGTTTACTTGGGATGGGCCCGGTGCTCGATGCGAACCCATGTTCGCATCGAGCACCGGGTGTTCGCTCGCTCGGCGAGCCCAGAACTATTTTGGCCGCTCGCATCACATTCGTGTGATGCGAGCGGCCCCGCAATGCATTGCGGCCGGCGCGGCCGGCGCAGTGCATTGCTGGCTGATGATTGGCCAAGCATGCACTGTGACCCCGCATGCTTGGCCAATCACAGCGCCGGAAACTCGGAGAGCCATAATTGGCTACAGGCAGGACGCCTGTAGCCAATTACAGCTCAGGGGCTTTAGTACACGCCCCCTCATTTAAAAGGCCGCCACGCCGTCGGCGCCGGTCACATGAGTTCCGGCTTTAGGAGAGATCAGGCTGATTCTGTGTCACTCTTTGCTAGATTCCTATAGAAAGATTTGCTCTACTTTGCTAAACCATTGGCTATTTATTTGCTAAACCATTGCTACCTGTCATTGATCGTCCATTGCTGCTGCTGGTTAGTGTGTTTTTAGCTGCTGCTGGGGATTAGTCTGGTGCGTGTCTTACTGTTAGTACAGTATTTCAGTAGTACCAACCGCAGTGCTGTTAGTACAGCACTGCACCCCAAAAGCACCCACAGGACTTGTAGTGTGTTAGTGGCAGCAAACAGAGCTCCTATATTTTCTTCCCAGAAGCACCCATAGGACTTGTAGTGTGTTAGTCCCATCACACAGAGTTCCTATATTTTCTTTGCAGAAGCACCCATAGGACTTGTAGTGTGTTAGTCCCATCACACAGAGATCCTATATTTTCTTCCCAGAAGCACCCATAGGACTTGTACTGTGTTAGTGGCATCACACAGAGCTATATTTTCTTCCCAGAAGCACCCATAGGACTTGTAGTGTGTTAGTCCCATCACACAGAGCTCCTATATTTTCTTCCCAGAAGCACCTATAGGACTTGTAGTGTGTTAGTCCCATCACACAGAGCTATATTTTCTTCCCAGAAGCACCTATAGGACTTGTAGTGTGTTAGTCCCATCACACAGAGCTCCTATATTTTCTTCCCAGAAGCACCATAGGACTTGTAGTGTGTTAGTCCCATCACACAGAGCTCCTATATTTTCTTCCCAGAAGCACCCATAGGACTTGTAGTGTGTTAGTCCCATCACACAGAGCTATATTTTCTTCCCAGAAGCACCCATAGGACTTGTAGTGTGTTAGTCCCATCACACAGAGCTCCTATATTTTCTTCCCAGAAGCACCTATAGGACTTGTAGTGTGTTAGTCCCATCACACAGAGCTCCTATATTTTCTTCCCAGACGCACCCATAGGACTTGTAGTGTGTTAGTCCCATCACACAGAGTTCCTATATTTTCTTCCCAGAAGCACCTATAGGACTTGTAGTGTGTTAGTCCCATCACACAGAGCTATATTTTCTTCCCAGAAGCACCCATAGGACTTGTAGTGTGTTAGTCCCATCACACAGAGCTCCTATATTTTCTTCCCAGAAGCACCTATAGGACTTGTAGTGTGTTAGTCCCATCACACAGAGCTATATTTTCTTCCCAGAAGCACCTATAGGACTTGTAGTGTGTTAGTCCCATCACACAGAGCTCCTATATTTTCTTCCCAGAAGCACCCATAGGACTTGTAGTGTGTTAGTCCCATCACACAGAGCTCCTATATTTTCTTCCCAGAAGCACCCATAGGACTTGTAGTGTGTTAGTCCCATCACACAGAGCTACTATATTTTCTTCCAAGAAGCACCCATAGGACTTGTAGTGTGTTAGTCCCATCACACAGAGTTCCTATATTTTCTTCCCAGAAGCACCCATAGGACTTGTAGTGTGTTAGTCCCATCACACAGAGCTTCTATATTTTCTTCCCAGAAGCACCCATAGGACTTGTAGTGTGTTAGTCCCATCACACAGAGTTCCTATATTTTCTTCCCAGAAGCACCCATAGGACTTGTAGTGTGTTAGTCCCATCACACAGAGCTCCTATATTTTCTTCCCAGAAGCACCTATAGGACTTGTAGTGTGTTAGTCCCATCACACAGAGCTATATTTTCTTCCCAGAAGCACCTATAGGACTTGTAGCGTGTTAGTCCCATCACACAGAGCTCCTATATTTTCTTCCCAGAAGCACCCATAGGAATTGTAGTGTGTTAGTCCCATCACACAGAGCTCCTATATTTTCTTCCCAGAAGCACCCATAGGACTTGTAGTGTGTTAGTCCCATCACACAGAGTTCCTATATTTTCTTCCCAGAAGCACCTATAGGACTTGTAGTGTGTTAGTCCCATCACACAGAGTTCCTATATTTTCTTCCCAGAAGCACCCATAGGACTTGTAGTGTGTTAGTCCCATCACACAGAGCTCCTATATTTTCTTCCCAGAAGCACCTATAGGACTTGTAGTGTGTTAGTCCCATCACACAGAGCTATATTTTCTTCCCAGAAGCACCTATAGGACTTGTAGTGTGTTAGTCCCATCACACAGAGCTCCTATATTTTCTTCCCAGAAGCACCCATAGGACTTGTAGTGTGTTAGTCCCATCACACAGAGTTCCTATATTTTCTTCCCAGAAGCACCCATAGGACTTGTAGTGTGTTAGTCCCATCACACATAGCTCCTATATTTTCTTCCCAGAAGCACCTATAGGACTTGTAGAGTGTTAGTCCCATCACACAGAGCTCCTATATTTTCTTCCCAGAAGCACCCATAGGACTTGTAGTGTATTAGTCCCATCACACAGAGTTCCTATATTTTCTTCCCAGAAGCACCCATAGGACTTGTAGTGTGTTAGTCCCATCACACAGAGCTCCTATATTTTCTTCCCAGAAGCACCCATAGGACTTGTAGTGTGTTAGTCCCATCACACAGAGCTCCTATATTTTCTTCCCAGAAGCACCTATAGGACTTGTAGTGTGTTAGTCCCATCACACAGAGTTCCTATATTTTCTTTCCAGAAGCACCCATAGGACTTGTAGTGTGTTAGTCCCATCACACAGAGCTCCTATATTTTCTTCCCAGAAGCACCCATAGGACTTGTAGTGTGTTAGTCCCATCACACAGAGCTCCTATATTTTCTTCCCAGAAGCACCCATAGGACTTGTAGTGTGTTAGTCCCATCACACAGAGCTATATTTTCTTCCCAGAAGCACCCATAGGACTTGTAGTGCGTTAGTCCCATCACACAGAGCTCCTATATTTTCTTCCCAGAAGCACCTATAGGACTTGTAGTGTGTTAGTCCCATCACACAGAGCTCCTATATTTTCTTCCCAGACGCACCCATAGGACTTGTAGTGTGTTAGTCCCATCACACAGAGTTCCTATATTTTCTTCCCAGAAGCACCTATAGGACTTGTAGTGTGTTAGTCCCATCACACAGAGCTCCTATATTTTCTTCCCAGAAGCACCCATAGGACTTGTAGTGTGTTAGTCCCATCACACAGAGCTCCTATATTTTCTTCTCAGAAGCACCTATAGGACTTGTAGTGTGTTAGTCCCATCACACAGAGCTATATTTTCTTCCCAGAAGCACCTATAGGACTTGTAGTGTGTTAGTCCCATCACACAGAGCTCCTATATTTTCTTCCCAGAAGCACCCATAGGACTTGTAGTGTGTTAGTCCCATCACACAGAGCTCCTATATTTTCTTCCCAGAAGCACCCATAGGACTTGTAGTGTGTTAGTCCCATCACACAGAGCTACTATATTTTCTTCCAAGAAGCACCCATAGGACTTGTAGTGTGTTAGTCCCATCACACAGAGTTCCTATATTTTCTTCCCAGAAGCACCCATAGGACTTGTAGTGTGTTAGTCCCATCACACAGAGCTTCTATATTTTCTTCCCAGAAGCACCCATAGGACTTGTAGTGTGTTAGTCCCATCACACAGAGTTCCTATATTTTCTTCCCAGAAGCACCCATAGGACTTGTAGTGTGTTAGTCCCATCACACAGAGCTCCTATATTTTCTTCCCAGAAGCACCTATAGGACTTGTAGTGTGTTAGTCCCATCACACAGAGCTCCTATATTTTCTTCCCAGAAGCACCTATAGGACTTGTAGCGTGTTAGTCCCATCACACAGAGCTCCTATATTTTCTTCCCAGAAGCACCCATAGGAATTGTAGTGTGTTAGTCCCATCACACAGAGCTCCTATATTTTCTTCCCAGAAGCACCCATAGGACTTGTAGTGTGTTAGTCCCATCACACAGAGTTCCTATATTTTCTTCCCAGAAGCACCTATAGGACTTGTAGTGTGTTAGTCCCATCACACAGAGCTATATTTTCTTCCCAGAAGCACCCATAGGACTTGTAGTGTGTTAGTCCCATCACACAGAGCTCCTATATTTTCTTCCCAGAAGCACCTATAGGACTTGTAGTGTGTTAGTCCCATCACACAGAGCTCCTATATTTTCTTCCCAGAAGCACCTATAGGACTTGTAGTGTGTTAGTCCCATCACACAGAGCTCCTATATTTTCTTCCCAGAAGCACCCATAGGACTTGTAGTGTGTTAGTCCCATCACACAGAGCTATATTTTCTTCCCAGAAGCACCCATAGGACTTGTAGTGTGTTAGTCCCATCACACATAGCTCCTATATTTTCTTCCCAGAAGCACCTATAGGACTTGTAGAGTGTTAGTCCCATCACACAGAGCTCCTATATTTTCTTCCCAGAAGCACCCATAGGACTTGTAGTGTATTAGTCTCATCACACAGAGTTCCTATATTTTCTTCCCAGAAGCACCCATAGGACTTGTAGTGTGTTAGTCCCATCACACAGAGCTATATTTTCTTCCCAGAAGCACCCATAGGACTTGTAGTGTGTTAGTCCCATCACACAGAGCTCCTATATTTTCTTCCCAGAAGCACCTATAGGACTTGTAGTGTGTTAGTCCCATCACACAGAGTTCCTATATTTTCTTTCCAGAAGCACCCATAGGACTTGTAGTGTGTTAGTCCCATCACACAGAGCTCCTATATTTTCTTCCCAGAAGCACCCATAGGACTTGTAGTGTGTTAGTCCCATCACACAGAGCTCCTATATTTTCTTCCCAGAAGCACCCATAGGACTTGTAGTGTGTTAGTCCCATCACACAGAGCTCCTATATTTTCTTCCCAGAAGCACCCATAGGACTTGTAGTGCGTTAGTCCCATCACACAGAGCTCCTATATTTTCTTCCCAGAAGCACCTATAGGACTTGTAGTGTGTTAGTCCCATCACACAGAGCTCCTATATTTTCTTCCCAGACGCACCCATAGGACTTGTAGTGTGTTAGTCCCATCACACAGAGTTCCTATATTTTCTTCCCAGAAGCACCTATAGGACTTGTAGTGTGTTAGTCCCATCACACAGAGCTATATTTTCTTCCCAGAAGCACCCATAGGACTTGTAGTGTGTTAGTCCCATCACACAGAGCTCCTATATTTTCTTCCCAGAAGCACCTATAGGACTTGTAGTGTGTTAGTCCCATCACACAGAGCTATATTTTCTTCCCAGAAGCACCTATAGGACTTGTAGTGTGTTAGTCCCATCACACAGAGCTCCTATATTTTCTTCCCAGAAGCACCCATAGGACTTGTAGTGTGTTAGTCCCATCACACAGAGCTCCTATATTTTCTTCCCAGAAGCACCCATAGGACTTGTAGTGTGTTAGTCCCATCACACAGAGCTATATTTTCTTCCAAGAAGCACCCATAGGACTTGTAGTGTGTTAGTCCCATCACACAGAGCTCCTATATTTTCTTCCCAGAAGCACCTATAGGACTTGTAGTGTGTTAGTCCCATCACACAGAGCTCCTATATTTTCTTCCCAGAAGCACCCATAGGACTTGTAGTGTGTTAGTCCCATCACACAGAGTTCCTATATTTTCTTCCCAGAAGCACCCATAGGACTTGTAGTGTGTTAGTCCCATCACACAGAGCTCCTATATTTTCTTCCCAGAAGCACCTATAGGACTTGTAGCGTGTTAGTCCCATCACACAGAGCTCCTATATTTTCTTCCCAGAAGCACCCATAGGACTTGTAGTGTGTTAGTCCCATCACACAGAGCTCCTATATTTTCTTCCCAGAAGCACCCATAGGACTTGTAGTGTGTTAGTCCCATCACACAGAGTTCCTATATTTTCTTCCCAGAAGCACCTATAGGACTTGTAGTGTGTTAGTCCCATCACACAGAGCTATATTTTCTTCCCAGAAGCACATATAGGACTTGTAGTGTGTTAGTCCCATCACACAGAGCTCCTATATTTTCTTCCCAGAAGCACCTATAGGACTTGTAGTGTGTTAGTCCCATCACACAGAGCTCCTATATTTTCTTCCCAGAAGCACCTATAGGACTTGTAGTGTGTTAGTCCCATCACACAGAGCTCCTATATTTTCTTCCCAGAAGCACCCATAGGACTTGTAGTGTGTTAGTCCCATCACACAGAGCTATATTTTCTTCCCAGAAGCACCCATAGGACTTGTAGTGTGTTAGTCCCATCACACAGAGCTCCTATATTTTCTTCCCAGAATCACCTATAGGACTTGTAGAGTGTTAGTCCCATCACACAGAGCTCCTATATTTTCTTCCCAGAAGCACCCATAGGACTTGTAGTGTGTTAGTCCCATCACACAGAGTTCCTATATTTTCTTCCCAGAAGCACCCATAGGACTTGTAGTGTGTTAGTCCCATCACACAGAGCTATATTTTCTTCCCAGAAGCACCCATAGGACTTGTAGTGTGTTAGTCCCATCACACAGAGCTCCTATATTTTCTTCCCAGAAGCACCTATAGGACTTGTAGTGTGTTAGTCCCATCACACAGAGTTCCTATATTTTCTTTGCAGAAGCACCCATAGGACTTGTAGTGTGTTAGTCCCATCACACAGAGTTCCTATATTTTCTTCCCAGAAGCACCTATAGGACTTGTAGTGTGTTAGTCCCATCACACAGAGCTATATTTTCTTCCCAGAAGCACCCATAGGACTTGTAGTGTGTTAGTCCCATCACACAGAGCTCCTATATTTTCTTCCCAGAAGCACCTATAGGACTTGTAGTGTGTTAGTCCCATCACACAGAGCTCCTATATTTTCTTCCCAGAAGCACCCATAGGACTTGTAGTGTGTTAGTCCCATCACACAGAGTTCCTATATTTTCTTCCCAGAAGCACCCATAGGACTTGTAGTGTGTTAGTCCCATCACACAGAGTTCCTATATTTTCTTCCCAGAAGCACCTATAGGACTTGTAGTGTGTTAGTCCCATCACACAGAGCTATATTTTCTTCCCAGAAGCACCCATAGGACTTGTAGTGTGTTAGTCCCATCACACAGAGCTCCTATATTTTCTTCCCAGAAGCACCTATAGGACTTGTAGTGTGTTAGTCCCATCACACAGAGCTATATTTTCTTCCCAGAAGCACCTATAGGACTTGTAGTGTGTTAGTCCCATCACACAGAGCTCCTATATTTTCTTCCCAGAAGCACCATAGGACTTGTAGTGTGTTAGTCCCATCACACAGAGCTCCTATATTTTCTTCTCAGCAGCACCCACAGGACTTCTAGTGTGTTAGTGGCATCACACAGAGCTCCTATATTTTCTTTGCAGAAGCACCCATAGGACTTCTAGTGTGTTAGTGGCATCACATAGAGCTCCTATATTTTCTTCTCAGCAGCACCCACAGGACTTCTAGTGTGTTAGTGGCATCACACAAAGCTCCTATATTTTCTTTGCAGAAGCACCCATAGGACTTCTAGTGTGTTAGTGGCATCACACAGAGCTCCTATATTTTCTTCTCAGCAGCACCCACAGGACTTCTAGTGTGTTAGTGGCATCACACAGAGTTCCTATATTTTCTTCCCAGAAGCACCATAGGACTTGTAGTGTGTTAGTCCCATCACACAGAGCTATATTTTCTTCCCAGAAGCACCCATAGGACTTGTAGCGTGTTAGTCCCATCACACAGAGCTCCTATATTTTCTTCCAGAAGCACCTATAGGACTTGTAGTGTGTTAGTCCCATCACACAGAGTTCCTATATTTTCTTTGCAGAAGCACCCATAGGACTTGTAGTGTGTTAGTCCCATCACACAGAGCTCCTATATTTTCTTCCCAGAAGCACCCATAGGACTTGTAGTGTGTTAGTCCCATCACACAGAGCTCCTATATTTTCTTCTCAGCAGCACCCACAGGACTTCTAGTGTGTTAGTGGCATCACACAGAGCTCCTATATTTTCTTTGCAGAAGCACCCATAGGACTTCTAGTGTGTTAGTGGCATCACACAGAGCTCCTATATTTTCTTCTCAGCAGCACCCACAGGACTTCTAGTGTGTTAGTGGCATCACACAGAGCTCCTATATTTTCTTTGCAGAAGCACCTATAGGACTTCTAGTGTGTTAGTGGCATCACACAAAGCTCCTATATTTTCTTCTCAGCAGCACCCACAGGACTACCGACTACAATGGCTGGAAGACCGCCAAGGGGAGGCAGAGCGTGCAGAGGCAAGAACACAGGGCAGGCAGGCTCTATTTCTAGTGGACGTGGACGTGGTCATGCATCGTCATCAGCACGTGGCCATGGGACACGCGCGTCTTTGTTTTCGGCAGCTGGACATGTGGAGCCGCATCATGCTGAAGGCTTGGTAGAATGGATGACCAAGCCCTCCTCATCCTCCTCATCCTCTCTCACCCAGGCTCAGGGTACTGGCAGAGCAGCTGCCAACGCTTACTCAATGGCATCATCAGCCACCCCTTCCCTAGACCCACCATGTCCTCCTGAGGAGTCCCCCGAACTCTCTGAGCACAGTGTTGGGTACATGCTCCAGGAGGATGCCCAACGATTCGAAGGCTCGGATGATGATACCCAGCTTGAGGAAGTCAGTAGTGTGCGCGCAGAGAGAGGGGATGCTGAAGGACAGCAATCTGGCAGTACTGTTCCACCAGCTGCAGCTTACTGCCAGGTTTGCTCTAGTGGTGAAGAGGGAGGGGATGATGAGGTCACTGACGCCACGTGGGTGCCTGGAGGGAGAGAGGATGAGGAGGAGGACGAGGAGGAGGAGGATGCGGCGTCACATGTCCAACGAGGCAGGATGCCCCCTGGAGGCCAGCTAGAGGCCAGCACAGCAACTGTACAACACCGCAGAGCTCCGCCTGTGCAGGGCGCTGCCTCTGCACGTTATCAGAAAAGTTCTTTGGTGTGGGCCTTTTTTGAGACGAGTGCATCAGATCGCACCACTGCTATTTGCAATATTTGTCTCAAGCGTATCTCGCGTGGCCAAAACATCAGCCGCTTGGGCACCACAAGCATGACCAGACATATGTCGACCTGCCATGCAGCTCGTTGGCAGGCACACATAAAAGACCCACACCAAAGAACTAAGCGGACCTCTCCTTGCTCCTCATCAGCTGGGATCTCCATCCCCACTACATCTTCAGTCCTCTCTGAAAGCTGCTGTGAGAGGACTGAAGGTGTAGAATTAGGTGTGTCACAACCAAGTACTTGCAGTACACCGACGTCCGATTGTAGCAGGCAAATTTCCCTGCCCCAGCTGCTGGACCGTCGAAAGAAGTACACTCCCAGCCATCCACATGCCCAGCGGTTGAATGCTAGCTTGGCTAAATTGCTAGCACTTCAACTGCTGCCTTTTCAGTTGGTAGACTCGGCCCCCTTCCGTGAGTTTGTTCAATGTGCGGTTCCTCAGTGGCAGGTTCCCAAATGATAATAGAAAGATAAATCAGCGCAATGGTATAACAAATAATGAATAAAATAAAATAAAATAAAAGCTGCTGAACACCAAGGGTCAACCTTCAAAATCCCTCTGTAGAAACATAAATGAAAAAAGGTGCAGCGCTAGAATACACTCAAAAATATATAAATAAAAATAAGAAACAAAACGAAAACATATATTAAATAAAATAGTCCACAAAACAGTCCAGTGGTGTCTTTCTAAGGTGATGACGGAGGCATATGCATGCAGGTGACAACGTGAAAGAAAAAACTCCCACCACAGATGAAATGGCCGCTCACCTCACCAAGTGGACCCTTAGATCATAAAGGGTCACTAAAGCCTTCCCACCAGGGGTTAAATGACAGCGATCCTCTGGAGAAATTCGTCACACTTGGCAGAGATGCAGGATGGGTGTCAGTATGTCCAACTCAGTCCCATAACACCATCAATCATGTGGATGAAAAATTAAAAAACCATAGTGTTCTCTGCTTGTAAACAATTTATTTAAAAGAAGATGGGAATATAAAAACGTACAAAGAGAGCACCTGTATCCCGGTGCTAGGAAGGTACAGCATATAACAAAGTGCACAAAATAGGGCTGCGGGTGATGACACTTTCGTCCGTATGCATTACGTCCTTATGCAGGACTTCTTCAGCGGAACGACCATGACTACAAACACCCGACTTAAATAGGGAAGCAATTGAATAAACTAACTTCCCATTGGTGGAGCAGGATTTAGTATTCAATCAGAGTAATCTCAAACAGCACATAAATGAAAACGAGCCAGCTGTATGTTGTTTAAATTATAATAGCAATGAAAGTCCTGGATTATTTATTCGTTTCCTACCTTAATCATAGCTTGCATGTATCTGTCTCCTTTCCCTGTGGTCACATGGTGTCCGAAGCGTCCACGTGACCTCCGCGCGTCCTCATGACGTCACGATGTCTCTCACTAATATGACACATCGGTAACTGAGACCAGGGGAAGCTGCATACAAAAAGGTTGCCACAGTAACGGCTTAGAGAAAAGCCACGTTACTGCAGCCAATAGCGCGATAGCACTGAGTGTGCTCCGGCCTATCATGAAAGACCAGGAAGTATCCCCGGCTCAATAATGCAAGAGAGAGGAAATATATAACAATAAAAATGACCGGACCTCGATCCTAATAGATGGAGTGAATATTCAACTCCATCACCTATAGTGGCTATACCTTATCATACAAAATGATTTTAAAATTACTTTCCTAAAAAAAGGCTGACAATCTAAAAAAAAAAGGGGGGGATTTGGACATACAATATGTATGAATCCCAAACGAAAGAAAAAATATATATAATGCCGCAGCGTTTACTGGGCAGCATAAGACACCACTCACAGCCCTCTGTGCTACTATAAGACAGATCATATCGTAACATACATATAAAAATCCATAAATGTATACCTTACAAATATATGTAATCAATGTATAACAGGAATAATATGACATATATATAAAAAATATATTTCAATTTTTCTATAAAATCCCTCTCCAAATCGCATAACCAATCCTATAGAAAATGATATTTATAATTTAGCGATCAGTAATAAAGCAATTTAGATCGAAGTCGACATTGAGTCCGCCGGGCGTTAATACTTTGGTTTGGTATATCCAATAGGATTCACGACGGCTCAATTGGCGTATAAAATTACCCCCCCTCCAATGTTTCACTACTCTCTCAATGCCCCAGAACTTCAAGCTCCTAGGGTTCTGCTGGTGAACCTGCTTGAAATGGTGGGACACGTTGTGAGTAGTGAGACCTCTTTTTATATTATTTATATGTTCACCCAAGCGGACGTGTAGTGGTCTCGATGTTCTCCCTATATATTGTAAACCACACCCACACTCCAACATATAAACCACCCCAACAGTGTCACATGTGATAAGTTGCTCTATCTTGTATTCTTTATTAGTGGCTGTTGCTAAAAAAGATTTTCGCTTTTTAACATTGACCTTCGAGTGTTTACAGGGGACACACCTCCCACATGCGTAAAAACCCCCTAAGAAGTTAAAAAGTCTATTTTCAGTGACAATTGGAGGATTGAGGATACTGGGAGCCAAACGATCCCTAAGGGTCGGAGCTCTTTTATAAATAAACTGAGGGCGGGGGGGAAGAACGGGGCCCAATACCTTGTCTTGCTTGAGTATAGACCAATTCTTCAAGATGATCTTTTCGAACTTCTTATGTTGGACATTATAATCCAAGATCATCTTGAAGTTTTGACCCTCTCTATCATTAACACGAACCACGTCAGATGTCAAAGTAGATCTTTCCATGGTGCTGATTTTATTGACTTCGTCCTTTAAATCAGATATATCATACCCCTTCTGCTCAAACCTAGAGACCAGGATGTCGGACTGTGCAATGAAATCACTACTGGAGGTGCAGTTTCGCCGCAACCTAATGAATTGACCCCTGGGGATGTTGCACAACCATGATCTATGGTGGCAACTCCCCAGGGGTATATAGGCATTTCGATCGGTCGGTTTGAAATAGTTACACAGCCTAAAGTTCCCTATGTCTCTGTTTATTTCTAGATCAAGAAAGACCACTTTGTCCGCTTCAATATTCCAAGTCAATGAAATATTTTTGTCGTTGACATTTAATGAATCTAGAAATACTTCAAGACTAGATCTTTCACCCTCCCAGATCATAATCAGGTCATCTATAAACCTACGGTAGCAAATGAGCTCAGGCGGACGATGGTCAAAAATGGCACCTTCCTCCCAGTGGGCCATGAAAAGGTTGGCCACACTGGGAGCAAAGCGAACACCCATCGCCACGCCTTTCATTTGTAAGTAAAATTCTTTGTTATACCAGAAGTAGTTTCTGTTGAGACAGAACTCTAAACTGGTCATCAAAAACTCCTGATGTCTACCCGACAGAGAGGAGTGTGACAGTGCCCATTCTACTGCCTGTAATGCATCTTTATGTCCAATACTAGTGTATAATGAACTATGATTAAGGTAGGAAACGAATAAATAATCCAGGACTTTCATTGCTATTATAATTTAAACAACATACAGCTGGCTCGTTTTCATTTATGTGCTGTTTGAGATTACTCTGATTGAATACTAAATCCTGCTCCACCAATGGGAAGTTAGTTTATTCAATTGCTTCCCTATTTAAGTCGGGTGTTTGTAGTCATGGTCGTTCCGCTGAAGAAGTCCTGCATAAGGACGTAATGCATACGGACGAAAGTGTCATCACCCGCAGCCCTATTTTGTGCACTTTGTTATATGCTGTACCTTCCTAGCACCGGGATACAGGTGCTCTCTTTGTAAGTTTTTATATTCCCATCTTCTTTTAAATAAATTGTTTACAAGCAGAGAACACTATGGTTTTTTAATTTTTCATCCACATGATTGATGGTGTTATGGGACTGAGTTGGACATACTGACACCCATCCTGCATCTCTGCCAAGTGTGACGAATTTCTCCAGAGGATCGCTGTCATTTAACCCCTGGTGGGAAGGCTTTAGTGACCCTTTATGATCTAAGGGTCCACTTGGTGAGGTGAGCGGCCATTTCATCTGTGGTGGGAGTTTTTTCTTTCACGTTGTCACCTGCATGCATATGCCACCGTCATCACCTTAGAAAGACACCACTGGACTGTTTTGTGGACTATTTTATTTAATATATGTTTTCGTTTTGTTTCTTATTTTTATTTATATATTTTTGAGTGTATTCTAGCGCTGCAGGTTCCCAAATGCCACTTTTTCTCACGGAAGGCGATTCCGTCTCTCTACCGGCATGTGGAAGGCAATGTCCATGCCTCGCTGGACAGGGCGGTCAGCGGTAAGGTGCATATTACCGCTGACTCATGGTCCAGCAGACATGGACAGGGACGTTACCTTTCTTTCACGGCCCATTGGGTCACTCTATTGGCAGCTGGGAGGGATGCAGGACAAGGTGCAGTAGTGTTGGAGGTTGTTCCGCCACCACGCCTCCAAAACGCTACTACTGCTACTGGTTGTTACACACCTCTCTCCTCCACCCCCTCCTCTTCTTCTTCCTCCAGTGCTCTGTCCTCGGAACCAGCGGTGCTCCGTAGGCGTACAAGGGGCTACGCAAGTACGCAGGCAAAAAGATGCCATGCCGTGCTTGCGCTGGTGTGTTTGGGGGACAGGAGCCACACTGGGCCAGAGGTTCTGGCAGCTCTGCAGGGGCAGGCCGAGAGGTGGTTGACGCCACATCAGCTTAAGCCAGGAATGGTCGTTTCTGACAATGGCACCAACCTCCTCTCCGCCCTGCGACAGGGGCAGCTCACCCATGTGCCCTGTATGGCTCACGTCCTCAACCTGGTGGTGCAGCGGTTCTTGGGCAGGTTCCCAGGCTTACAGGATGTCCTGAGGCAGGCCAGGAAAGTCTGTGTGCATTTCCGCCGATCTTATAATGCCAGTGCTCGGCTGACTGAGCTGCAAAAGGAGCTGAACCTGCCCAAGAACCTCCTAATATGTGACATGCCCACCAGGTGGAACTCAACGTTGGCCATGCTGCAGCGACTGCACACGCAGCAGAGGGCCATCAATGAGTACCTTTGCGACTACGGCACCAGGACAGGGTCAGGGGAGCTTGTTTTTTTTTTCCCCACATCAGTGGAGCATGATCAGGGATGCATGCACTGTCCTCTCACCATTTGAGGAGGCCACGAGGATGGTGAGCAGTGACAGTGCATGCATCAGTGACACTGTACCTCTTGTCCACCTGTTGGAGCATACGCTGCGTGGGATAATGGACAGGGCACTTGAGGCAGAACAGAGGCAGGAAGAGGAGGACTTCCTTGCCTCTCAAGGCCCCCTTTATCCAGACAGTGTTCCTTCTGTCCCACCCATCACACAGGAAGAGGATGAGGATGAGGAGGAGGAGGAGGAGGAGGAGGAGGATTGTGTGAGCATGGAGGTGGAGCCTGGCACTCAGCATCAGCAGCAGCAGCAGTCTTTTAGGGATGATGTACAGTCCCAACAAACCAGTGGACTTGTACGTGGCTGGGAGGAGGTGGCTGGCGATCATGTCATCCTCAGTGACCCAGAAGACTCCGGACCGAATGCCTCAGCTAACCTACGCTGCAGTGCCTCCCTGATCCTGCAAAGCCTGCGGAAGGATCCTCGTGTTCTTAGGATCAAGGAGAGGGACCATTACTGGCTGGCCACTCTCCTTGATCCACGGTACAAGGGTAAGGTTGCGGACCTTATCTTGCCGTCGCAGAGGGAGCAGAGGATGAGACATCTCAGGGAGGCCTTGCAGAAAGGTCTGTGCAACGCGTTCCCAGAAACTGGGAGGTTACAAACTCCTGGTCCTGGGCAACGAGTTGCTGAGGCTTCGGTCAGTAGCAGAAGGAGCGGTGGGGAAGGTGGACGTCTGACTGATGCGTTCAGACAATTTTTTAGTCCGCAGCCCCAAGGTATGATCGGTTCCAGCAACCATCGCCAGCGTCTGATATACATGGTGCAGGAATACCTTGGGGCAAGGTCAGACTTGGACACCTTTCCCACCAAAAATCCTCTGGCTTACTGGGTCCTGAGGATGGATCACTGGCCAGAGCTTGCACAGTATGCAATTGAGCTTCTGGCCTGTCCTGCCTCCAGCGTTCTTTCCGAACGCACATTCAGTGCTGCTGGAGGATTTGTCACCGATCATAGGGTGCGCCTGTCCACCGACTCGGTTGATCGACTGACCTTCATCAAAATGAATCAGTCTTGGATCACCACCAGCTACCAGGCACCTGAAGCGGATATAACGGAATAATTTATAATGTCACATCCCTTCAAGACTGCCTATGCTGATGCTGAGTGACTGTCCTGTTATGTTCACTGACTATCCTCTTCCTCCTCCTCAATGATCCATGCCACCACACCAGTGCCTAAGGCACAATTTTTCAGCCCCTGTATAACAGGGGCGTGTACTTACAATTTTTTTTAAAAATGCTTCGCAACACGTGTGACTGCTGTGCTCCAAGTACAGTATCTGTGAGGGGTTGCAGTGTTGTGGCACCAGCACCAGTGCCTAAGGCACAATTTTTCAGCCCCTGTTTAACAGGGGCGTGTAATTACAATTTTTAAAAAAAATGCTTCGCAACACATGTGACTGCTGTGCTCCAAGTACAGTATCTGTGAGGGGTTGCAGTGTTGTGGCACCAGCACCAGTGCCTAAGGCACAATTTTTCAGCCCCTGTTGGGGCATGTAATTACAATTTTTAGGCAATGCTTTGCAACAGGTCTCATTGCTGTGCTAGGAGTACAGTATCTGTGAGGGGTTGCAGTGTTGTGGCACCAGCACCAGTGCCTAAGGCACAATTTTTCAGCCCCTGTTTAACAGGGGCGTGTAATTACAAATCTTGATCTAATAGTTCACAGCAGGGCCCATTCCTGCGCCCACCAAGAGTAACTATGAGGGCCTACAGTCTTGTGGCAACACCGTCCACCACCACCGCCAAAGGCCCAATTTTTCTGCCCTGTTCATCAGGTGCTTGCAATTACAAATCTTGATCTAATAACTCACAGCAGGGCCCATTCCTGCGCCCACCAAGAGTAACTGTGAGAGCTTACAGTCTTGTGGCAACACCATCCACCACCACCACCACCACCACCAAAGGCCCAATTTTTCTGCCCTGTTCAACAGGTGCATGCAATTACAAATCTTGATCTAATAACTCACAGCAGGGCCCATTCCTGCGCCCACCAAGAGTAACTGTGAGAGCTTACAGTCTTGTGGCAACACCGTCGTCCACCACCACCACCACCACCAAAGGCCCAATTTTTCTGCCCGGTTCAACAGGTGCATGCAAGTACAAATCTTGATCTATTAACTCACAGCAGGGCCCATTCCTGTGCCCACCAGTCTTGTGGCTACACCAACATCTAATAGGGCAAATTTCTGCAGAGTATATACGCCAGGCCCCTACTTTCAAACATCCAACTTACAAACGACTCCTACTTGCAAACGGAAAGAGAAAACAGGAAGTGAGAGGAAATCTACCCCTAGGAAGGGAAATTCTATCCTGTTAGATTTAATTTGGGAAAAAGGTATCTCCTCTCTACTGATACTTTATCACCAATCCTTGTTTCAATTAAAACCCCACTTTTCCAAAAACATTTGTCATTGGGACGGAAAGTGAGGTGACATGTTCTGAACAGATGTGCAAAGACAGCAAATGTTACAGGGGTGATAACCCCTCCCTATGTTCTCCAAAAAGCTTAAAAATAGATTTTTTTGGGATGGAGCTACACTTCATAATGTACCTGTTCAGATTCTACTTAAGAACAAACCTACAGTCCGTGTCTTGTTTGCACCACCTATATACTGCTGTTCAGAGTATATAGGGTTGTAGGTATAGGGTTTTATTTTGGGTGCGGGGTCCCCCTTAATATCCATACAAGACCCAAAGGGGCTGGGGTGGGGGGGGGGGGTGATGGGGTAGCCATGCCATTTTTCTCAAGGATTTTCAGCCATATGGCGGCCAGGACAAGACATGACATTAAAGCCGCAAGTGGTTTAAAATGGCTTCCTTTTTTCCTTTACAAATGTCATTTTGTGCAAGGACAGTTCTAAACACGAGAAACACATGCCACTTCACAGGCATACTTTAGACACCCCCCAGGTACCATATTTAAAGGAAAATTTCACTTTATGCATCATTAAAATGACTGCTCCCGAAAAAACTTTAGTTTTTAAAAGTTCTTTTTGCATTGATATATGTCCCCTGGGGCAGGACCCGGGTCCCCAAACCTGTTTTATGACATTAACATGCATATTGGCCGTTGTAATTAGCACTTTTGATTTTGAACGTTCGCGTCCATTATAACGTATAGGGTTCGAAAATTCGCGCAAACTTTCGGTCCGTTCGAAGGTTCTGGTTCGAACCGAACCCGGGGGTGTTCGGCTCATCCCTACTTACGAGAAATAAAATTATAATAAAGATTATATATATATATATATATACTTTTTGCAACCGATTATTTTGAATGGGAATATCACACTGCAACAGCAAGCCTAGTGTTTGGTTCACGGTTGGGGCACAGTCCTATTCACTTAAATGGGTTTTATTTATCTGCGGTACTGTTGTATCAATTTTGCCGCACCACATCCATGGCAGTGAGTACTGACATCGCTGCTGGACATGTTAACGAATATGTAAACTCAACATATTGTATTTCTGATATGTGCCTGCTGTACCATGCACTTGTATGAAAAAGGATCCTGTTCGCTTTGTATTGCTTCCTTTGTGTGAAATCCCTGGTGTTTTTGGTGTTCAGTCCCTCTACTTCCCTATTAAAAGCTGACCACACTAAGCAGAAGACATACTGTGGTCAGTCCTCTAGGTAGGCTGGGAACTCCGACTGTTCTCCTCCAATGATCAGACTTGTCCTGACACCTCTAATGCCCCGTACACACGGTCAGATTTTCCGACGGAAAATGTCCTATTGGACCATGTTGTCGGAAATTCCGACCGTGTGTGGGCTCCATCGGACTTTTTCCGTCGTAATTTCCGACGGAAAAAGTTTGAGATCCTGCTCTCAAATTTTCCGACAACAAAGTCATATCGGACTTTTTCCGATCGTGTGTAGCGAATTCCGACGGACAAAGTGCCATGCATGCTCAGATCACATTACAAGACCAAAGCTATTGGCTACTAGCCTCTACGTAGTCCAGTCGTACGCAACGAACGTCACCACGTTCAGAGTGATCGGATTTTCCGACAACTTTGTCCGACCGTGTGTATGCAACACCAGTGTCGGACAAAATCAGTCGGAAAAAATCCGACGGATTTTGTGGTCGGAATTTCCGACCGTGTGTACGGGGAATTAGGGTTACCACCTTTTATTCAAGCCAAACCTGAACAATTTAGCGGCGTACAGCATTTTTTTTGTAGTATAAACGATACATATAATTTGTGATGAAAATAGGATTTTTTTTCGTTATACTTACCTGTAAAATCCTTTTCTTTGAGTACATCATGGGACACAGAGTCAGGCTAATATTCATTACCTGCTGAGTTATACTTCATCATCAGGTGAATGGACACTAGTAGACCAAAGGTCTTCAGACAGGAAGTGATCCCTTATAGTAAACCCTCCCATACAGGAAGTACTTTAGTTTTGTAGCAAGCACTAAATCCTCAAAAAAGAGGGGAGGGATCTCTGTGTCCCATGATGTATTTAAAGAAAAGGATTTTATGGGTAAGTATGACAAAAAATCCTATTTCTTGTTCATACATCACGGGACACAGAGCCTCTATTAATTACTTAGTGGTTTAGATAGTCACCATCAGGTGATTGGACACTGGCAAACCCTAATTACAAGGCGAGTTCCTCCCCTATATAACCCCTTCCATATGGAGAGTACCTCAGTTTTTTCGCCAGTGTCTAATGTAGTTGGTCACGTTAAAGATGTGCTAAAAAGAAAGCTCTGTTTGGTCTCTGCGGGGGCCTAGGAGCTATAAAACCGGATCCATGCCTCGGGCCAATAAAAACGCCTAAGATGGATGGTACCCGGGCCTCGTGAAAGAAGAAACAACGTTTTGCCTGTAATGTCTCTCTTTGAGAACTGGGCTTTGAGGAGTCTTCTACAGGTCCAGGGAAGAGGATCCTGTGAGTAGGAACGCAGAACCCTGAGGGTTGGCACAATGCTACCCGCCGTGATGAGTGAAGGTTGGATCCGTCTGTTCTCAGCAGTTCCTGTGGCGGGGATAAGGTAAGTGAAGACAAGTGAAGTAAGTGAAGACAATCCTAAATCAGTGAGTGTCATTAGGCAGAATGGGGAGATGCTTGTTTACATTAGCATCTCCACGTTCTTCCTCACCGTGAGACGATCGCGGGTATCCCCGCGGACATCGAGTCCGCGGGACCCGCAATCAAGGTCACGAAGCCCCCGCAAGCCGGCTCTTAAAGGGCAACATACAGGTACATTAATCTGCCTGTACGTGCCCTTCTGCCGCAGTATATCTGCGTGAGGCGGTCAAGAAGCGGTTTATTTAGCCTCCTTAATTATACAGGATTCCTTACGTTTACATAGGAATACGTGTCTTCCTGGTTACATGATGTGTAATCTTGCACTACACATTCAGAGACGCAAGGTTCCTGTTCCATAGCACACGTGCTATAGGTGTACAGCGCACACGTTTTAGGTTTTTAAACATATTGTAGAAAATTCATGCTTCCATGAACGCCTTCTTCTTTTAGGCATATGGCGTTAACTCTTGCCACTTACGCATATGGAGAATCGTTTGCATATGTGTTTTTAGAACTTGTCTGCATTTTACAGGGAAACAGCACCTCTTCTGGTTGGTCGGCTTGCCCTTGTGGTTGGCCACCATGCTCAAGTCTTTTATAAACTGCTGGGGCCCACCTCTAGCGGGTCTAAAGGGCCTAGGGTATAGCTGTAATGGCATACCAAGGCAGTCTGCTGCCGATAGATCAGTCGGTAGCATGGCTGGACCTAAGTGTGTCCAGCATGGTCTTTATATCCCCTGGAGGCTAGAGTATTTGGGGACCCAAAGCAGGGTATCTTTTACCCGAATCAAAGGCCAAGACCATAAAGATTTAGCCCAAGTGGGCAAAGCAAGGGATAGACCTTCCATTTGCCTTTATATGAGATTGTCAGTGTTGTAACTAACGCCGCTAAAGTAAACGGCGTTACGTAACGCCGTTACTTTAGAGGGTAACGAGTAATCTAACTGATTACTCGTCCCCTCGCGGTAACGCCGTTCCCATTACTGGGGCGGCGTTACCGCAATTACCCGCCGCGATCTGCAGAGCCGTCCGCGGCCTCGGCCTTAGGAAAGGCCGCTGCTTCGGCCTAGCTCTGGAGCGGCGGCCATCTTGGTGCACCCGATGGCCGCAGCTCCGGCCTAGCTCCAGAGCGGCGGCCATCTTGGTGCACCCGTTGGCTCTCATTCTATGGCAATGCACCTTCTATGGCAATGCACCGCAGGCAGCCAATCACAGCTCCCTTCTGATGGTCTCCTCAGGAAGCTGAGATGAGCCACACGCACCGATAGGACAGGATGGCATCTCCTTCGGCTATTGGCTGAGTGTGTAGAGGCGGGCTGGACAAGCGGGGAAGTGGTGTGTTGATGATCCATCTGTTGTATGCCTGACTGTTATTGCTGTGCAGAGCTGAGACAACCGGACAGCTTCATGTATGTAATGTTTTCTATCATTTCTTTCCGGTGCATTGCCATAGAAGGTGCATTGCAAGATGACGCCGGTCTCCCCTCTGTGTACAGAACTGTACAGTAGAGGGGAGAGATCGGATGGCAGCAGCCATCCCTCCATACTCTGCAATACCCAGCCAATACCTTGCCAACACCCTGCCAATACTCTGCCAATACTCTGCAACACCCTGCCAATACCCAGCCAGTACCCTGCCAATACTCTGCAATACCCTGCCAATACTCTGCCAATACTCGGTAATACCCTGGCAATACCCTGGCAATACTCTGCCAATACTCGGTAATACCCTGGCAATACTCTGCAATACCCTACCAATACTCTGCCAATACTCGGTAATACCCTGGCAATACCCTGGCAATACTCTGGCAATACTCTGCCAATACTCGGTAATACCCTGGCAATACCCTGGCAATACCCTGGCCATACCCTGCCAATACCCTGCCAATATCCTGCCAATACCCTGCCATACTCTGCTATACATGGTAATACCCAGCCATACTCGGTGATACCCAGCCATGCTCAGCCGTACCCATCCAATATTACAGTTGAGGAGATGACGTGGATATTACAGTGGGGGAGATTGTGGATATTACAGTGGGGGCTTTATGGTGGTGGAATTTTCAAAGGTTTTTGCAAATTCAATTATTTGCTGATCCGAAAAATGAACCGATCCGTGACTCTGATCCGAGCAACGATTCGATCCGTGAGTTTGGGGGGGACAGATTTACAGAGGGGGAACAAATATATGTGTGTGGGGGGGGGGCAGATGTGTAGTGGGGTACAGAGGGGAAACAGATATATGTGTGTGTGGGGGGGGCAGATGTGTAGTGGGGTACAGAGGGGAAACAGATATATGTGTTGGGGGGAACAGATGTGCAGGGGGGTACAGAGGGGAAATAGACGTGCAGGGGGGAACGCGCCCCTTGCTTACAGTAATACTAGACCCGCCCCTAAGAATATTTAAAAAAAAAAGTCAGTTACTTTGCTGAGTAACTAATTACTTTTCCAATGTAGTAACTGAGTTACTAACTCAATTACTTTTTTGGGAGAAGTAATTTGTAATATAACTAATTACTTTTTTAAAGTAAGATGACCAACACTGGAGATTGTTGGGGAAGATGGTAGCCTCATTTAAGGCTGTTCCTTTCGCCCAGTTTTCACTCAACGTCATTACTGAACAGCATACCGTCTGCTTGGAGCAAGAAGATTCAAGCCTTAGTTTTTCCCAGGCGCCTGACATTAGAAGTACGTAAGAGCCTCAGTTGGTGGTTGTTAGCCTAAAGTCTACAGGAAAATACTTTAATCTAGTCACCAGGAAAGTGGTAACTACGGATACCAGCCTTATAGGCTGGGGTGTAGTCCTAGAAGAGTTTTTGCTCCAAGGAAAGTGGTCCAAACCGAAAGGTTCCTGCCAATCAATATTCTGGAGATTCAGTACATTTGGCCCTCAGGGCCTGGACTTACAGGTCACAAGGATGTCCTGTCTGGATACAATCTGACAATGCTACAGCAGTGACCTATATCAATCAAGCAGGAACCAGGAGTTGAATGCCCAGAGGAAGGTGAACCATTTTTGTTTGGACAGAGGCATGTTCCTTGCCTATCTGCAGCCTTCATTCCAAGGATAGAAAATTGGCAGGCGGATTATCTCAGCAAAGGTTCCACTAGCATGCGGAACAGATGTATTGATAATTCCTTGGGATCAGTTCTCTCTGACCTAGGTGTTTTCTCAGCTTCCGCTCCTTCCGCGTCTCCTTCACAGGATCGGGGCGGGGAAGTAACCAGTTATTCTGGTGGCTCCAGCCTGGTCCAGAAGGCCTTGGTATACAGGAATCGTAAAGATGGCGGTAGGAAGACTTTGGATTCTTCCACTACACCTAGACCTGCTCTCGCAGGGACTAGTATTCCATCCTTCCTTACGGAATCTAAATTGGATGGTTTGACTGTTGATACCTACATCCTGAAAAGTCGTGGGCTTTCGGGTCCAGTTCTCTCTACTCTGGTTAATGCTAGGGGGCCAGCCTCCAGGCTCGTCTACCACAGAGCCTGGAAGGCGTATGTTTCCTAGTGTGAATCCAGGGGTTGGCATCCTCAAAGGTATGCCAGTCTCGCCTTTCTACAGTTAGGGGTAGAAATGAAACTGGCCTTGAGCACATCAACGGTCAGTTCTCCGCCTTATCAATTTTTTTTCAGAGGCCGCTTGCCTCTCATTCCTTAGTCTGGGCTTTTTATCCAAGGGGTATCGCATTTAATTCCACCAGTTGAGTCTCCCTTGTGCCCGTGGGATTTGAATGGTCTGTTTTTTACAAAAACAGCCTTATGAACCAATACGCCATATTCCTTTGGTTCTTTTGACCAGAAGATCAAGTTTCTGGTTGTCATATCCTCTGCTAGAGGGGTATTAGAATTAACAGCTTTTTGCTGCCTAAGGAGGTAACAGGTTTTCATCTGAACCAAGATGTTGTCCTACCGTCCTTGTACGGGTCCGCATTCTGCGGAAGAAAGGTTGTTACACTCTCTTGATGTAGTAAGAGCAGTCAAGGTCTATCTGAAAGTGATTGCTCTGATACGAAAAGCTGATGCTTTGTTTGTGCTGCCGGAAGGTCCTAGAAAGGGCCAGGCAGCGTCGAAATCCACTATCTCTAAGTAGATTTGGCAGCTTATTGTTCAGGCTTATGGTTTCATTTAAGAGCGCACTCGATTAGAGCACTAAGTGCTTCATGGGCAGTGCTTCACCAGGCCTCCTTGGCTCAGATCTGCAAGGCTGCAACTTGGTCTTTCATCCATACATTCACCAAATTCTTTCGGGTGGATGTGAAAGGGCATGAGGATACCACCTTCGGGCGCAGTGTGCTGCAGGCAGCAGTATAGGTCCTCACGTCCGATGGCGGTCTGCTTTCTGATCTGTGTCTGCCTCCCCTCAATTTGGGCATTGCTCTGGGACATCCCACAATGTAATAGAGCCTCTGTGTCCTGTGATGTATGAACAAGAAAATAGGATTTTTTAATACAGCTTACCTGTAAAATCCTTTTTTGGAGAGTACATCAGGGGACACAGAGCTCCCGCCCCTCTTCGGGATTTATGGAAATATATGTATACGTTGGGATACTTATTGCTTTGCTACAAAACTGAGGTACTCTCCATATGGGTGGGGTTATATAGGGGAGAAACTTGCCTTGTAATTAGGGTTTGCCAGTGTCCAATCACCTGATGGTGACTATCTAACCCACTAAGTAATTGAGTCTCTGTGTCCCGTGATGTACTCTCAAGAAAAGGATTTTACAGGTAAGCTGTATTATAAAATCCTATTTTTCTTTTTCATACATCATGAGACACAGAGTCAGGCTAATATTTATTACCTGCTGGGGTGTCCCAGAGCAATAGCCTGGAGGTTTCTACACCCCTGGTAGAATGAGCGCTCACCCTAAAGGGAGGAGCTTTATGTTTCAGACCATAGGCTTGAATGACCAATTGATGGACCCAATTGGCAATGGAAGCTTTGGAAACTGCCTTCCCCTTCTTGGGTCCTTTTGGTAAAACAAAAAAAGAGTCTGATCCTCGGATCTCCGCAGATCTAGACAAATAAATCTTGACTGCCCGGACAACATCCAAAGAATGCAGCCGTGTCTCTTCCGCCGAACAAGGCTGAGAGAAAAAAGAAGGCAGAGCCTCTTCTGTTGTGTCCGGGTGTCAGGACACAAAGCTGGGCTCAGCCATACTTCAATGGGTATGCTGTCCCAGGGGACTTACAGTTTGGAAATCTCATGACGGCAGTGTCGAACACCTTCAAGGTTTTTGCGGATTCTAACATGGATTGAGCCTTCATGGAGAGCTAGGATAGTGGAATGGTATGGAGAAACTTTTCTATTTGAAAGAGTGGCAAGAGTGGGAAGTAAATATATTTAAATATAAGCTTGTAAAAACATTAAAGTGTTACTAAACCCAGTAATATGAAAATAGTTAATCCGCCCCCCGCAGTGCCCACAGTTCATAAATCTTCTTTTTACATTACAATACTGCCACTATATACCTTTTTGGCTGATCTGTATACCATGGTCACGTGATAAACTGGAAGGTTTGCCTGAGTGCTGAGTGTTCAGGTAGGTGGAGATTTCCACTACAGCCTGTGTGCTCATGCTGTTATGGGAGGCGGATTATCCATGAATCAAGATGTGACATTCCACCCACTGTGTTCTTTTTTAGTTACTGGGCATGGAGAAGGAGAGAGGGACTGGGCTGTCATTTAGAATCTGTATACAAACCCAAATGTGTGATGTCAATACCACGTGACCTGAAAATCTCAGCTAAACAAGGAAATGTTCTCCCCAGCAACAGAGACCAAACTGAGCATGTGCAGCTTTACTAACCTCACTGTGTCTTAACTGGCCTTGCCAAGAGAGACCCTGCGGGAGGGGGAGGATCTGTCCATACAGGATCAAAGAGCCTTTTTACACAATGTAGAAGATTAACCCCTTAAGTTCCACAGGGAGTATAACAAGCATGCTATTCTGCATATTTACTTTAAGGCTTCATGCACATTGGTTTATTTTAAAGGTTTTTTCTCCTGACAGGAGAAAATCAGTGTTATAAACTCACCTAAGCTGCATTTTTTTTTTTTCAAACTAGTTTAGGTGAGTTTAGCAGCTAGAGTTTAGGTGCATTTAGTGTTTATGCACGTTTAGGAGTGGTTCACGTTTTTTTATGCCCAAAAGTATGGACACATAGGCTTTTATTGAGTTGTGGAGCTTTGGCAAAATAAATTGCCAAAAGCCCCTAAACGTGACTTTAGGAGCAGCAGCATGCATGAGGCTTAAGAAATAGCACTGGAACTTGTACAAAGGTTTCCAGAAACATCATTGCATGTTTTGGGTTGCAGAGAACTGATGGTATATGTTAATAATTTCCCAACTTTCTGCCCCTCTGCCCAGTATGCCTATTTTTGAAACAGGCTTTTTTTTCATGCTTTGTGAAAGACTAATTTATTAAGTGACTGTTGAGCTTGGAGCCGCTTTGTGATAGTTTGCATTGATGGGTTTGTAACAAATAGTGCTTCAGATAGGGATGCTTCTCAGTGCCTTTTCTGCTTACCTGGTTTTAGATTAAATTGAACTGATAGGTTTTATAAATGGGCCTTTTGGACTATTCCCAATGATGCCAAGGCTTTATTTATAGCAACAAACATCTCCACCTCCTTTTCTAGATAGGCCTCAGCAGGTATAAGAGTCAACAAAAATGGATTAAGACACCAGCTCCCTCTTGTGGTCCTGGCCCCAATCTAAAATGTGACAGTTATGGCGGAGTGGTCAGATAATCCTTTGAAAAAAAACATAAGATAATTAGTAGTCCATGAAGGAAAGTTATCTGTGTTTGTGTCTGTAAAACAAACACGGAGCATATAAAAACATAAAAACTAAGAGAAAAAAAGCATGTGTGAAGGGATCCCACAGGTTCTCTAATTTACAATGCAATAATGCTCTCAATGCAGGAGAAAATTGGCAGGTGGCTTGAACCTGGGAACCAAGATAGTGCTAGGGTATCTGAAAGAGGGAAGAAAAATGGGTTTATGCTAAGGTTTTCAGATGGAAGAGAGCGTGTGAGCATTTATCCCAGGCTTGAGGTAGAGCTAAGTTCTAGTTTTCTGCAAAGTTGGGGTTTTGTAAATTTCAAACAGGATTTGTCAAACCAGGGCAGATTTATTCATCACTAGTTACAATCTAAAAATGCAGGATGGAGGAACTAATAAGTCAACTTGCTCACACCAATGCAGTTCATTGTGCAATTAATACTCAGTTCCAGCAAAGTTTGGTCACCTAGCAAGAGGCCCAAACAGAGGCTTGGCAACAGGCTGAAGCACGGCATAAAAGAAAGATACTGCGGGTTCAGTGACGGCAAACTGATAATATGGTACATAAATTGTTGCAGAAGCATCAACACACACCTGTGAGTACTAGTAATACCTCCTCAATGTTCCAGGTAACCTGGCTACTGTAAAAGATGACTACTGAGGGTGACCCTGAGGCCTCCTCCTTTCTTTTTGAGAGGACTGTAGAAAGGGAAGACTTGCTCAAAGAGCAGTGGGCAGGACTAGTGGCCCCCTTGTTGACTGGGTGATTGAAAAAAACATATTTTTATTTAGAACCTGCAGAACTATGGAACTATGAGTTGCTAAAGCAAGAGATCCCAGTCCAGCTGGGAGTCAACCTGGCTTTTAGGAAACAGTGGGTACTGTATACAGTTGAATCTATCAAGTTGGGAGACTTCTCAGATTTAAATTGTATAGGCTACAGCTCTCTATCGGGACCCCATATGGTGGAATGAGTGGTCATTGATAGGTTTCTGAGTTTCCTACTCATCCTTCAGAAGTGAGAGCGCCAAGGGGATCTGAAAGAAGAGTTATCAGTGGCCAAATCAGTGTTAAGCTCTGAGACCGGTCTACTCTGCCAGAAAAGTTTCTTCCTGCTGACAGGAACAAGTTACTAAAATGTTTTGATTGTCATGATGTCTGACATATTGTGGCAACATGTTCTTTGGTGGATGAATCAATGCCATGTGACCCCCCCCCCCCCCCCCCCCCCATGGGAAGGAGCATTTATTTTGGAAAATACCCCCCACAAAGTAACAAACAGAATGGCAACAGCAATAACAAATTTTGTAGAGCAACACAAACAATGAGAGGACCACTTTAAGTGTCTCTGTACCTGAACCCTGTATCTAGGGAAGATCTAACTAAAAGGGTAGTGATAAAAGCTAAAATGTCCTTCAGTCTCTCAAGTTCCTCCCACTGGCCAGTGTACTTTTAATGTTGGGGTCTAAAGTTCCTGCGTTGGTGCACTCAGGTTTAAGCAGATCCTACAGTACAGTGTATAAATACCGATACTACAGTATCTTACAAAAGTGAATACACTCCTCACATTTTTGTGAATATTTTTTATATCTTTTCATTTTACAACACTGAAGAAATGACACTTTGCTACAATGTAAAGTAGTGAGTGTAGAGCTTGTATAACAGTGTAAATGTGCTGTCCCCTCAAAATAACTCAACACACAGCCATTAATGTTTAAATCGCTGGCAACAAAAGTGAGTAAACCCCTAAGTAATAATGTCCAAATTGGACCCAATTAGCCATTTTCCCTCCCCGGTGTCATGTGACACGTTAGTGTTACAAAGTTTTTAGGTGTGAATGCGGAGCAGGTTTGTTAAATTTGGTGTCATCGCTCTCACTCTCTCAAACTGGTCACTGGAAGTTCAATGTGGCACCTCATGGCAAAGAACTCTCTGAGGATCTGAAAAAAAAAGAATTGTTGCTCTACATAAAGATGGTCTAGGCTATAAGAAGATTGCCAAGACCCTGAAACTGAGCTGCAGCACAGTGGCCAAGACCATACAGCGGTTTAACAGGACAGGTTCCACTCACAACAGGTCTCGCCATGGTTGACCAAAGAAGTTGAGTGCACGTGCTCAGCGTCATATCCAGAGGTTGCCTTTAGGAAATAGACGTATGAGTGCTGTCAGCATTGCTGCAGAGGTAGGAGTGGGGGGTCAGCCTGTCAGTGATCAGACCATACGCTACACACTGCATCAAATTGGTCTGCATGGCTGTCATCCCAGATGGAAGCCTCTTCGAAAGGTGATGTACAAGAAAGCCCACAAACAGTTTGCCGAAGACAAGCAGACTAAGGACATGGTTTACTGGAACCATGTCCGGTGGTCTAAAAAGACCAAGATAAACTTATTTGGTTTAGATGGTGTCAAGCATGTGTGGCGACAACCAGGTGAGGAGTACAAAGACAAGTGTGTTTTGACTACAGTCAAGCATGGTGGTGGGAGTGTCATGGTCTGGAGCTGCATGAGTGCTGCAGGCACTGGGGAGCTACAGTTCAATGAGGGAACCATGAAAGCCAACATGTACTGTGACATACTGACGCAGAGCATGATCCCCTCCCTTCGGAGACTGGGCTGCAGGTCAGTTTTCCAAAATAACGACCCCAAAAACACCTCCAAGACGACCACTGCCTTGCTAAAGAAGCTGAGGGTAAAGGTGATAGACTGGCCAAGCATGTCTCCAGACCTAAACCCTATTAAGCATCTGTGGGGCATCCTCAAACGGAAGGTGAAGGAGTGCAAGGTCTCTAACTTCCACCAGCTCCGTGATGTTGTCATGGAGGAGTGGAAGAGGATTCCAGTGGCAACCTGTGAAGCTCTGGTGAACTCCATGCCCAAGAGGGTTAAGGCAGAGCAGGAAAATAATGGTGGCCACACAAAATATTGACACTTTGGGCCCAATTTAGGCATTTTCACTTAGGGGTGTGCTCACTTTTGTTACCAGCGGTTTAGACATTAATGGCTGTGTGCTGAGTTATTTTGAGGAGACGGCTAATTTACACTGTTATTCAAGCTGTACACTCACTACTTTACATTGTATCAAAGTGTAATTTCTTCCGTGTTGTCACATGAAAAGATATAATAAAATATTTACAAAAATGTGAGGGGTGTACTCACTTTTGTGAGATACTGTATATCTCAAGGCAAGATGACACTGCCCCTTTAAGAAGTGGGTAAGGAAGTTGTGGGCTGCAGCCTCTCACTACTATGCAGTCTGTGAAGTGGCTAACGAAGTTGTGTTCCATGGCCCCACACCACTTTGCAGTATGTAATTAAGCCTCCTACCACTCTCTGGTGTCTGTAAGCGGTGGTGTTGAAACTTTCATAACTAGAGGTCAAAACAAATATTACAAAGAGAGAGAGAGAGGCACTGTGGCAGATAGTCAAACCTCATGTTATCACCATGATTAACTATCTGGTTGGTTCCTGATCACTAGTCTGAGACCATCAGCTGTTAGCGACAGTTGAGCACTCCTAGCTCTAAAATGGATCATATATTAACATTCTCACAGTACAGGAGGGTACCGTGAGAATGTTAATCTACAGACTGCAGTTGTGAAAGGTTTAAAGACAAACAAAGTATCAAGCTTCTGCAGATTGCTCAGTGTGTAGCGCTAAAGCAAAATCAACTTAACAAGGTTGTTTATTAGTAGTGGCAGTTATTCTACAGTGCAACAATCTGGTGTTACAAAACTAAGGCGTCTATTTAGGGAAAAAAAAAATCACAAATGTCACAAGCATTTACTGAGCTGTAACGAATTATCCCTGTATTATGTCTAATATATTTATTTATTATAATTGTCAGTTCCACATAATGCAGAATTTTCCTGACTTAGGTATTTTAGCATTATGGCCAGTAGATCTAAGCTAATGATCATAGGAAATAATCATGTTAGACAATATACAGGGAAAATTTGTTACGGCTGGGTGAAAGCTTGCCCAATTTGGCATTTGCCCAATTAATTTATTAGAACTAGACACTAATGATCACGCTTGACACACTTGTCTTTATTCCTTGATGCACTGATCACATCTTCATCAAAAGATGGTCTTATGTTATCTGCTATATTTGTATTTTAGCATTGTTGGGCAAAGGATGGTGGATCACAGCTGTCCAAATTTCCAGCCAAAAATTATATACTTAAGGCCCCTTTCACACATGTGGACCGAATGTCCGTTTTTCATCCATCTGTTTTTGGATGAAAAACGGACATACATGCATCCCTATGGGATAGCGGGTGTCAGCGGATGAGCATCCGCTGACACCCGCTATTGTCCGCCTCCGCTATTGTCCGATTCTGCAGACGGAGGAAAACCCTATTTTTCCATCCGTCTGCACAGCGGATCGGATGAACACGGACAGACGGTCCGTGTTCATCCGACCCCCTATAGAGGAGAGCAGAGATCTGACAGGGCGGTCCCTGCACAGTGTGCAGGGACAGCCCTGTCATCAGTCGGCTCAGCGGGGAACAGCTGAGCGATCCCCATTGAGCAGCGGATCTTCACGGGGCGGATCAATACGGATCCGTCCCGTGTGAAAGGGGCCTTAGGCATAATTCAAAATAGACAGGATAAAATTCTGTTTTAATATATCTGATTTTATTATTGCTCATCCTTTTGTGAAAGACCTTTGTCATCATTGTGAAAAAAACATAAGTGTATCTGTATAAATTAAGATACAGTAGTATAAAAGGCAATGGTAATAATTTTTTTACTATTTTTTTAATTTTATTTGAATTCACTTATGATTACTGTATGTGCTTTGAAGAAATCTATCACACTCCCACATATTTACCTAATAGTGGCTCTTACCTACAATGGTTCATTGGCTGTCCATTGGGGCGCCACATGCCTCACAAAATGGCCATTCTCCCTCATACTGGCACTGTTCTTATTGTACCGAAGCTACCATACTGTAGATAGCATAGTATGCTGATTATTTTGCCTGGAGACTTTCATGACACCAATTTTTCTTAAAGGATACAGTAAAACCTTTGTTTGAGAGTAACTTAGCATTTGGCAAGACAAGCTAATTTTGTTAATAAATTTTCACTTGATATACAAGCAATGTTACATAGTTACATAGTAAGGTTGAAAAAAGACACCAGTCCATCCAGTTCAACCTGAGTGAGTGTGGGTGCGTGTCTACAATTGTCCCTATCCCTGTACATTATGTCTCATTAAGATGCTTATCTATTATATATGTATATATTTTTTTAAGGTACCCATATAGCGCTGTCAATTTACGCAACGCTCCACACATACATCGCACACTCATATCGGTCCCTACTCTCAAGGAGTTCACAATCCAAGGTCCCCAACTCACATTCATATACTAGGGCCAATTTTGAACAGAAACCAATTAACCTACCAGAAAATACAGGTGTAGAAGTAGCATCATGCCACAACTGAGTATAAAAGAGAAGAGAGGCGCCTCTAAGTGTAGCAATATGGTTACATTTAATGAAGGTAAAACATTTAGCAACATATTGCTACACTTAGAGGCGCCTCTCTTCTCTTTAATACTCTGTAGCTCCTGATGGATTTTGCTTCTAATCCCCTTGTGGAGGCTTCCATTTGTGGATGGACATTTTATGGTTATACAACCTGGTCTCATTGCTATAATCTCTCTATATGGACTATAAACTGAAGGACCTATGAATAAATGGTTGTGGAATGAATCATTTGAGTTTCCATGATTTCTTATGGGGAAATTTGCTTTGATATACAAGTGTTTTGGATTACAAGCATGTTATTTATTTAAAGCCAAAATTTTTCTTTTATTATTTGGATAGCAAAGGAATTGGTAAACCCCGTCAGGATTTTTTTCCATCTGTGTCCCACTGGGAGGATTTCCCATCACTTCCTGCCCTTCACACACAAAAGCAGGTAAGAGAAAATCTCCTTGAAGTGAAGGAAATTCCTCCCAATTGTCACTAAACAATTGTCCCCACTGAGAGATGGCTGTTCTCTTACTTTCCTTCCCGATGACAATGGTTACCAGGACAAATAGAGAGAGTGAATGCCCTTAGTGGGGCACAGAAGTCACTAAAAACTTGACAGAGTTTCTAACACTTGCCCACCCTAAAAAACTAAAGGGAAAAGCTTTAGATACACTTTAAACTTTATTTTTGAAAAAAGAGAAAGATAGGCTTTCTATCTTGGGGAAATTTAGGGTTGGGGGCAGGGAAAGATTTGTACATAATAATGATCAGCATACTAACCATCTAACACCACTTCTTCCAGACCTTATACACCTTGACTAGGTTGGGTTCACAACAGGCTGGGATGCCCGTGATAACACCTCAAAAACTATCTCTTTAACTGAATATGCTCAAATAATTTGCAGGCTTGCCTTTTAACAGTTTTCCATCAGGCTACTCTTCACCAAATTGGACTGGGATCCAACATTCTCCATAAAATTTTGGCTCTAATGGAATCCTCTCAGACCCAATCATAATTCATGATGGAACTCGTCAGAGATGCCCCCTTTCTCCTCTCTTATATGTTCTGACCATGGAACACATTGCTATTTGCCTCTGCAATAACCCAGCTATCAAGGGTATTGAGGTGGGTTCCCATCACTCCTAATTGTCTCTCTATGCAGATATTCTTCTTCTTTATTTCTCTTCCCTGCTTATTTCTCTAAGCGGGAAAAATTACCTTCTTACTCCTGATATTACGTCCTTACTATGGACTAACCCAAAAGACAGACCACATACAGACGCCTTGCCCCTTCTGGTGATCTCTACTCTCCGTACATGGGAATCTTATATAGGGAAGGGTTTACTCACATTGAGACCTAGCCCACTATCACTTCTTTTTGAGACTCTTGCATATCCTCCTACTCTTAATCAATCTCAATTTCTTCTTTGGAGAAAAGAAGATAAACTGCTGCTTTGTCACACCCTGCATGACAGTTAATAACCAGGCTAGATAAAATCATGTACCAAATAAGCGCAACCATCCAATTGTAAAATAAACACCCAAATAATGCCTTACAACCCAGGCAAGAAATGCAGCCAACACTCCCTTGGTGTGTTCACAGCCAACCACCATACAAAACTTCTTAGAAAATGTGTAAGTAAGTGTGGCTAAATCCACCTAATAAAATATTGAAATAAATATGAATTCTATCAATGATGTGATGTGAATTCTACTAATGACTCTAACACAAGTCCACACAATAACAAACGCCTAAAAATAATGTGAATAATGAAATAAACAATATCTCAAAAAAGTCTGTGAAACCACTTGTGTACTATAAATATTCTTCTCTCTTCCCAGTGATTCTGGTGACCCACCACCAACAGGTGAAGTGCTCGCTCACAGTAAATATGTGACCCCACTATATGTGCTCTCCATTCACCCACATTTATTGCAGAAAAAACAAGATTAAAAACACTCACAAGAACACCTGGATTGTAAAAATCATCAGCCCTTTGATTGTGCTTCCTCAGTAGGCCTATGGAGTTTTTGTTCTGTTTCATGATAGAACATACTGAAGATCGAGAAACGAAGAGGGGAAGGAAGCAGATATACCCCTGGATGGGAAGATAAGAAAATCTTACTGCATTCTCTATAGGAGGAGTGTATTAAAGGCTTATTTGACTCTGTAGTGGGGTCAGATATTTAAGGTGAGTGAGCACTTCACCTGTTGTTGGTGGTGGGTCACCAGAAGCACTGAGAAGAGAGACGAATATCTATAGTACTGTACAGTACACAAGTGGTTTCACAGACTTTTTTGAGATTATTGTTTCATTAATTACATTATTTGTAGGTGTATGTAATTGTGTGGAGTTGTGTTAAGCCCCATACACACGGTCGGATTTTCCGATGGATTCTGTCCTATCGGACAATGTTGTTGGAAATTCCGACCATGTGTAGGCACCATCGGACATTTTCCATCGGATTGTCTGACGGACAAAGTTGTATCTCCTGCTCTAAAAATTTTCAGACAACAAAGTCCGATCACACCAATTCCGATCGTGTGTAGCGAATTCCGACGGACAAAGTGCCACGCATGCTCAGATCACATTACAAGACCAAAGCTATTGGCTACTAGCCTCTACGTAGTCCCGTCGTAGGCAACAAACGTCACCACGTTCAGAATGATCGGATTTTCCGACAACTTTGTCCGACCGTGTGTATGCAACACCAGTGTCGGACTAAATACGTCAGACCAAATCTGATGGATTTGGTGGTCAGATTTTCCGACCGTGTGTATGGGGCTTTAGAGTAATTAGTAGACTTCACATATTTATATCAGTATTTTATTAGGTGGATTTAGATTTAGTAGTATCCACTCACATACCCACTGTGCCACACTTATTTACAATTTTTTTAAATAACCAGGCTAGAGATTGGATGGAATGCTCCCAACTCTGACATTATCTCGCCACAACTGTCCTAACCAGACCACTCATTGATATTGAGTGCTTGCTGTCCCAGTCTGCCAGGCTGGAACACCCCCTGTCTCACATATACCCAGTTTTTTTGACTGGGACAAAATACTGACATTTACTTATAATGCCCTGTACACACGGTCGGACATTCCGACGACAAAATCCTTCTGATTTTGTCAGACGGATTTTGGCCCAAACTTGTCTTGCATACACACGGTCGCACAAAGTTGTAGGAAAATCCGATCGTTCAGTACGAGGTGACGTACAACACGTACATCAGGACGATAAACAGGCCAGTAGCCAATAGCTTTCGTCTCGTAATTTATTCTGAGCGTGCGTGGCACTTTGTGCGTCGGATTTTTCTACACATGATTGGAATTTAAATCAGATTTTAAATCAGATCAGATTTTGTTGTCGGAAAATTTTAGTGTTTTGTGTGTCGGAAATTCCGACAACACAATCCGATCGTACATTTTCAGTCGGAAAGTCCGACCATGTGTACAGGACATAAGACCTCTATATCTTCTGGAGCACAAGAGTGCAAATATAAGATCCTTGCCAGGTAGTATTGTTGCCCTACTACCCTGCATAAAATAGATCCATCCATTCCAAACACCTATTGGAGATGTTTTCAGGCCCCAAGTACCATAACTCATATTTGCAGCACTTGCCCACTCATAACTCCTTTCTGGGACAAAATACTTCACCTCTACTATGATTTAGTTGGGGAAAAAATTGTTAACTCTCCACTAATTATTTTGCTATCAATGATGCCAAAATTTAAAAAAGTCTTCTTCAACACTTCTTGACTTGTACTGTTATTGCCAGGGCATGGCCAAAACCACAACCCCCCTCTTTTGTAGAATGGGCGTGTAAAATGGATTCTATTTGCCATATAGAAAATTTGATCTCCTGGGAAACAGATAAAACTGACGATTACACCTTGACCTAGGTGGTCTGGAATCACTTCCGACATTCCTCTAAATTCACCTCCTACCTTTGATCTCCCTGTCATACTACTTGCTATCTTTCTTGGATACCCAGTTTTTCCTCTCCTCATAGTGCTTGGGTCTCAATCCCCCCCTATTTTTTTTCTTCTACCCTGGTCATTACAACTTTCTTCAGACATGTTTGGTTATAACCATATTGTTGTTAAAGCGGTGTTTCAGCTAAAAAAAATTTTTTTGAAAAGTCAGCAGCTAAAAAAAAAGTAGCTGCTGACTTTTAATACGTACACTTACCCTCCCAGGGCACCCGCGATTTTTTTTTCATTTTTTTTTTTCCAGAATATTAATGCTTTTTTGTTTTTTAGGGTGTCCCCCCACTTTAAGTATGTCCCTGAGGAGGGTTTTCTTCTTGTTCTCCTCGTTGAGAGGTCCTTTGATGTTTCCTATGTTACTGGTACTGGCATACTACTGAAATTTCACTCCATTCAAACATTGGACATTTGCCTACCTCACACCCCGCTTACCTAGGTGGTTATGCTCCTTTGTTATCTACCTTTCGGGGAATTACCATGTTGTACTTTGATTTGCCTTACATACTAGTATGTATAGCCTACTGTTACTGATATACATACTGTACTAAATGGATGGATATAAACCTAAACCTTATGATACTTCTGTTACACCCTTTTTTATGTGTATTCGTGTAACAACATAAAGACCAATAAACAAAGATTAAACATAATGCTCAGCATAAAGCTGAATGTGTGTTTTTAAAAGGGCATATTTCTATTTTTTGCTGGCTGCAGTGTATTTTTTGACAGCCTGTCCAGATGCACTACATTGATAATGGCTGCATCTATTTTTATTTACTAATTTCTGCAGATACAAATTAGTTAAAGGGCTTTTTTGGTGAAAACAGTGTAATATGTGCATCAGCACAGAGGTTAATTTGTTCCTTTGGGAGAGCATATGACAGAGTGATTTGCAAGCAGATTTTTGAAGATGAGGGAAAAGCATTATCACCCCATAACACATAAGTACACATTTAATAGTTGGGTTTATATCTACGTTAACAAACAGTTAAAAAAAGTTTTCTCTTTTTTTCCCCCATGCTGGGGTGCAATTTGTTATGTGCCCTACCAAAGTGCTCAGATATGTAGAAACAAATATCCTTTTTAACCACTCCAGCCCTGGAAGATTTGGCTGCTCAATGACCAGGCCATTTTTTGTGATTCGGCACTGCGTCATTTGAACTGACAATTGCGCAGTCGTGCAATGCTATACCCAAACAAAATCGATGTCCTTTTTTTTACCACAAATAGAGCTTTATTATGGTGGTATTTGATCATCTCTGCGATTTTTTATTTTTTGCGCTATAAACAAAAATAGAGCGTCAATTTTGAAAAAAAAAAAACACAATATTTTGTACTTTTTGCTATAATAAATATCCTAAATTTTTTCCTCAGTTTAGGCCGATATGTATTCTTCTACATATTTTTGGGGGGAAAAAATCGCAATAAGCGTATATTCATTGGTTTGCGCAAAAGTTATAGCATCTAGAAAATAGGGGTTTTATGGCATTTTTATTATCATTATTTTTTTTACTAGTAATGGCGGGGATCTGCGATTTTTATCGAGACTGCGACATTATGGCGGACACAGCGGACACTTTTGACGCATTTTTGTAACCATTGACAAAAATGCACTGATTACTGTGTAAACATCACTGGCAGGAAAGAGGTTAACACTAGGGGGTGATCAAGGGGTTAACTGTGTTCCCTGACTGTGTGTTCTAACTGTAGGGGGAGGGGACTGACAGATCGTGGTGCCTAGCTATTAGGGACTCACAATCTGCCTCTCCTCACAGAACATCTCCTCTCCTTTACACACACACACGTCCCTGTTCTGCCTCTCATGCCCGCGATCGTGTGCGACTGCCGGCCACGAGCATCGGCACCCCCGCAATGCACGCCTGCTATCCCACTTAAAGGTACAGCTACGACTGTTCGTGGGATCACGCTGACCTGCCGCAGTATAATGATGGCGGCTGGTCGGCAAGTGGTTAAGGAGCAAAACTTTCCCTTAGCTTTTATCTTTTGGTGGCTTTTCTTCAGGCTTATTACTGCTAGTTACAAAAAATCAGGTGTTGCAGCCAAAAATATCTAAAAAGGCCTTTTTTTCCAAGTTGTAATAAATCAGATTGGGCCGCTGTTGCTGTATTTAGGCCAAATGAAATGTAAAAGTAAAAAATCATTTACACATGCAAAATATGTGATGTCAGAATACTGCATCACTGGTGTTGTCTGAGATAATTGTACTGTTCTGGAATGAAAGCACGTAATTTAAAGCATGTAATATACTGGTACATGTCCCCCATGACAGTCTCTGGCCCCCTATTACCTTATTTTTACATAGTTACATAGTTAGGTTGAAAAAAGACATCCAGTTCAACCACAAATAAAATAAAATAAGAAAAATATTGTAAAAAAAAAATATCATAAAAAAATAATATTATAAACAAAAAATATCATAAAAAAAAATAATATCGTAAAAAAAAAAAATTATATCTTTGACAATCCCTTGCATTTTAGCTGTGAAAATAAATATGGATAGCAGAGGGCGCATCTTTGTGTAGTGGTTATTCAAAAAGTAGACATACATAAAAGTAGACAATTAGCAATTTACACAATACACATGGCGTAAGTGTAAACACATGTCAGCCTTTGGTGGTGAATCTTCTCACAACAGGACACGCTTCCTCAGATGTGCCCTGTGCTGTCCACATCTGTTGTTTTAAAGAATCTTTAGTTTCTCAAGAGGTGCTGCACTGAAATTAACCAAACTCAGACACAATTGCTCATCTCAGGGACTTGGGTATGTTTAATAAAGTAGTACAAGGAACAATGATTATTACATAGAACTTGAACAACCTAAATCAGTCAAGCAGAGCCCACTTTTCTGTAATCAGTAAGTAAAGGATGAATGTTGTTACAGATCACTACACTTTGCACATTGTTTTATCCTATTAAAATAGGCCAGTTCTGTCTGTAGATTTCCATATGGTATAGAGATGATTTATTATTAAATATATAATATTATGTGTATTACTATATGAGAGTACTTACTTCTTAGCAGTTTGGTGAGGTGTTAAAGTGAAGGGCGAAGATAGTTTGTACTTACAGATGGGTTTCAAGTCAATATAAAAATAAGACAAAAAATATAAACATACAGTAGTGTCAGAACCTGCCGTTGTATGGTTATATTAACTATTCTGGACATCCGATACTTATTTAAAATTAATACAATGGCAACTTACCACTCGTCACTTCCACTGCTTTTAAGGGTAAATTTTTCTTCTGTGTTCACTCTGAATAGCTTGTCCTCCTCTTTGATGGTTGGCATTAGGGTATTGTATAGTGGGTTCTGGAAAAGAGATGCCAGCTTTGATCCTTGATATCTTTTTGTTGCTTTTTTGTGAACATTTAGGCTTATTTTTAAAGTCTTTAACATCTGACTTCCATCCACTGAAGATCCATTGCTGCCACTAAAATCTTGCAGTGTCCTTACAATTGGCATCTTCTGGACCAAATGTGTTTTGGTTCTGAGATGGTTTTGAGATGGACATGGGCAAGAAACTGTTGTAGAAAAAGAAAAAATGTCTAGAGCAAAATGCATGGCAAAGGTAAAAAATAGGAGGGACAGCACCACCAACTTAAACCTCCTTTGTACTGAAAAATGTAGACGCCGGATCATTTTAATCAAATAAGTCAATTTTTTAAATGTTGAGTTAAAGACCTTTGTCGATTAAAATACATTCATTTAAGTATCAACTGGCCATTACTACAGATCTGTGAATTGTAAAGAAGAAATGACTCCTGATGCTGGCAAAAAGAAAAAAGCTTGTCATTGCAGGAATATTTTGAGAGCCAATGTCAATAAAAAGATAGATGAGGCTATGAGACAGAACAGGGGTCAATCAATAAACCCAGCTACAGCCAATATTTCCCATGCAACATTTTTGGCAACATTTCCTGGAAAATAATTTGCTATGGGTAATGTCTGCATAGGTAAGGCTCCAAATAATAAATGGACAGATGTAGATATAAATAACATTTTTTAGTTTAGGCAATTAAAAGTCCAATTCCAGACAAAACCTTTTTATAAAGGGTAACTATAAAGTTTGTCAAATTTTATTGCATTTTTTTTATAGTCCACAATGTTATAAACTCCACCACTTAGTTTGAAAGGCATGTTGGGCTACACTATAAAGTATTATTCAACCCAAAGTATATGTAAAGGCAAACATGTTTTTTGAAGTTTTGGATAGAGTAAGAAAGGGTTAGACTCTTGTAAGTTTATTTATTGCTGTCTGTGCTCCCATCTAATGCCGCGTACACACAGTCGGAATTTCCGATGGAAACAGTCCGATGGGAGCTTTTCATTGTATTTTACGACCGTGTGTATGCCCATCGGTCTTTTTCTGTCGGCATTTCTGAAGGACTTTGGATTGAGAGCCTGTTCTTAATTTTTCTGACGGAAAACCTTTCTATCAGATTTTCCGTTCGTGTGTATGCAATTCAGACACGCAAAATTCCGACGCATGCTCGGAAACAATTTGACGCATGCTCGGAAGCATTGAACTTCCATTTTATAGTCCTGTTGAACGTGTTGCATTTCGTGGTGTTATTGACTGTCGGAATTTCGTGTGACCATGTGTAGGCAAGACAGTGCTTTTTCCAACGAGAATTTCGATCATGTGTACGCGGCATAAGGAGATTCACCACTTTTTTCTGGTGACCAATGTTAAATAAAGGGGTAATCCAAACATTTAATTTGCCGCCAGAGTGGTGTCATCAGAGGTGAGGGGAAATCCTATAATGGAGACTCTCTAACATAAAAATCCTGTTCACTTTGGAGAGATTTCCTTTCACATCCCCAGGGCAGAGAGTAAAATGATATTTCCCCCAGCAGGACACAGACAGCAAAAATAAGTTGACAGCAGTTTTAATCCTTCCCTATTCTATATATATATATATAAAAAAAAATTCACTCAAATTTTTTTTTGGGAAAAGCACAATAGAAGAAAAATAGATCGATTGAATATGTCACACACTCCTGCAAACATGCAGAAAACACTGCAAATTTTTTTTTTTGAAATGTTTTTGCAATAGCAGAATACACCCAGAGTATGGTGTATCTCACAGTAACATATGCAGTGCTGGTGCACTGAGCTTGCAGATAAAAGTTTCTTAAGTTTTAAAAGGTCTTAGAATTGATTTCTGAATCTGGATAATTCTCTCTCCCTCAAAGCAGACAGACACAGGGACCTTGCCCTACAACTCTATAGCTATATAGATCGCTGACTAATTAGAAGATATTTCATGAATGTGGACTGACTCCTATCATATAATTCTCTCCCTCACAGCAACAGCAGCCAGGAACCTGTCTAAAGCAGAGTGACGTGCTGTGCTGTGTGCCTCTAGCTTATATAGAGGCTGGGTCACATGCTGCACTGGCCAATCACAGCCATGCCATTAGTAGGCATGGCTGTGATGGCTTCTAAGGAAATACTAGTGAAACTAACGTGGATTGGCTGCCCTGCAGCTTTTAAAAAGGCGCCAATACATCGCCGAACACCGGACCCGAACACACAGTCAATTGTTCGGGTTTGGGTCCGGGACCCGGACACCCAAAAGTCCGGTACGGACCCAAACTTTACAGTTCGGGTTCGCTCAACCCTAATCATTATATGTTTATTTTTAGTCCCTCACATATTATAATATATATATGGATAAAGGACATACAAATATATATATATATATATATATATATATATATATATATATATATATATATATATAGAGAGAGAGAGAGAGAGAAAAAGAGACTTAACCGCTTCCCGACCGCCTCACGCAGATATACTGCGGCAGAATGGCGAGGGCAGGCAAAAGCACGTACCTGTACGTCCCCTTTAATTGCCTGCCCGTGGATCGCGCGCGCGCCGCCGCCAGCAGCACGCTCATGACCCGGTCGGGAGCTCCGTGACCCTGGCCGCGGGACCAGCGGACCCGATCGCCGCTGGTGTCCCGCGATCGGGTCACGGAGCTGAAGAACGGGGAGAGGTATGTGTAAACAAACCTCTCCCCGCGCTTCCTACTCTGCCTGTCATTGATTGGCTGTTCCCAGTCATCGGGAAAGCCGATCAATGACGTCAGACGTCAGCCCCGCCCCCTAATGTAAAAAAACACACACACGTCACAGCCATAACCCCTCCCCTCCCCTAGTGGTTAACTCTTTCACTACAACTGTCATTTATACAGGAATCAATGCATTTAAATAGCATTGATTGCTGTATAAATGACAATGGTCCCAAAAATGTGTCAAAAATGTCCGATGTGTCCGCCATAATGTCGCAGTCACAATAAAAATCGCTGATCGCCGCCATTACTAGTAAAAAAAAAAAATATTAATAAAAATGCTATAAAACTATCCCCTATTTTGTAAACGCTATAACTTTTGCGCAAACCAATCAATAATCGCTAATTGCGATTTTTTTTACCAAAAATATGTAGAAGAATACGTATTGGCCTAACCTGAGAAAAAAATCATTTTTCTATATATTTTTTGGGGATATTTCTTATAGCAAAAAATATTGCATTTTTTTCAAAATTGTCGCTCTATTTTTGTTTATAGCGCAAAAAATAAAAACTGCAGGGGCGATCAAATACCACCAAAAGAAAGCTCCATTTGTGGGAAAAAAAGGACGACAATTTTGTTTGGGAGCCATGTTGCACGACCGTGCAATTGTCAGTTAAATCGACGCAGTGCCGAATCGCAAAAAGGTCTGGTCCTTTGGCTGCCAATTGGTCTGGGGCTGAAGTGGTTAAACTACGGACCAAAATGTAACAATAAAAAAATGATTAGGTTTATAAAATCGTGGATAATTCCAAAGCTTCATTTATTCCACCAGGTGACAACACATCAAGGGAATAGATCCAGAACTTTTCACGTTCGCACAACCTAAAGAACCTTTCTGCCTCTGATATATTTTTCGGCATTTGTTCCAATACCCAGACTTTAAAACCATCTGTGGAACCTTTATGGCACTGGGCAAAATGGCGAGGGACACTGTGCTTGTCCTTGCCTGCCTCTATTTTCCTGCGATGTTCACCAAACCTCTCTCTGAGTGAACGGATGGTGCGGCCTACGTAGAGTAGCTGACAAGGACAGCACAGGCAGTACACTACTAAGTCCGATGAGGAATTTTAAAATTCACGAATCTCATAGGTCTTGCCCTTAGTTGTAAAATGTTTTTGGCCATGTTGTATATAACTACATGTTTTACACAGAGATTTTTTGCACTGAAACATGCCACAAAGTGGCACTAGGCATATATGTGGTATGGACTGGGTGGGACGGGATTTTAACTTGCTAGGGGCAATTTTATTCTTTATATTGGGGGCTCTCCTGTATGTAACTTTGGGAATTTGGGTAATAAAGTTTTTAAGTGTAGATCCTCCAGGAGTATGGGCCGATGTTTTTTTTAGAATAGATTCCATTTATTTGTGGTCATGGTGAAACCTAGTGGTGAAGCAAACTGATTGGTCAAATGTTTCTTTTCCTTTAGCTTTATTTGATGGAACAGCTTGTGTATAATGTGTTTGGGCCTCTTGGATAAGGAATTCAGGGTATCCCTTCTCCCTGATTTTTTACTAAGTGTTCTACTCTCTTCTAAAAAATCATGAGGGTTGGTACAGTACATCGTGCCCAGCCGCCACTACTTTTCCAGACGAGCTATCCCTTCCTGCACAACCAAGTGGGGGACAAAATCAGGTGTGCACTGCGCAACGCCATCTGTGGCAAGGTCTACCTAACTACGGATGCGTGGACCAGTAAGCACGGTCAGGGACGTTATATCTCCCTAACAGCACACTGGGTAAATGTAGTGGCGGCTGGGCCTGAGGCGGATAGCACTTTGGCGCATGTCCTTCCACCACCGAGGATTGCAGGGCACTTCAGTTTGCCTCCTGTTGCTAACTCCTCCTACTCCGCCTCCTCATCCTCTACCGCCTCCTCATCCGGTCAGCGTAACACCTTCACCACCAACTTCAGCACAGCCAGGGCTAAACGACAGCAGGCAGTTTTAAAACTTTCCTGTTTGGGTGAAATACCCCACACCGCGCAGGAGTTGTGGAGGGACATGGAACAACAGACCGATAAGTGGTTGGTGGCAGTGAGCCTCAAGCCCGGCCTGGTGGTGTGCGATAATGGGTGAAATCTCGTAGCAGCTCTGGGCCTTGCCGGTTTGACGCACATCCCTTGCCTGGCGCATGTGCTGAACTTGGTGGTCCAGAGGTTCCTTAAGAATTACCCCGATATGCCAGAGCTTCTGCAGAAAGTGCGGGCCGTCTGTGCGCACTTTCGGCGTTCTCACCCTGCTGCTGCTCGTCTGTCAGCGCTGCAGCGTAACTTCGGCCTTCTCGCTCACCGTCTCATATGTGACGTGCCCACAAGGTGGAACTCCACCTTGCACATGCTTGCCAGACTGTGCGAGCAGCAGCAGGCGATAGTGGAGTTTCAGCTGCAGCACGCACGCGTGAGTCGCTCTGCGGAACAGCACCACTTCACCGCCAATAACTGGGCCTCCATGCAAGACCTGTGTGCCTTGTTGCGCTGTTTTGAGTACTCCACCAACATGGCCAGTGCAGATGACGCCGTTCTCAGCATTACTATCCCAGTTCTATGCCTCCTTGAAAAAACTCTTCAGGCGATGATGGAAGAGGATGTGGCACAGGATTAGGAGGAGGAGGAGGAGGAGGAGGAAGAGGGTTCATTTCCAAGGCTTTCAGGGCAGTCATTTACAAGTGGCTACGAGGGTGGGTTCCCGCACCAACAAGCGCCAGGTATACAATTGTCTGGCAGCAAGGGCACAGTTCTGGAGGATGACGAGGTGGAGGATAAGGAGGAGATGGAGGAGGAGGAACCATGTTCACAGCAGGGTGGCACCCAGACCAGCTCATGTCCATCACTGGTGCGTGGCTGGGGGGATACAGAGGACACAGACGATACACCTACCACAGAGGACAGCTTTTCCTTGCCTCTGGGCAGCCTGGCACACATGAGCGATTACATGCTGCAGTGTCTCTGCAGGTTCAATAACAACTTGACAAGTGGTCTATGTCTTTCCTCCCTTCCAACTCCTTCCCCTTCTGCTGTTCAAGTTCAAGATAGAGGACATTTCAGTGGCCCTCAAAGACTGCCCAGGTGGATGTGGTAATTCAACCAGATCAGACTCCATACAGTTGCTCTGTGGGTTACAGATCTTTTGTTCCAAGAAAAGGTTTTACAATCGTGCCATACAGTCGCTGGTTTTAATGGCATGGCTTTTGAAGCCCAGGCCTTGAAGGACTGGGCCCCCCTGACTTGGTGACCCCTACCCCCCTATGTTAAAAGCTAGGAAATGCACTACCATAGCACACTTAAGGCATACTTTGCTTGGTACGTGAAAAAAAGCTTTCATCCCATAAACAAATTTGTAACGTGGGTTCTTACCTATGGACAAGTGGCTGAGGAGCTGGTGTAGAAAGGAGGGATTTGGGTTCTCGGAGAACCGGGCCAACTTCTGAGTTCGGTTACCAGCAATATCCGATGTGAGTCGTAGCCGGATTTTGCTCCCCCCATTAATATAGAGTCTGTATCCCGGGCAGAACTCATGGAGTTCAGTTTTGATACAGATGTCATAGACACATTAGAAGAACTTGGTCTAGATGTTTCTTATACCAATCTTGAGTTGTACACACAGCATTTACAGACCTCACCACCAGTTACTCTTAAGCCCAAATCAGTTTTCTATCCACATCAATCCAAAGGTCCCCACATAACCACATTTTATAATATGGTATTTGCGGATATCAAGAGACTATGCTCCCATACATTGTGAGAATAGGGCAATAAAATCTCTTGCACATAATGAGGACATAATTGTGAAAACTGCTGATAAGGGAGGGGGCATCGTTATTATGGATCGTGATAACTACCATATTTATCGGCGCATAACACGCACCGGCGTATAACACGCACCCCAAGTTTAGGAGGGCATTTTAAGGAAAAAAAGTTTTAGGAGGGAAGTTTAGGGAAAAAAAAAACTTACATTTAAGTGTCATTTGCAGCTTGCCCAGCATCATTTGCAGCTTGCCCAGCGCCATTTGCAGCCTTGCCCAGCGTCATTTGCAGCCTTGCCCAGCGTCATTTGCAGCCTTGCCCAGCGTCATTTGCAGCTTGCCCAGTGTCATTTGCAGCTTGCCCAGTGTCATTTGCAGCTTGCCAGTGTCATTTGCAGCTTGCCCACATTTAAATTTCCCGCCGCCGAGACAGACCACGCGAGCGCCGGCGAAAAAGACCGAGCGCCGGCGAAAAAGACTGAGCTCTGCCGAAAAAGACCGAGCGCAGACGAAAAAGACTCTGCTCGCAGTCCCGCCTCTATGCTGTTTCTGGAGCGAGCACAGGGAGGCGGGACTGCGAGCGGAGCCGAGCAGTCGGCTCGGTCTTTTTCGTCGGCGCTCGGTCTTTTTCGTCAGCGCTTGCTATTTTTTGGCGGCGCTCGCTATTTTTCGTTTTTTTCTCTATTTTTTTTTGTCATTTTTTGGGGGATTGGCGTATAACACGCACCCACGACTTTCCCCCGATTTTAAGTGTTATACGCCGATAAATACGGTATATCAAAAAAGCATATCACCTTCTATCCGATTCATCAACCTATAAAAGATTAAATGGAGACCCACTCCCTGAATTCAAGGATGAAGTCAATTGACTAATAGAAGATGCAACTCGCTCTAGAATTCTAGAGAAATCGGAGGTCATGTTTTTGATTAAGGACTTTTACCGTACCCTGTATTTCTATCATATCCCTAAGGTACATAAGAGTCTGACCAATCTTCCAGGTAGGCCTATTATAGCGGCCATGGACAGTATCACGTCCGGCCTTTCCAAACATGTTGATTATTATCTTCAACCGCTGGCCCAAGGACTACAATCTTATATTAGAGATGGTACCCATTTGCTGGAACTACTGAAACCCTATTCTTGGAATAATAATTATATCTGGATCTCATTAGATGTGAGTTCCTTATAAACATTTATTCCACATGTTTTTGGTCTAGAGGCATTTAATAATTTTTTGTTTCTAGACCAATACATGAACAGTAGACAAGCAGCTTTCATCATAGATTGTACTAAATTTTGTCTCAAGCACAATTATTTTGTTTTCGATGATCAATTTTATGTACAGGTCCAAGGTACGGCTATGGGAGCAAATTTTGCACCCTCGTACGTGAATCTTGTAATGGGTTTATGGGAACACAAGTATATTTGGAACAATAATCCCTACGCCAAGCATCTCATTTATTATGGCAGGTATATAGACGACATTGTCATTATTTGGGATGGTTCCCCCCAAGATACCGAAAATTTTGTTAAGCATTGCAATAATAACCCACATAGCCTAAGATTAGAATAGAAAAGGAGCTGCGCCAATAAAAACAAATATACAAATACAAAAATAATAAAAATAAAAGATAACAATAGGTAATAATGAGGAAGCTAAATTTGCCCCACTACAAAGAATGTCCCCAGTGATAAGGACCTTAACCACACCTGGGAACCCTTGACGGCACTAGAAGGTAGTAGTCCCTGTCAGCACAGTGGCCTACAACAGTCTTATGAACAAAATAAGTTGTTAAAATGTCCAAATAATAAACATAGAAATCTTCAGGTTGAAGCAGTAGTAAAGGGAGGTGATTCTGACATCCAGATGTAAATTGGAAGAAAACACCTTGGTGACTTGTAACACAAGCAGCGATGAACACAGTGCCTGACACCCTCAAACACTAGCTGCTTACCAGAAAGCAGAAGTAAATAGGCTCTGCTATGACACAAAAGGCGCACAGCTGCGACTCTTCCTGGTTCCACTGATGTCCACGTCATCCAGTACTCTAAATACTAAAGTATTGGGGGTCCACTTGTTCACATGGGGTCCATATGGGGAGTGGAGAAAGAAAAGCAGCCCATAGCGTAAATCTGGTAACACTCGTTTATTAAAAAAATAAGAAGCACTTACATTGATCCAAATGATAAGGCACATATAGTATAAAAAGCTGCCGGCCGGCAAATACAGGAGCCCGTCCTCCTCTTGGTCATGTGGTGGCGTCACTGCGTACCCTCCCAGACTAGTTTAGACAAATATGTCTTTCTCGATTGGGGAACTGGCAACGATGTGACACTCCACCATTAAATAGCTACACCCTCGTTCTAACATGAGGGAGTGCGGCCGTAATCGCCATCTTTAATATGGGCAAAACCTCCCTCACTACATGTGAGATAAAAAATATATATATGTATACCATGCCCCAGCTCAGTAGTGGCATTGAAAAGCCTATACAGCGCTGCGGAAAGCCTGGCAGTCGGTATAAACACCGATAGTGGCTGAATAAACGTTTTAAAAACCGTGTGTGTAAAACCGCATAGTATGGGCGGGACCCACCGCGTCATCATGCAGCCTCGCTATGGCGCATTAGGATGTGGCCAAAATCGCCATCTTAACTATGGGCATAGCTATTGTCCCGCAGCCGCAATATGGCACATTGAAGTACGGCCAAAATCGCTGACTTGGCTGAGGGCATAGCTAGTGCAACTACTGGAAAATGGTCAGATAAAGACCTCCAGCTACATCGCAACACTAAATCCTCTGGGGATCTCAATGGGAGACCTACCCTTAGGGGCGATACCCATTCGGCAAGCTGATCAATAGGAAAAGCTAAATGTAAGCAAATAAAACAACGCGTACACACGAAGGGACTATCCCGCGGGATTATCCGCTGGACCGATGTCCAGCGGATAATCCCCTCGTGTGTGGCGCCGGCGGACTTTTTTTTGCCAAAGTCCGGCGGACTAAAGTTTTAAGTTTTGTTTTAAAATTATCCGCTGGACTTGGCAGTCCGGCGGACAATACGGCCGTCTGTAGTATGGTCCGGCGGACCAAAAGGGACGCATGCTCAGTAGCAAGTATGTCACGGAATCGCTCGGTCTGGTAAAACTAGCCTTCGTTTTGAAGCTAGCACAATCGTCACGCTGCTGATTCTTTTTTGTTATTTTCTGACAACGGAATTTGTATGTTATCGTGCTTGAAGGATGATTTCGCCTTGCTGCTTGTTAATTCACGTAGAGTCCTCCCGAACGTTTTTTCTTCTTCATTCTTTAGTGAACTTATATATATATATATTATATATATATATATATCTAAAAAAAATATATATATATATATATATATATATATATATATATATATATATATATATATATATACACACACATACATATATATATATATATATATATATATATATATATATATATATATATATATATATATATATATATATATATATATATATATATATATATATATAGATCTCTCTCTCTCTCTCTCTCTCTCTCTCTCTCTCTCTCTCTCTATATATATATATATATATATATCTCTATATTATATATATATTTTATTATTTTTTGGTTAGCAAAAGGATTTTGGATTACACATGATTAAATTGGGGAGTCAGCAGAGCTTGCCCTTAATTCAGATCTTACCCTCACATTTCCAGCGACTGCACTTGCAGTTCCATTGAAGTTGCACTTTACACTTGTATTGTCAAATGAATGTGCGTTTTGGAAATGGCCTCCATATTCTTTAGACATGTACCTGCCTACTCATAAATAAACTATGTTTTTGAATAACAAACACGTATATCATTATTTTGTGGAAATTAAATTACCATTTATTCTGGTTTAAACAAGGCTAAACAAAATAGGAAGGCAACACTGGAGCCACTTTGAGATTTGGTGAAGACTTTTTGCCCCCACGGCAGACATCAAGTTTGTGAAGCCAAAAATTAAGCTTGGGCATATTTGATACAATATAGGGAGCACAAGAAGATTGTCCAGGAATCACACAGACCAGGAACAGCAGCAGATGACATCTATGTCCCCAAGCTGTGGCACTACAACAGCCTGCGTCTTCTGTCAGACCAGACTGAAGCCAGCCAATCACTTCCGACTCTTCCCACCACGCTGCCCTGCAGTCTTCCCTGCACGCTTCCTTGGAGGCTGACTTGTGGTAGGAGGAGGAGGAGGAGGAGGAGTTGCTGTCGGGCCTTCATGTGTCAGGCGGGTGGATTCAGTTAGTTGACCCCTCAAACCCCCTGAAGAGCTGCAAAAAATAGGCCCTCGCACAGCTGCCGTTGGCCCTTCTCCATTTCCAGCAACCTGCTGGCCAAGTAGGTGGCATAGGCCTCTTCTGGAATGGGGGGTCTTTGGAGAATCTCACTTGCCTGCCGAATTAGGTTGAGTGATTCCTCCTCAACCATGCTCATCCTCCTGGGCCTTCTTGTGGGTAAGCGCAGGGGTGGAGATAGACTTCTTACAGTCTGGCTGACAGTCTGGCTCGTGCTGGGCCCAGCAACCTCCTGGCTCTCGCTGGTCATGGCCTCCTCCTCCATACCACTTGTCCCGGCATCATCCTGGGTCAGCTCATCCTGTGTCCAAAGAAAATCCAAAATCAAACACATGTTTTTTTGGTTTATGGCCTCCTCAATCATACAATAGTAAATTTATGAACGTGCATATAAATTTGAACAAATATCCAAAAGGCTATCATTTGGACCCCTGCATTTTCCAAGCAGATCACCAATCTTTTTTAACGCATTTTTGGCCACTACTGGATGTATGTGTACACTATATATGTATACATATGTAGCACCAACACTTTTTAGAAGTGGGCGCTATTTTTTTGTGTTTATTTCAGAATTCTGAGTTCAGGGTGTTAATTGTTTCACATTTTTACGTTGACATCAGTTTGTGTGGCCTGTGCTGGAGTTCTGTCTGGTCCTAGGTGAGGTGAGGCACACCTGTGACAGGCTCATAACACAGTCTGCTTGTACACATGATGAGGTTACATTTGCTCGGACACAATCAGTGGGAGCGTCTGGCCCCACTGTGTATTTTTGGAAGCGGGATTTGAGATGCTGAGGTCATGTGTTCAGGCTTGAGCTTCACTTTAGATTCCTGGTTCTGTTCCGCAACAACCCCACAAGTGTTCCTGGGCCCAGGAGTGTCTGCTGGCCCTGGAAGCCTGGTCACCCTGACCAGCCCCAGAGGCCCTTGTTGTCTGTGGTGGGGATCCATCCGTTCCCGAGCCTCAGAACTGGCTAGTTTGAGGCCCAGCAATTGAAGCAGGATTCTCAAGTGGGGGAGGGGGCTCTTCGGAGGAGGGCAGTGGGTGTGGCTGCTTGTTATGAGCTAAGATGTATGGACACTAGTGAAATGCCATGCCCTACTGTTTTGCTGCAACGGCTGAAAGGTAAACATAACCTCGGAACTGTTGCAAAAAAACAACCTTTCCTTACAACATAGTGTGTGGCAGACACTTTGCTGGTTCCAAGTCACTTGTTGTTTGCTACATCTGCGGACAAGGGTATATCCAACAGTGAAGTGTCTAGTTGTGAGGGGCTACTCTCTGGCCTTTCTTACTTACCTTTCTTGGTCTGCCAGCAGTTCTGAAGTGTCTGAGCTTTTTCACCCATGCCCTCAATTTAAAACCGAGACACTGTGTAATGTTTAAACGTTGTTAACCAATTATCATAAATATGTCCAAATGAAAGGTGCTAGGAGTATGGGTCTCCGCAATTGATGGTTACTAACCTGGGGAACCCCTAGACAATGAATGACAAGCTACAAGAAGCGTGTAATCGGTAAGCCATGAAAAGACATAGAGGCCTGTTATAGAGTGGGAGTGGAGGTGGTTCGGCAGAATAGAATTGCTGATTAAAACATACATTTCTAAGCAATTCTAATCTTTACATTTACATCATTAATATTCACCCAATCACTATTTAGGATCAAAAATATATACCTGGCTCCAGCTGGGCGCATCAGCCTGCTCCAAGGTGGAGGGGTCTTCTCTTTCCGTGAAAGCCTCAGCTGGGGTGGAGGGAAGAGTGGAGGGAAGGGTGGAGGGAAGAGTGGACAGTGATTGCCTGGGTTCCATCTGGTCACCTATAAAACCCAGTTGGTTGTAGTACCACAGCTTGGGTACATAAACATCCTCTGCTGCTGCTCCTGATCTGACTGATTCCGCAATCTTCTTGCGCTCCCGCTTGTACATGTGCCTCAAACTAGAAATTCTGGCTTCAACAAACTTGATGTCTGCGTTGGGGACTCGAGTCTTCACAAAATCCAAAAGTGGCCCCAGTGTTACCTTCCGGACATCCCTATTTCCATATAAGGGGTTCTTGACCTCCCACAGGGTGGCATTTTTCCGGTACAGCGCAATAAATTCGGACATGAACTCCTGATCCTTAAATGGGTTTAACTGCGATGCTGACATGTTTGTTTCTGTTTTGATAGTAATGGCAATACAAAAGACCAAAAACACAAATGTTACTAAAAACGCACATCCAGTTTTTCCAACAAAACATTACACAACACACACACACACACAGGCAGCAACCCCTACACACAGGCAGCAACCCCTACACACAGGCAGCAACACACACACACACACACACACACACACAGGCAGCAACCCCTACACACAGGCAGCAACACACACATCTCATTAAAAAATGCAGGCCCAAAACCCAATAAACCACAGTAATGCATCCTAGAAAACACTTACCTTCGTGCATAGCGCTCGCTACTTCCGTTCGGAAACACGTGGGGGCCCTCAAGCCTTATATACACTGCGCACGCATCGAAGTCCGCCTGCGTCCTCCGCGTCGCCCGCCCATGACGTTCCTCGTGACGAGTATTCCCCGCCCCGCTTCCCCTCGTTGCATTGTGGGTGAATAAGTACATGAAGATGGCGGACACATTATCAGGCAGTAGCGCGGAGGAAAGCCCAGAAGCCCAGACATCTGCATCCAGCAGCAGATATAAGGCCACCAATATGGCCTTTGAAGAGATGGTGGAGATGGTGGACATCCTCCAAAGGGAAGATTACGACGGGGAAAATGGCCCCTACCCTCGACCCAACTTGCGCAAGGACAAGATCCTCAGTACAGTCGTCAGCACCCTGGAGCATAAGTTCGGCGTACGAAGGGGCAAGGATCAACTGCGCAAGCGATGGTCCGACATAAAATCCAGGGAGCACGATCAGTACAGGAGAATTCGAAAAGCCATCAAAAAAAGTAAGTCAAGCACGTGCGCTACTATGGTTATACTTGATATGTCTAATCTTGCGAAGATTTTATTAGCATTCGTACGTGAATCTTGCGAAGATTTTATTAGAACTCGTACGTGAATCTTGCGAAGATGTTATTAGAACTCGTACGTGAATCTTGCGAAGATGTTATTAGAACTCGTACGTGAATCTTGCGAAGATTTTATTAGAACTCGTACGTGAATCTTGCGAAGATTTTATTAGAACTCGTACGTGAATCTTGCGAAGATGTTATTAGAACTCGTACGTGAATCTTGCGAAGATTTTATTAGAACTCGTACGTGAATCTTGCGAAGATTTTATTGGAACTCGTACGTGAATCTTGCGAAGATTTTATTAGCACTCGTACGTGAATCTTGCGAAGATTTTATTAGAACTCGTACGTGAATCTTGCGAAGATGTTATTGGAACTCGTACGTGAATCTTGCGAAGATTTTATTAGCACTCGTACGTGAATCTTGCGAAGATTTTATTAGCACTCGTACGTGAATCTTGCGAAGATTTTATTGGAACTCGTACGTGAATCTTGCGAAGATTTTATTGGAACTCGTACGTGAATCTTGCGAAGATTTTATTGGAACTCGTACGTGAATCTTGCGAAGATTTTCTTGGAACTCGTACGTGAATCTTGCGAAGATTTTATTGGAACTCGTACGTGAATCTGGCGAAGACTTGATGAAAGTTCGTTTGTCATGATAAAGTTGATTCAGTTTACCTGGCTGTGGGTTGTTGGAGTTGTAAGGTTGTTTATTATTGTCACCATCTATACTATTACTACTGTAGTAATGGTTTTATGGGTAACTTACACAGGGACTCCAGAAGATGGTTTGGGGGGGGGGGGGGATAAATCTGTTAAGCAGGGTGTCAAGCTACAAATTCCCAAAAAATGCTCAGCATCTACAAATACTGTAGGTGATGACTTTTCAAAGAAGTACACTCACCTGTCACAGGGTCCAGCGACCTCAGCAGCCGAGATTAACCGTCCCTTGGATGCTGCAGCTACAATCTTTGATATTGGAATCATGAAATTAAGCTTTGCGGCTTCACTTCCCGGGTCACTATTGGGCATGCGCCAGTTGCGCAATGCAATAGGACTGGTCCGCGCTAGCTCTGGGACCCCTGTGTGTCCCAGCAGACAGCACGGTGGGACGGGATGTGGCGTATACTTCTGTGGGAGTCTATGGCCGGATGTGTGTGCAAATACCTGCCTTACACAGGTATCTGCAACCCCTCCCCCCTAAAAGGTTCCAAATAAGACACCAGAGGGGTGCAGGGATCCAATGAGCGGAAGTTCAACTTTAGGGTTGAAGGCCGGTTTAAGTATTGGAGTTTCATTAGATAGAGATTTCAATTCTGTATTCAAGTAGGATCTTGTAACAAACTGCTAATAATTGGACAACACTTTTAAACAATGTTTAATATTCATATTTCGGCACTCAAATATCAGTGTGATTAAAAGTGTACCTTTGTGTTCCATTACCATAGGGGGCAAAAGACTCAGACGTCCCTCAGAACATCCCAGGACCTCCCGGCCTCACCAGACTAATTGGGCAGTTAGCCCAAGCCCACGCGGGGATGTGGAGGAAGAGGTGCTTGAAGTGGAGCACATCTGCACCCCACCAAGTGAGTGTCTGAGAACACAGATTGAGCTACTAAATTAAGGTCTGCATGTTTTTGACAATTTTTTTCTGGTGTTTTATCTACCCAACTTTTAGGTGATGATGATCTAGTTGTGGAAGGACAAGCTGCGGAGCCATTTTCCACGGAGAGTGCCCACAGGCTTATTGGCCAGATCATGGCCTGGAATCTGCAGCTGGAAAACATGCAGAAGGAGATGGCCACCATGCAGCAGGGAATGAAGGACATGATTGATGTTTTGGCGAGAATCTAAAGACCCCTTTTCCATTTCCAAACATCAATCATGTCCTTCATTCCCCTTTTGATCCGCATTTTTTTAACAATTATAGATGCCAAATTTTTAATATGCACATGGTGTGTCAACATGTGCTATGTGCCATCAGGGGATCTCAATGTACGCATTTTGTGTTTGCAACCCCTAATGCTAGTAGGTGAGAGGAAAGGGGTTTCACACACAAAACACGTCCATTGATTCCCCATGATGGAACATAGCACATGTTGACATTACCCATTTTGATGTTAAATTTGTGTGCATATTCAAAATTTGGCATCTACTGTACATGGGTTACCTGTTGAACTTTGTAAGTTCCCTAGTTTTACATTGGGTAAATATTTTATAAGGAAAAAAACAATGTTTTTAATATTTGAAACCATGTTTTTATTTTTTCCAAAAAAAAATAAAAATATGTTCAGAAAAAATAAAAAATAAATATTATAAAAAAAAAAAAAAAAAATATGTTCAGAAAAAATAAAAAAAAAATATTATATTACCAAAAAAAATAAAAATAAAATAAATATGTTCTGAAAAAATAAAAAAAAAAAATATTATATTACCAAAAAAAAAAATAAGAAAAAATAAAAAATAAATATTATATTACCAAAAAAATAAATAAAAATGTCGAAGAAATAAACCAAAAAAAAAAAAGGTTTGGATGTGCACTATAATAAAAAAAAAAATGTTTGCACAAATTAAACAATATGTGTGGCTTCTTCTTTTTAAATACTACCAGTTTGACCAAAAAATGTTGTGGTTCATTGACAAAGGGGCTTATTTACTAAACGCAAAACAAGTTTGGCACTATTAATAAGTGCACTAGGACAACATATAAAACAGCCAAAAAGAAAAGCAAAACAATACGAAAAAACAAATATTTGACACAGAAATCAATGGATTTATTATTTAAAAAGAAAGTATGTTTTAAGGGTCTGCTGCCATTGCAATGGCCCCCCTACCATTAAAATAATTTAAATATCGGTCCCGCACTTGCTGTGCTGATTGTGGGGGCAAGCCACGACGGCGATTATCCAGCCCTGTCATCTCGCCCTCCACTCCGGCCTCAGGCCCAATAGGTAGTGTGTAGCTGGCAGAATGTTTCCGGAGATAATTGTGCATTATACAGCATGCAAGAATAATTGTATTGAGTTTGTACTCTGCCAGATGTATTGACGTTAAGAGCAATCTGAAACGGTTGGCCATAATTCCGAAGGCATTTTCCACAACCCTTCTTGCTCTGGCCAACCGAAAATTAAAAATCCTCCTCTGAGGGGTGAGGGATCTTTGGGGAAATGGCCTCATCAGGTGGTCACCCAGACCAAACGCCTCGTCGGCAATGAAAACAAAGGGGAGTCCCTCCACATTCTCTTCATCTGGTGGCAGCTCCAGGCCACCAGTCTGGAGACGATGGCAGAACTCCGTTTGGTTGAAGACTCCTCCATCCGACATCCGGCCGTTTTTCTCCACATCCACATAAAGAAACTCATATTGTGCCGACACCACCGCCATCAACACTATACTATGGAACCCCTTATAATTCCAATAGTAAGACCCCGAATGGGGTGGGGGCACAATTCGGACATGTTTCCCGTCAATCGCCCCTCCGCAGTTGGGAAAGTCCCAACGGGCAGCAAACTGGGAAGCCACAGTCTGCCATTCCTGTGGCGTGGAAGGACACTGTGAAGTCAAACAGAAAGATACAATTCTAATTAAAAACAAGCCAAAACACCAAACTAAATCCAAGAAATTAACCAACAATTTTGAACAATATATGTATTTATTTTCTTAGTCCTTGAAATCAAGCAAAAATATTAAGGATAAGGGACAATTCTCTGATTGATGACCCCTCTGATGGCCCAGACAAGATAATAATGGGGATGTGGGTGGGGAGTAATTAATTGTAAGGTCACACAATACACATGCAATCAATTAAACAGGGTTGGGGGGGGGGGGGGGGGGGTTAATTAGAAGCTGACCAAAAAGCACATGCAATCAATTAAACAGTGTGTGTGTGGGGGGGGGGTGGGGGGGGTGGGGGGGGGGGGGTAATTAATTAGAAGCTGACCAAAAAGCACATGCAATCAATTAAACAGGGTTTGGGGGGGGGGCTAATTAGAAGCTGACCAAAAAGCACATGCAATCAATTAAACAGGGTTTGGGGGGGGGGTTAATTAGAAGCTGACCAAAAAGCACATGCAATCAATTAAACAGGGTGGGGGGGGGGGGGTGGGGGGGGGGGTAATTAGAAGCTGACCAAAAAGCACATGCAATCAATTAAACAGGGTTTGGGGGGGGGGGGGGGGGGTTAATTAGAAGCTGACCAAAAAGCACATGCAATCAATTTAAAAATGAGGGGCAAGGGGGGTGAAAGGGGGTGAGTAAAGCAGTACAATGGAGCTGTTAAGATACATTTTTTACCAAATAAAGTGACTAGGCTAGGGGTGTTTAGGGGCCCAAGATTCCATGCTGGGGAGGTTGGTGCAAGCAAATATGCATGTGACCCACTAAATAATACATTGTAAAGCAATTTCGATAAGTGAACCATAAAATACTATACAAAAAAAAAAAAATAAAAAAAAAACCACGCATGAATAGGGGACATTCATAGAATAGTCCTATCATGGTAATTAGCTAATGATGAAATTGATGCACTACATTAGCAAACATACAAGACATAGGTAATTTGAAAAGAGAAAAGTTACCTTAATGTATTCCTCCTGCAGGACGTGGATAATGGCAGAACAGGTCTCTGGAATAATGAGCCCCAGAGCCTGGGGGGAGATGCCTGTCGTGAACTTGAGGTCCTGCAAGCTTCTCCCCGTCGCCAAGTAACGCAACGTGGCGACTAGCCTCTGCTCCGCAGTGATGGCTTGCCGCATGCAGGTATTCTGCCTGCTAATATAAGGGGACAGCGAAGCCAACAGACGGTGAAAAATGGGGTCCGTCATCCTGAGATAATTCCTGAAATCATCAGGATTATTCTCACGGATCTCACGGAGCAAAGGCATGTGCGAGAATTGGTCACGCTGGCGCAGCCAATTCTTGGTCCATGAACTCCTCCTCACCCTGTTCATGGACTGGGCTCGGGCCAAGGTGTTAACCGCAACACCGAGCCCCTGCACAGCACGAACTCGTTCCCGATGTACGTCCACACTCCATGGCTTCAAAACGGTCGGCTGATCAAACAAACAACTTAACCGAACGCACTGAAGAACAGCAAGGCCTATGAAGAACGACCTGAAAACCAGGAACGAGTGGACCAGAACGGCCTGAGAACAGGTAGGAACTGATCCACACGCACTGAAAGACAGATACAAACCTCACAAGCACAAACTGAACGGCAGAAACGAGCGAATTAAGCAGAAGTCTGAGAAGCACGAATCGTCTCTAACCAAACGTCAACTAACACGCGATACACACGAGATTAGCTGACGGTGCCCAAAGGGTGTCGTTTGGGATCTTCAGCTTCCTTTTTCTAGTCCCGTCGTACGTGCTGTACGTCATCGCGTGAACCGCCGGACTTTTTGCGTGATCGTGTGTGGTCAAGTCCGTTCGCTTTTTAGTCCAGCGGACCCAGCTGGAAAGTACAGCGGATTGTCCGCTGGAAAAGTCCGCACGTGTGTACGTGGCATATGATTCACATATGTTTCAGATTTTGATAAATTGGCATTTTTGGACTTGGAGCTGTATCATGTTGAGGATATCATGCATGCCAAGAATTATACAAAACTGACCGCTGGAAATTCTCTCTTACATTATGGAAGTTGTCACTTCCATAAATGGAAAAACAACATCCCTAGAGGACAATTCTGTCGCTTAAAACGCAACTGTACCAACCCTCATGATTTTTTAGAAGAGAGTAGAACACTTAGTAAAAAATCAGGGAGAAGGGATACCCTGAATCCCTTATCCAAGAGGCCCAAACACATAAAATTGCCCCTAGCAAGTTAAAATCCCGTCCCACCCAGTCCATACCACATATATGCCTAGTGCCACTTTGTGGCATGTTTCAGTGCAAAAAATCTCTGTGTAAAACATGTAGTTATATACAACATGGCCAAAAACATTTTACAACTAAGGGCAAGACCTATGAGATTCGTGAATTTTATAATTCCTCATCGGACTTAGTAGTGTACTGCCTGTGCTGTCTTTGTCAGCTACTCTACGTAGGCCGCACCATCCGTCCACTCAGAGAGAGGTTTGGTGAACATCGCAGGAAAATAGAGGCAGGCAAGGACAAGCACAGTGTCCCTCGCCATTTTGCCCAGTGCCATAAAGGTTCCACAGATGGTTTTAAAGTCTGGGTATTGGAACAAATGCCGAAAAATATATCAGAGGCAGAAAGGTTCTTTAGGTTGTGCGAACGTGAAAAGTTCTGGATCTATTCCCTTGATGTGTTGTCACCTGGTGGAATAAATGAAGCTTTGGAATTATCCACGATTTTATAAACCTAATCATTTTTTTATTGTTACATTTTGGTCCGTAGTTTAACCACTTCAGCCCCGGACAATTGGCAGCCAAAGGACCAGGCCCCTTTTTGCGATTCGGCACTGCGTCGATTTAACTGACAATTGCGCGGTCGTGCAACATGGCTCCCAAACAAAATTGTCCTCCTTTTTTTCCCACAAATAGAGCTTTCTTTTGGTGGTATTTGATCGCCCCTGCGGTTTTTATTTTTTGCGCTATAAACAAAAATAGAGCGACAATTTTGAAAAAAATGCAATATTTTTTGCTATAAGAAATATCCCCAAAAAATATATAGAAATTTTTTTTTTTCTCAGGTTAGGCCGATACGTATTCTTCTACATATTTTTGGTAAAAAAAAGCGCAATTAGCGATTATTGATTGGTTTGCGCAAAAGTTATAGCGTTTACAAAATAGGGGATAGTTTTATAGCATTTTTATTAATATTTTTTTTTTTACTAGTAATGGCGGGCCGCTTTGTATGCGGACTCCATCCCCTCGGCCCGATCTGGCGCATGCGCACAGCTGCGCCAGCAGTAGTATACTCTGGCATTTCTTCTGGCGGCCCCTCCAGCTGATCGGAGTGATTTTTAATTAGCCCTATGGGGCGGTCTCCTTCCTTCCCCCTCCAATTTGGCGCCAAAACAGACTATTTAACCAGCACTCCATCAGATGGTTGTCTGAGATGGAGTGCTGGGAAGCTGCCTCTGCCAAACTTTGCTCAGGTATATTCATTTAAAAATGTTCATTGACTATCATGCTGTCTCCCTTGCTCTAGGTGTTGCCTTTGGGACTAACTAGCCCGTGGCATACACAAAATTGAAAATGAGCTCTGCTACTAGCCATGCTCTATTTCCTCTCTATATAGAGTCTGCAACTGATGGATTCAGCCATTAAAAGTTTTACTTTGAAGAGCTGGTGATCTTCTCCAGTTGGGGCCGTCCCTTTTTCCCATGTGGCTATCAGGTACGTTCCTGGATTAGCCAGGCTATAGTTTACCACATTGATACATAATATTAAACACTGATGGAACTTAGTGGATATATATTTATATATCCCTTTCTCCTTTCGTTTTTTCTCAGTTCACTTATGTGATGCTGTATCTGCTATAGTGTTGAGGCCATCGACTTGAAATTATTACCCTCCATAGGGATTCACAATTAGAACTCCGCGGGATCCTCAAGGTATATACAGAGTGGCTTTGGAAGTGGAAGCCAGTATATCTTAACCTATCTTTGATATTATCATTATTAATTACAGGACACCGGCACTGTAGATTTATCCGTAAATACCACCACGCCATTGGCCAACTCCGGCACATCCATGGTTTACTACTGTTAATTCTCTTTCTTTCTAATTTTTATGTGAGTATTTCTCTCATGTATACATGTTTGTCTATATGGGATATAATATCTACATATGGGACTGGTTATCGGTCGACCGCTTCTCAGAATCTTTATTGAAAAAAAAATTTTTTTTATTTTTTTTTTCTTTCCTTTCTTTTTTCTTCCCCATTTGCAGCTTGTGCCCTGTTTGCTGGCTTCAGACCCCAAACTCGGCGAGTTCTTGATGGCTATCCCGAGAGACTCACTCTTAGGTAACTAACTTGGGTATGGCAGACATATACTAGCTTCTACCTTGTCAACAAAAATTGGAAGGTAGGCAATATTTTAGTTTTTTTGAGTGCACATGCCCACTGTAACTGTTTGCACCTATACTATTGAGTACTGATCTAAACACATGTAACCTGTCAATCCATTCATGAATAACCCCCCTGTCTTCTTGATATATACAACAGATATACGAACTGCTATATTCTGGTTCTGAAGAAGCCTTAAGCGAAACGCGTCAACCAGCATCTTATCAGCGAGTTTGTTTCAACATTCTGATTCATTAATAGCTATATGTATATGTACATTCTTGGACTGCAATGACCCCCCTTTTTATATGTGACATGTTTTATGTATATTATGTGTTAATAAAACTATTTAGAATTATTCTTTTGTATTGAGACATATGTCCGTTCAGGTACAGTGATAGTCCGTTAGGTTGGCTAAAAACCCCCCTTCTTCGTTTTCTATACATAATTTTAGGACGAGGTACCCCCCCTGAGCTTTTCCACACCCCTCTATATAGTAATGGCGGCGATCAGCGATTTTTATTGTGACTGCGACATTATGGCGGACACATCGGACATTTTTGACACATTTTTGGGACCATTGTCATTTATACAGCAATCAATGCTATTTAAATGCATTGATTCCTGTATAAATGACAGTTGTAGTGAAAGAGTTAACCACTAGGGGGAGGGGAGGGGTTATGGGCTGTGACGTGTGTGTGTGTTTTTTTACATTAGGGGGGGGGGCTGACGTCTGATGTCATTGATCGGCTTTCCCGATGACTGGGAACAGCCAATCAATGACAGGCGCGGGGAGAGGTTTGTTTACACATACCTCTCCCCGTTCTTCAGCTCCGTGACCCGATCGCGGGACACCAGCGGCGATCGGGTCCGCTGGTCCCCGCGGGCGGGGTCACGGAGCTCCCGACCGGGTCGCGAGCGTGCTGCTGGCGGCGGCGCGCGCGCGACCCACGGGCAGGCAATTAAAGGGGACGTACAGGTACGTGCTTTTGCCTGCCCTCGCCATTCTGCCGCAGTATTTCTGCGTGAGGCGGTCGGGAAGCGGTTAAGTCTCTCTTTCTCTCTCTCTCTCTCTCTCTCTATATATATATATATATATATATATATATATATATATATATATATATATTTGTATGTCCTTTATCCATATATATATTATAATATGTGAGAGACTAAAAATAAACATATAATGATTAGGGTTGAGCGAACCCGAACTGTAAAGTTTGGGTCCGTACCGGACTTTTGGGTGTCCGGGTCCCGGACCCAAACCCGAACAATTGACTGTGTGTTCGGGTCCGGTGTTCGGCGATGTATTGGCGCCTTTTTAAAAGCTGCAGGGCAGCCAATCCACGTTAGTTTCACTAGTATTTCCTTAGAAGCCATCACAGCCATGCCTACTAATGGCATGGCTGTGATTGGCCAGTGCAGCATGTGACCCAGCCTCTATATAAGCTAGAGGCACACAGCACAGCACGTCACTCTGCTTTAGACAGGTTCCTGGCTGCTGTTGCTGTGAGGGAGAGAATTATATGATAGGAGTCAGTCCACATTCATGAAATATCTTCTAATTAGTCAGCGATCTATATAGCTATAGAGTTGTAGGGCAAGGTTCCTGTGTCTGTCTGCTTTGAGGGAGAGAGAATTATCCAGATTCAGAAATCAATTCTAAGACCTTTTAAAACTTAAGAAACTTTTATCTGCAAGCTCAGTGCACCAGCACTGCATATGTTACTGTGAGATACACCATACTCTGGGTGTATTCTGCTATTGCAAAAACATTTTAAAAAAAATTGTGTTTTCTGCATGTTTGCAGGAGTGTGTGACATATTCAATCGATCTATTTTTCTTCTATTGTGCTATTCACAAAAAAAAATTTGAGTGAATTTTTTTTTATATATATATATAGAATAGGGAAGGATTAAAACTGCTGTCAACTTATTTTTGCTGTCTGTGTCCTGCTGGGGGAAATATCATTTTACTCTCTGTCCTGGGCATGTGAAAGGAAATCTCTCCAAAGTGAACAGGATTTTAATGTTAGAGAGTCTCCATTATAGGATTTCCCCTCACCTCTGATGACACCACTCTGGCAGCAAATTAAATGTTTGGATTACCCCTTTATTTAACGTTGGTCACCAGGAAAAAGTGGTGAATCTCCTTATGCCGCGTACACATGATCGAAATTCTCGTTGGAAAAAGCACTGTCTTGCCTACACATGGTCACACGAAATTCCGACAGTCAATAACACCACGAAATGCAACACGTTCGACAGGACTATAAAATGGAAGTTCAATGCTTCCGAGCATGCGTCAAATTGTTTCCGAGCATGCGTCGGAATTTTGCGTGTCTGAATTGCATACACACGATCGGAAAATCTGATAGAAAGGTTTTTCGTCAGAAAAATTAAGAACAGGCTCTCAATCCAAAGTCCTTCAGAAATGCCGACAGAAAAAGACCGATGGGCATACACACGGTCGGAAAATACAATGAAAAGCTCCCATCGGACTGTTTCCATCGGAAATTCCGACTGTGTGTACGCGGCATTAGATGGGAGCACAGACAGCAATAAAGAAACTTACAAGAGTCTAACCCTTTCTTACTCTATCCAAAACTTCAAAGAACATGTTTGCCTTTACATATACTTTGGGTTGAATAATACTTTATAGTGTAGCCCAACATGCCTTTCAAACTAAGTGGTGGAGTTTATAACATTGTCTATAAAAAAAATGCAATAAAATTTGACAAACTTTATAGTTACCCTTTATAAAAAGGTTTTGTCTGGAATTGGACTTTTAATTGCCTAAACTAAAAATTTTTATTTATATCTACATCTGTCCATTTATTATTTGGAGCCTTACCTATGCAGACATTACCCATAGCAAATTATTTTCCAAGGTAATGTTGCCAAAAATGTTGCATGGGAAATATTGGCTGTAGCTGGGTTTATTGATTGACCCCTGTTCTGTCTCATAGCCTCATCTATCTTTTTATTGACATTGGCTCTCAAAATATTCCTGCAATGACAAGCTTTTTTCTTTTTGCCAGCATCAGGAGTCATTTCTTCTTTACAATTCACAGATCTGTAGTAATGGCCAGTTGATACTTAAATGAATGTATTTTAATCGACAAAGGTCTTTAACTCAACATTTAAAAAATTTACTTATTTGATTAAAATGATCCGGCGTCTACATTTTTCAGTACAAAGGAGGTTTAAGTTGGTGGTGCTGTCCCTCCTATTTTTTACCTTTGCCATGCATTTTGCTCTAGACATTTTTTCTTTTTCTACAACAGTTTCTTGCCCATGTCCATCTCAAAACCATCTCAGAACCAAAACACATTTGGTCCAGAAGATGCCAATTGTAAGGACACTGCAAGATTTTAGTGGCAGCAATGGATCTTCAGTGGATGGAAGTCAGATGTTAAAGACTTTAAAAATAAGCCTAAATGTTCACAAAAAAGCAACAAAAAGATATCAAGGATCAAAGCTGGCATCTCTTTTCCAGAACCCACTATACAATACCCTAATGCCAACCATCAAAGAGGAGGACAAGCTGTTCAGAGTGAACACAGAGGAAAAATTTACCCTTAAAAGCAGTGGAAGTGACGAGTGGTAAGTTGCCATTGTATTAATTTTAAATAAGTATCGGATGTACAGAATAGTTAATATAACCATACAACGGCAGGTTCTGACACTACTGTATGTTTATATTTTTTGTCTTATTTTTATATTGACTTGAAACCCATCTGTAAGTACAAACTATCTTCGCCCTTCACTTTAACACCTCACCAAACTGCTAAGAAGTAAGTACTCTCATATAGTAATACACATAATATTATATATTTAATAATAAATCATCTCTATACCATATGGAAATCTACAGACAGAACTGGCCTATTTTAATAGGATAAAACAATGTGCAAAGTGTAGTGATCTGTAACAACATTCATCCTTTACTTACTGATTACAGAAAAGTGGGCTCTGCTTGACTAATTTAGGTTGTTCAAGTTCTATGCAATAATCATTGTTCCTTGTACTACTTTATTAAACATACCCAAGTCCCTGAGATGAGCAATTGTGTCTGAGTTTGGTTAATTTCAGTGCAGCACCTCTTGAGAAACTAAAGATTCTTTAAAACAACAGATGTGGACAGCACAGGGCTCATCTGAGGAAGCGTGTCCTGTTGTGAGAAGATTCACCACCAAAGGCTGACATGTGTTTACACTTACGCCATGTGTATTGTGTAAATTGCTAATTGTCTACTTTTATGTATGTCTACTTTTTGAATAACCACTACACAAAGATGCGCCCTCTGCTATCCATATTTATTTTCACAGCTAAAATGCAAGGGATTGTCAAAGATATTATTATTTTTTTTACGATATTATTTTTTTTTATGATATTTTTTGTTTATAATATTATTTTTTATGATATTTTTTTTTTACAATATTTTTCTTATTTTATTTTATTCGTGGTTGAACTGGATGTCTTTTTTCAACCTAACTATGTAACTATGTAAAAATAAGGTAATAGGTGGCCAGAGACTGTCATGGGGGACATGTACCAGTATATTACATGCTTTAAATTACGTGCTTTCATTCCAGAACAGTACAATTATCTCAGACAACACCAGTGATGCAGTATTCTGACATCACATATTTTGCATGTGTAAATGATTTTTTACTTTTACATTTCGTTTGGCCTAAATACAGCAACAGCGGCCCAATCTGATTTATTACAACTTGGAAAAAAAGGCTTTTTTAGATATTTTTGGCTGCAACACCTGATTTTTTGTAACTAGCAGTAATAAGCCTGAAGAAAAGCCACCAAAAGATAAAAGCTAAGGGAAAGTTTTGCTCCTTAACCACTTGCCGACCAGCCGCCATCATTATACTGCGGCAGGTCAGCGTGATCCCACGAACAGTCGTAGCTGTACCTTTAAGCGGGATAGCAGGCGTGCATTGCGGGGGTGCCGATGCTCGTGGCCGGCAGTCGCACACGATCGCGGGCATGAGAGGCAGAACAGGGACGTGTGTGTGTGTAAAGGAGAGGAGATGTTCTGTGAGGAGAGGCAGATCGTGAGTCCCTAATAGCTAGGCACCACGATCTGTCAGTCCCCTCCCCCTACAGTTAGAACACACAGTCAGGGAACACAGTTAACCCCTTGATCACCCCCTAGTGTTAACCTCTTTCCTGCCAGTGATGTTTACACAGTAATCAGTGCATTTTTGTCAATGGTTACAAAAATGCGTCAAAAGTGTCCGCTGTGTCCGCCATAATGTCGCAGTCTCGATAAAAATTGCAGATCCCCGCCATTACTAGTAAAAAAAAATAATGATAATAAAAATGCCATAAAACCCCTATTTTCTAGATGCTATAACGTTTGCGCAAACCAATGAATATACGCTTATTGCGATTTTTTCCCCCAAAAAATATGTAGAAGAATACATATCGGCCTAAACTGAGGAAAAAATTTGGGATATTTATTATAGCAAAAAGTACAAAATATTGTGTTTTTTTTTTCAAAATTGACGCTCTATTTTTGTTTATAGCGCAAAAAATAAAAAATCGCAGAGATGATCAAATACCACCAAAATAAAGCTCTATTTGTGGTAAAAAAAAGGACATCGATTTTGTTTGGGTATAGCATTGCACGACTGCGCAATTGTCAGTTAAAATGACGCAGTGCCGAATCACAAAAAATGGCCTGGTCATTGAGCAGCCAAATCTTCCAGGGCTGGAGTGGTTAAAAAGGATATTTGTTTCTACATATCTGAGCACTTTGGTAGGGCACATAACAAATTGCACCCCAGCATGGGAGAAAAAAAGAGAAAACTTTTTTTAACTGTTTGTTAACGTAGATATAAACCCAACTATTAAATGTGTACTTATGTGTTATGGGGTGATAATGCTTTTTCCTCATCTTCAAAAATCTGCTTGCAAATCACTCTGTCATATGCTCTCCCAAAGGAACAAATTAACCTCTGTGCTGATGCACATATTACACTGTTTTCACCAAAAAAGCCCTTTAACTAATTTGTATCTGCAGAAATTAGTAAATATTCCCTGTGAAAAAATAGATGCAGCCATTATCAATGTAGTGCATCTGGACAGGCTGTCAAAAAATACACTGCAGCCAGCAAAAAATAGAAATATGCCCTTTTAAAAACACACATTCAGCTTTATGCTGAGCATTATGTTTAATCTTTGTTTATTGGTCTTTATGTTGTTACACGAATACACATAAAAAAGGGTGTAACAGAAGTATCATAAGGTTTAGGTTTATATCCATCCATTTAGTACAGTATGTATATCAGTAACAGTAGGCTATACATACTAGTATGTAAGGCAAATCAAAGTACAACATGGTAATTCCCCGAAAGGTAGATTAAAAAGGAGCATAACCACCTAGGTAAGCGGGGTGTGAGGTAGGCAAATGTCCAACGTTTGAATGGAGTGAAATTTCAGTAGTATGCCAGTACCAGTAACATAGGAAACATCAAAGGACCTCTCAACGAGGAGAGCAAGAAGAAAACCCTCCTCAGGGACATACTTAAAGTGGGGGGACACCCTAAAAAACAAAAAAGCATTAATATTCTGGAAAAAAAAATGAAAAAAAATTTTTTTTTTACCTGATCCGAAATCCCTGTTGCTAGGCAGTCTTCCTAATCTGCCTCCTTCCTACGCCGCGGTGATCTTCGTTCTTCTGTCCTCCCCCGCGTTGTCTTCTGGGTAATGGTGCGCGCTGTGTTATGGGAACTGTGTGTTCCCTAGCACAGCGCGTACCATTCACAAAGCCTTGCGCGACTCGCGCATGCGCATGCGCAGTAGGAAACGGGCAGTGAAGCCTATTTTCCTTACTGAGGATGGCGGCGCTGGATACCGGAGCGCCGAGGGACATCTCGGCCTCCACGACCGACATCGCGGGTGCCCTGGGAGGGTAAGTGTACTTATTAAAAGTCAGCAGCTACTTTTTTTTTAGCTGCTGACTTTTAAAAAAAAATTTTTTTAGCTGAAACACCGCTTTAACAACAATATGGTTATAACCAAACATGTCTGAAGAAAGTTGTAATGACCAGGGTAGAAGAAAAAAAATAGGGGGGGAGTGAGACCCAAGCACTATGAGGAGAGGAAAAACTGGGTATCCAAGAAAGATAGCAAGTAGTATGACAGGGAGATCAAAGGTAGGAGGTGAATTTAGAGGAATGTCGGAAGTGATTCCAGACCGCCTAGGTCAAGGTGTAATCGTCAGTTTTATCTGTTTCCCAGGAGATCAAATTTTCTATATGGCAAATAGAATCCATTTTACACGCCCATTCTACAAAAGAGGGGGGTTGTGGTTTTGGCCATGCCCTGGCAATAACAGTACAGAAGTCAAGAAGTGTTGAAGAAGACTTTTTGAAATTTTGACATCATTGATAGCAAAATAATTAGTGGAGAGTTAACAATTTTTTCCCCAACTAAATCATAGTAGAGGTGAAGTATTTTGTCCCAGAAAGGAGTTATGAGTGGGCAAGTGCTGCAAATATGAGTTATGGTACTTGGGGCCTGAAAACATCTCCAATAGGTGTTTGGAATGGATGGATCTATTTTATGCAGGGTAGTAGGGCAACAATACCACCTGGCAAGGATCTTATATTTGCACTCTTGTGCTCCAGAAGATATAGAGGTCTTATGTCCTGTACACATGGTCGGACTTTCCGACTGAAAATGTACGATCGGATTGTGTTGTCGGAATTTCCGACACACAAAACACTAAAATGTTCCGACAACAAAATCTGATCTGATTTAAAATCTGATTTAAATTCCAATCATGTGTAGAAAAATCCGACGCACAAAGTGCCACGCACGCTCAGAATAAATTACGAGACGAAAGCTATTGGCTACTGGCCTGTTTATCGTCCTGATGTACGTGTTGTATGTCACCTCGTACTGAACGATCGGATTTTCCGACAACTTTGTGCGACCGTGTGTATGCAAGACAAGTTTGGGCCAAAATCCGTCTGACAAAATCAGAAGGATTTTGTCGTCGGAATGTCCGACCGCGTGTACAGGGCATTATAAGTAAATGTCAGTATTTTGTCCCAGTCAAAAAAACTGGGTATATGTGAGACAGGGGGTGTTCCAGCCTGGCAGACTGGGACAGCAAGCACTCAATATCAATGAGTGGTCTGGTTAGGACAGTTGTGGCGAGATAATGTCAGAGTTGGGAGCATTCCATCCAATCTCTAGCCTGGTTATTTAAAAAAATTGTAAATAAGTGTGGCACAGTGGGTATGTGAGTGGATACTACTAAATCTAAATCCACCTAATAAAATACTGATATAAATATGTGCAGTCTACTAATTACTCTAAAGCCCCATACACACGGTCGGAAAATCCGACCACCAAATCCATCGGATTTGGTCTGACGTATTTAGTCCGACACTGGTGTTGCATACACACGGTCGGACAAAGTTGTCGGAAAATCCAATCATTCTGAACGTGGTGACGTTTGTTGCCTACGACGGGACTACGTAGAGGCTAGTAGCCAATAGCTTTGGTCTTGTAATGTGATCTGAGCATGCGTGGCACTTTGTCCGTCGGAATTTGCTACACACGATCGGAATTGGTGTGATCGGACTTTGTTGTTGGAAAATTTTTAGAGCAGGAGATACAACTTTGTCCATCGGACAATCCGATGGAAAATGTCCGATGGTGCCTACACATGGTCGGAATTTCCGACAACATTGTCCGATAGGACAGAATCCATCGGAAAATCCGACCGTGTGTATGGGGCTTAACACAACTCCACACAATTACATACACCTACAGATAATGTGAATAATGAAACAATAATCTCAAAAAAGTCTGTGAAACCACTTGTGTACTGTACAGTACTATAGATATTCGTCTCTCTTCTCAGTGCTTCTGGTGACCCACCACCAACAGGTGAAGTGCTCACTCACCTTAAATATCTGACCCCACTACAGAGTCAATAAAGCCTTTAATACATTCCTCCTATAGAGAATGCAGTAAGATTTTCTTATCTTCCCATCCAGGGGTATATCTGCTTCCTTCCCCTCTTCGTTTCTCGATCTTCAGTATGTTCTATCATGAAACAGAACAAAAACTCCATAGGCCTACTGAGGAAGCACAATCAAAGGGCTGATGATTTTTACAATCCAGATGTTCTTGTGAGTGTTTTTAATCTTGTTTTTTCTGCAATAAATGTGGGTGAATGGAGAGCACATATAGTGGGGTCACATATTTACTGTGAGCGAGCACTTCACCTGTTGGTGGTGGGTCACCAGAATCACTGGGAAGAGAGAAGAATATTTATAGTACACAAGTGGTTTCACAGACTTTTTTGAGATATTGTTTATTTCATTATTCACATTATTTTTAGGCGTTTGTTATTGTGTGGACTTGTGTTAGAGTCATTAGTAGAATTCACATCACATCATTGATAGAATTCATATTTATTTCAATATTTTATTAGGTGGATTTAGCCACACTTACTTACACATTTTCTAAGAAGTTTTGTATGGTGGTTGGCTGTGAACACACCAAGGGAGTGTTGGCTGCATTTCTTGCCTGGGTTGTAAGGCATTATTTGTGTGTTTATTTTACAATTGGATGGTTGCGCTTATTTGGTACATGATTTTATCTAGCCTGGTTATTAACTGTCATGCAGGGTGTGACAAAGCAGCAGTTTATCTTCTTTTCTCCAAAGAAGAAATTGAGATTGATTAAGAGTAGGAGGATATGCAAGAGTCTCAAAAAGAAGTGATAGTGGGCTAGGTCTCAATGTGAGTAAACCCTTCCATATATAAGATTCCCATGTACAGAGAGTAGAGATCACCAGAAGGGGCAAGGCGTCTGTATGTGGTCTGTCTTTTGGGTTAGTCCATAGTAAGGACGTAATATCAGGAGTAAGAAGGTAATTTTTCCCGCTTAGAGAAATAAGCAGGGAAGAGAAATAAAGAAGAAGAATATCTGCATAGAGAGACAATTAGGAGTGATGGGAACCCACCTCAATACCCTTGATAGCTGGGTTATTGCAGAGGCAAATAGCAATGTGTTCCATGGTCAGAACATATAAGAGAGGAGAAAGGGGGCATCTCTGACGAGTTCCATCATGAATTATGATTGGGTCTGAGAGGATTCCATTAGAGCCAAAATTTTATGGAGAATGTTGGATCCCAGTCCAATTTGGTGAAGAGTAGCCTGATGGAAAACTGTTAAAAGGCAAGCCTGCAAATTATTTGAGCATATTCAGTTAAAGAGATAGTTTTCGAGGTGTTATCACGGGCATCCCAGCCTGTTGTGAACCCAACCTAGTCAAGGGGTATAAGGTCTGGAAGAAGTGGTGTTAGATGGTTAGTATGCTGAGCATTATTATGTACAAATCTTTCCCTGCCCCCAACCCTAAATTTCCCCAAGATAGAAAGCCTATCTTTCTCTTTTTTCAAAAATAAAGTTTAAAGTGTATCTAAAGCTTTTCCCTTTAGTTTTTTAGGGTGGGCAAGTGTTAGAAACTCTGTCAAGTTTTTAGTGACTTCTGTGCCCCACTAAGGGCATTCACTCTCTCTATTTGTCCTGGTAACCATTGTCATCGGGAAGGAAAGTAAGAGAACAGCCATCTCTCAGTGGGGACAATTGTTTAGTGACTGTTGTTTAGAGGAATTTCCTTCACTTCAAGGAGATTTTCTCTTACCTGCTTTTGTGTGTGAAGGGCAGGAAGTGATGGGAAATCCTCCCAGTGGGACACAGATGGAAAAAAATCCTGACGGGGTTTACCAATTCCTTTGCTATCCAAAAAATAAAAGAAAAATTTTGGCTTTAAATAAATAACATGCTTGTAATCCAAAGCACTTGTATATCAAAGCACATTTCCCCATAAGAAATCATGGAAACTCAAATGATTCATTCCACAACCATTTATTCATAGGTCCTTCAGTTTATAGTCCATATAGAGAGATTATAGCAATGAGACCAGGTTGTATAACCATAAAATGTCCATCCACAAATGGAAGCCTCCACAAGGGGATTAGAAGCAAAATCCATCAGGAGCTACAGAGTATTAAAGAGAAGAGAGGCGCCTCTAAGTGTAGCAATATGTTGCTAAATGTTTTACCTTCATTAAATGTAACCATATTGCTACACTTAGAGGCGCCTCTCTTCTCTTTTATACTCAGTTGTGGCATGACGCTACTTCTACACCTGTATTTTCTGGTAGGTTAATTGGTTTCTGTCCAAAATTGGCCCTAGTATATGAATGTGAGTTGGGGACCTTGGATTGTGGGCTCCTTGAGGGTAGGGACCGATATGAGTGTGCGATGTATGTGTGGAGCGTTGCGTAAATTGACAGCGCTATATGGGTACCTTAAAAAAATATATACAGTGGTGTGAAAAAGTGTTTGCCCCCTTCCTCATTTCCTGTTCCTTTGCATGTTTGTCACACTTAAGTGTTTCGGAACATCAAACCAATTTAAACAATAGTCAAGGACAACACAAGTAAACACAAAATGCAATTTGTAAATGAAGGTGTTTATTATTAAAGGTGAAAAAAAATCCAAACCATCATGGCCCTGTGTGAAAAAGTGATTGCCCCCTAAACCTAATAACTGGTTGGGCCACCCTTAGCAGCAACAACTGCAACCAAGCGTTTGCGATAACGTGCAATGAGGCTTTTACAGCGTCCTGGAGGAATTTTGGCCCACTCATCTTTGCAGAATTGTCCTAATTCAGTTACATTAGAGGGTTTTCGAGCATGAACGGCCTTTTTAAGGTCATACCACAACATCTCAATAGGATTCAGGTCAGGACTTTGGCTAGGCCACTCCAAAGTCTTCATTTTGTTTTTCTTCAGCCATTCGGTGGTGGACTTGCTGGTGTGTTTAGGATCATTGTCCTGCTGCAGAACCCAAGTTCGTTTCAGCTTGAGTACACGAACAGATGGTCGGACATTCTCCTTCAGGATCTCTTGGTAGACAGCAGAATTCATAGTTCCTTTTATCACGGCAAGTCTTCCAGGTCCTGAAGCAGCAAAACAGCCCCAGACCATCACACTACCACCACCATATTTTACTGTTGGTATAATGTTCTTTTTCTGAAATGCAGTGTTCCTTCTACGCCAGATATACTTGGACACACACCTTCCAAAGAGTTCCACTTTTGTCTCATCGGTCCACAGAATGTTGTCCCAAAAGTCTTGGGGATCATCAAGATGTGTTGTTGAGAAATTGAGACGAGCTTTGATGTTCTTTTTTGCTCAGCAGTGGTTTTCTCCTTGGAACTCTGCCATGCAGGCCATTTTTGCCCAGTCTTTTCCTGATGGTGGAGGCATGAACGCTGACCTTAACTGAGGCAAGTGAGGCCTGCAGTTCCTTGGACGTTGTTGTGGGGTCTTTTGTGACCTCTTGGATGAGTCGTCGCTGCGCTCTTGGGGTAATTTTGGGCGGCCGGCCACTCCTGGGAAGGTTCACCACTGTTCCATGTCTTCGCCATTTGTGGATAATGGCTCTCACTGTGGTTCGCTGGATTCCCAAAGCTTTGGAAATGGCTTTATAACCCTTTCCAGACTGATAGATCTCAATTACTTTCTTTCTCAATTGTTCCTGAATTTCTTTGGGTCTCGGCATGATGTGTAGCTTTTAAGGATCTTCTGGTGGACCTTACTGTGTCAAGCAGCTCCTATTTAAGTGATGCCTTGATTGTGAACAGGTGTGGCAATAATCAGGCCTGGGTGTGGCTAGAGAAATTGAACTCAGGTGTGGACAACCACAGTTATAGTATGTTTTAACAAGGGGGGCAATCACTTTTTCACACAGGGCCATGATGGTTTGGATTTTTTTTCACCTTTAATAATAAACACCTTCATTTACAAATTGCATTTTGTGTTTACTTGTGTTGTCCTTGACTATTGTTTAAATTGGTTTGATGTTCCGAAACACTTAAGTGTGACAAACATGCAAAGGAACAGGAAATGAGGAAGGGGGCAAACACTTTTTCACACCACTGTACATATATAATAGATAAGCATCTTAATGAGACATAATGTACAGGGATAGGGACAATTGTAGACACGCACCCACACTCACTCAGGTTGAACTGGATGGACTGGTGTCTTTTTTCAACCTTACTATGTAACTATGTAACATTGCTTGTATATCAAGTGAAAATTTATTAACAAAATTAGCTTGTCTTGCCAAATGCTAAGTTACTCTCAAACCAAGGTTTTACTGTATCCTTTAAGAAAAATTGGTGTCATGAAAGTCTCCAGGCAAAATAATCAGCATACTATGCTATCTACAGTATGGTAGCTTCGGTACAATAAGAACAGTGCCAGTATGAGGGAGAATGGCCATTTTGTGAGGCATGTGGCGCCCCAATGGACAGCCAATGAACCATTGTAGGTAAGAGCCACTATTAGGTAAATATGTGGGAGTGTGATAGATTTCTTCAAAGCACATACAGTACTCATAAGTGAATTCAAATAAAATTAAAAAAATAGTAAAAAAATTATTACCATTGCCTTTTATACTACTGTATCTTAATTTATACAGATACACTTATGTTTTTTTCACAATGATGACAAAGGTCTTTCACAAAAGGATGAGCAATAATAAAATCAGATATATTAAAACATAATTTTATCCTGTCTATTTTGAATTTTGCCTAAGGCCCCTTTCACACGGGACGGATCCGTATTGATCCGCCCCGTGAAGATCCGCTGCTCAGCGGGGATCGCTCAGCTGTTCCCCGCTGAGCCGGCTGATGACAGGGCTGTCCCTGCACACTGTGCAGGGACCGCCCTGTCAGATCTCTGCTCTCCTCTATAGGGGGTCGGATGAACACGGACCGTCTGTCCGTGTTCATCCGATCCGCTCTGCAGACGGATGGAAAAATAGGGTTTTCCTCCATCTGCAGAATCGGACAATAGCGGAAACGGACAATAGCGGGTGTCAGCGGATGCTCATCCGCTGACACCCGCTATCCCATAGGGATGCATGTATGTCCGTTTTTCATCCAAAAACAGATGGATGAAAAACGGACATTCGGTCTGCATGTGTGAAAGGGGCCTTAAGTATATAATTTTTGGCTGGAAATTTGGACAGCTGTGATCCACCATCCTTTGCCCAACAATGCTAAAATACAAATATAGCAGATAACATAAGACCATCTTTTGATGAAGATGTGATCAGTGCATCAAGGAATAAAGACAAGTGTGTCAAGCGTGATCATTAGTGTCTAGTTCTAATAAATTAATTGGGCAAATGCCAAATTGGGCAAGCTTTCACCCAGCCGTAACAAATTTTCCCTGTATATTGTCTAACATGATTATTTCCTATGATCATTAGCTTAGATCTACTGGCCATAATGCTGAAATACCTAAGTCAGGAAAATTCTGCATTATGTGGAACTGACAATTATAAGAAATAAATATATTAGACATAATGCAGGGATAATTCGTTACAGCTGAGTAAATGCTTGTGACATTTGTGATTTTTTTTTTTCCCTAAATAGACGCCTTAGTTTTGTAACACCAGATTGTTGCACTGTAGAATAACTGCCATTACTAATAAACAACCTTGTTAAGTTGATTTTGCTTTAGCGCTACACACTGAGCAATCTGCAGAAGCTTGATACTTTGTTTGTCTTTAAACCTTTCACAACTGCAGTCTGTAGATTAACATTCTCACGGTACCCTCCTGTACTGTGAGAATGTTAATATATGATCCATTTTAGAGCTAGGAGTGCTCAACTGTCGCTAACAGCTGATGGTCTCAGACTAGTGATCAGGAACCAACCAGATAGTTAATCATGGTGATAACATGAGGTTTGACTATCTGCCACAGTGCCTCTCTCTCTCTCTTTGTAATATTTGTTTTGACCTCTAGTTATGAAAGTTTCAACACCACCGCTTACAGACACCAGAGAGTGGTAGGAGGCTTAATTACATACTGAAAAGTGGTGTGGGGCCATGGAACACAACTTCGTTAGCCACTTCACAGACTGCATAGTAGTGAGAGGCTGCAGCCCACAACTTCCTTACCCACTTCTTAAAGGGGCAGTGTCATCTTGCCTTGAGATATACAGTATCTCACAAAAGTGAGTACACCCCTCACATTTTTGTAAATATTTTATTATATCTTTTCATGTGACAACACGGAAGAAATTACACTTTGATACAATGTAAAGTAGTGAGTGTACAGCTTGAATAACAGTGTAAATTAGCTGTCTCCTCAAAATAACTCAGCACACAGCCATTAATGTCTAAACCGCTGGTAACAAAAGTGAGCACACCCCTAAGTGAAAATGTCTAAATTGGGCCCAAAGTGTCAATATTTTGTGTGGCCACCATTATTTTCCTGCTCTGCCTTAACCCTCTTGGCCATGGAGTTCACCAGAGCTTCACAGGTTGCCACTGGAATCCTCTTCCACTCCTCCATGACAACATCACGGAGCTGGTGGAAGTTAGAGACCTTGCACTCCTTCACCTTCCGTTTGAGGATGCCCCACAGATGCTTAATAGGGTTTAGGTCTGGAGACATGCTTGGCCAGTCTATCACCTTTACCCTCAGCTTCTTTAGCAAGGCAGTGGTCGTCTTGGAGGTGTTTTTGGGGTCGTTATGTTGGAAAACTGACCTGCAGCCCAGTCTCCGAAGGGAGGGGATCATGCTCTGCGTCAGTATGTCACAGTACATGCTGGCTTTCATGGTTCCCTCATTGTACTGTAGCTCCCCAGTGCCTGCAGCACTCATGCAGCTCCAGACCATGACACTCCCACCACCATGCTTGACTGTAGTCAAGACACACTTGTCTTTGTACTCCTCACCTGGTTGTCGCCACACACGCTTGACACCATCTAAACCAAATAAGTTTATCTTGGTCTTTTTAGACCACCGGACATGGTTCCAGTAAACCATGTCCTTAGTCTGCTTGTCTTCGGCAAACTGTTTGTGGGCTTTCTTGTACATCACCTTTCGAAGAGGCTTCCATCTGGGATGACAGCCATGAGACCAATTTGATGCAGTGTGTAGCGTATGGTCTGATCACTGACAGGCTGACCCCCCACTCCTACCTCTGCAGCAATGCTGACAGCACTCATACGTCTATTTCCTAAAGGCAACCTCTGGATATGACGCTGAGCACGTGCACTCAACTTCTTTTGTCAACCATGGCGAGACCTGTTGTGAGTGGAACCTGTCCTGTTAAACCGCTGTATGGTCTTGGCCACTGTGCTGCAGCTCAGTTTCAGGGTCTTGGCAATCTTCTTATAGCCTAGACCATCTTTATGTAGAGCAACAATTCTTTTTTTTCAGATCCTCAGAGAGTTCTTTGCCATGAGGTGCCACATTGAACTTCCAGTGACCAGTTTGAGAGAGTGAGAGCGATAACACCAAATTTAACAAACCTGCTCCGCATTCACACCTAAAAACTTTGTAACACTAACGTGTCACATGACACCGGGGAGGGAAAATGGCTAATTGGGTCCAATTTGGACATTATTACTTAGGGGTTTACTCACTTTTGTTGCCAGCGATTTAAACATTAATGGCTGTGTGTTGAGTTATTTCGAGGGGACAGCACATTTACACTGTTATACAAGCTGTACACTCACTACTTTACATTGTAGCAAAGTGTCATTTCTTCAGTGTTGTAAAATGAAAAGATATAAAAAATATTCACAAAAATGTGAGGAGTGTATTCACTTTTGTAAGATACTGTAGTATCGGTATTTAGACACTGTACTGTAGGCAGGGGCGGGCTGGGCCTGGGGGCAAGGTGGCAATTTCCCCCCAGGCCGTCACAACTTATATACAAAACGGCCGGCGGCCGCCCACTAACTTTTTTTTTTTTTTTATTTCTCAGAGAAAGTCTGCACGGCCGCAGTGGCGTGTTCTATCAGAAATGTAGCCACGGCGTAGTTCTATCTACGCTGTGGCATTCTGGGAGATGTAGTCCATGCGACCGCACTGTGATTGGCCGAACAAGGTCATGTGCGGGCGGCCGACATGGGCACCTGCGATTGGCCCGGCGAGGCTGGTCACTTGTGGAGCGGTCTGTGGGTGGCAACCACTTGCTGCAGGAGTCCCACCTCCCTGCCTGGCGCTCTGTGTTTTTTCTGAGGACTCTCTCTCTCTCTCTCTCATCTACCCCCTCCCAGTCACCTCCTCTGTTAGTGCGCATGCCCTCTCTGTCAGTGCCCCCCTCTCTATCAGTGTCACCCCTCTCTATCAGTGCCCCCCTCTCTATCAGTGCCCCCTCTCTATCAGTGTCACCCCTCTCTATCAGTGCCCCCCTCTCTATCAGTGTCACCGATCTCTATCAGTGTCACCCCTCTCTATCAGTGCCCCCTTCTCTATCAGTGTCACCCCTCTCTATCAGTGCCCCCTTCTCTATCAGTGTCACCCTCTCTATCAGTGTCACCCCTCTCTATCAGTGCCCCCCCTCTCTATCAGTGTCACCCCTCTCTATCAGTGTCACCCCTCTCCATCAGTGTCACCCCTCTCTATCAGTGCCCCCCTCTCTATCAGTGTCCCCCCTCTCTATCAGTGTCACCCCTCTCTATCAGTGCCCCCTTCTCTATAAGTGTCACCCCTCTCTATCAGTGCCCCCCTCTCTATCAGTGTCACCCCTCTCTATCAGTGCCCCCCTCTCTATCAGTGTCACCCCCTCTATCAGTGTCACCCCTCTCTATCAGTGTCACCCCTCTCTCAGTGCCCCCTTCTCTATCAGTGTCACCCCTCTCTATCAGTACCCCCCTCTCTATCAGTGTCACCCCTCTCTATCAGTGTCACCCCTCTCTATCAGTGTCGCCCCTCTCTATCAGTGCCGCCCCTCTATCAGCCTGCCCCTATCAGCCTACCCCCCTCTTTCAGCCCACCCCTCTCTGTCAGCCCGCCCCCCTCGGTCAGCCCACCCCCCTCTGTCAGCCCGCCCCTCTCTGTCAGCCCACCCCTCTCTATCAGCCCGCCCCTCTCTGTCAGGCCCCTCTATCAGCCCACCCCTCTCTATCAGCCCGCCCCTCTCTGTCAGGCCCCTCTATCAGCCCACCCCCTCTGTCAGCCCACCCCTCTATCAGTGTGGCCCCTCTCTCAGCCCGTCCTCTCTGTCAGCCGGCCCTCTCTGTCAGCCCACCCCTCTGTCAGTGCGGCCCCTCTATCAGCCCGCCCCTCTCTGTCAGCCCGCCCCCCTCTGTCAGCCCGCCCCTCTCTGTCAGGCCCCTCTATCAGCCCACCCCCCTCTGTCAGCCCACCCCTCTATCAGTGTGGCCCCTCTCTCAGCCCGTCCTCTCTGTCAGCCGGCCCTCTCTGTCAGCCCACCCCTCTGTCAGTGCGGCCCCTCTGTCAGCCCGCCCCCCTCTGTCAGCCCGCCCCTCTCTGTCAGCCCGCCCCTCTCTGTCAGCCCACCCCTCTGTCTGTCAGTTCCCACCCCCTCTTTGTCAGTGTCCGCCCCTCTCTCAGTGCCCGCCCCTCTCCTGTCAGCTCGCCCCTCTGTCAGTGCTCCCCCTTTCTGTCAGTGCCACCCCTCTCTGTCCGCCTCTGTCAGCCACAGCAGAGTGCACCATGCCAGCCAGCCATCCACTGACCCACAGCAGGGAGCCAGTCCAGCCTCCCGCAGCAGTGTGCACTGTGCCAGCCACCCACCCACTGACCCACAGCAGGGAGCCAGGCCAGCCACCCACAGCAAGGTGCCAGGCAGCCACCCATGGTGACCCACCCACAGCAGGGCCAAGGTGCCAGCCAGTCACCCACGGTGACCCACCCACACCAGGAAACCAGCCAACCACACCAGGAGCCAGCCACGGTGACCCACCCACAGCAGCGTGCCAGCCAGTCACCCCCAGGAGCCAACCAGCCACTGTGATCATCCACAGCAGGATGCCAGCCAGCCACCAACGGTGACCCACCCACACCAGGAAGCCAGCCAGCCACAGCAGGGTGCTGACCAGCCACCCACAGGAGCCAGCCAGCCACCCACAGGAACCAGCCACAGAGGACGCAGGAGTCAGCCACCAACAGGAGCCAGCCAGCCACTTACAGGAGCCAGCCACAGAGGACGCGGGAGCCAGCCACAGAGGACGCGGGAGCCAGCCAGCCACCAACAGAAGCCAGCCACAGAAGACGCGGGAGCCAGCCACAGAGGACGCGGGAGCCAGCCACCAACAGGAGCCAGCCACAGAGGATGCAAGAGCAAGCCACAGAGGACGCAGGAGCCAGCCAGCCACCAACAGGAGCCAGCCACCGAGGATGCAGCAGCCAGCCAGCCACCAACAGGAGCCAGCCACAGAGGACGCGGGAGCCAGCCAGCCACAGAGGATGCAAGAGCCAGCCAGCCACCAACAGGAGCCAGCCACAGAGGACGCAGGAGCCAGCCAGACACAGAGGATGCGAGAGCCAGCCACAGCTACAGTACCCAAAGTTAAGGTAAGAGGAACACTACACAGTGCCAATTTAATTTTTACTTTGTGAGATTTTGGGGCAGGGGTGAGAGTCATGGCACAAGGAGGGGGTCCCATGAGGACCAGAGCGAATGAAGGTGTTTACTGTAAACTCTGTTAGAAAGAGCCCCCCCAGGTTCCATTATACTCATTTGAAGTCTCCAATGGTTCATGGAGGGGGTCTCTCTCTAACAGACACTTTCTAATGGACACTGTTAGAGAGAGACCCCCCCTCCAGGTCCCATTAGACTCTGTTTTAGTCTCTAATGGGGCCTGAAAGGGACACTTTCTAACAGCAGGGAGCCAGGCCAGCCACCTGCAGCAGGGTGCACTGTGCCAGCCAGCCACCCACCCACTGACCCACAGCAGGGAGCCTGCTGGCCGCTAGCCATGGCCTGTGCGTTCTGCTGGCCTGTGGGTCCTGCTGGCCATGGCCAGCTCACAGCAGGACCCACAGTGTTGAGGGCTATTTTTAGACTACTAGGTGGGCACTGGCCTGGGGCAGGGTGAATAGGGTGTATGGGGGGGATAGATGGGATGTGGGGTTCAGCTGCAGGTGTCAGGGTCTCTCACCTCAGCGATGGCAGCTGCCTGTGCCAGCTCAGCGGGTCCCTGAGCTGATGGGAACTGGTGAGGCTGCGCTGATGGGCACTGGTGATGATGGGCTGATTCGGTGGTTCAGTGGGCCACTTGACTGGACTTGCCCCCCAGGCCTAAGGCTGCCAGCCCTCCCCTGACTGTAGGATCTGCTTAAACCTGAGTGCACCAACGCAGGAACTTTAGACCCCAACATTAAAAGTACACTGGCCAGTGGGAGGAACTTGAGAGACTGAAGGACATTTTAGCTTTCATCACTACCCTTTTACTTTGTGGGGGGTATTTTCCAAAATAAATGCTCAAGAACATGTTGCCACAATATGTCAGACATCATGACAATCAAAACATTTTAGTAACTTGTTCCTGTCAGCAGGAAGAAACTTTTCTGGCAGAGTAGACCGGTCTCAGAGCTTAACACTGATTTGGCCACTGATAACTCTTCTTTCAGATCCCCTTGGCGCTCTCACTTCTGAAGGATGAGTAGGAAACTCAGAAACCTATCAATGACCACTCATTCCACCATATGGGGTCCCGATAGAGAGCTGTAGCCTATACAATTTAAATCTGAGAAGTCTCCCAACTTGATAGATTCAACTGTATACAGTACCCACTGTTTCCTAAAAGCCAGGTTGACTCCCAGCTGGACTGGGATCTCTTGCTTTAGCAACTCATAGTTCCATAGTTCTGCAGGTTCTAAATAAAAATATGTTTTTTTTCAATCACCCAGTCAACAAGGGGGCCACTAGTCCTGCCCACTGCTCTTTGAGCAAGTCTTCCCTTTCTACAGTCCTCTCAAAAAGAAAGGAGGAGGCCTCAGGGTCACCCTCAGTAGTCATCTTTTACAGAAGCCAGGTTACCTGGAACATTGAGGAGGTATTACTAGTACTCACAGGTGTGTGTTGAAGCTTCTGCAACAATTTATGTACCATATTATCAGTTTGCCGTCACTGAAACCGCAGTATCTTTCTTTAATGCCGTGCTTCAGCCTGTTGCCAAGCCTCTGTTTGGGCCTCTTGCTAGGTGACCAAACTTTGCTGGAACTGAGTATTAATTGCACAATGAACTGCATTGGTGTGAGCAAGTTGACTTATTAGTTCCTCCATCCTGCATTTTTAGCTTGTAACTAGTGATGAATAAATCTGCCCTGGTTTGACAAATCCTGTTTGAAATTTACAAAACCCCAACTTTGCAGAAAACTAGAACTTAGCTCTACCTCAAGCCTGGGATAAATGCTCACACGCTCTCTTCCATCTGAAAACCTTAGCATAAACCCATTTTTCTTCCCTCTTTCAGATACCCTAGCACTATATTGGTTCCCAGGTTCAAGCCACCTGCCAATTTTCTCCTGCATTGAGAGCATTATTGCATTGTAAATTAGAGAACCTGTGGGATCCCTTCACACATGCTTTTTTTCTCTTAGTTTTTATGTTTTTATATGCTCCGTGTTTGTTTTACAGACACAAACACAGATAACTTTCCTTCATGGACTACTAATTATCTTATGTTTTTTTTCAAAGGATTATCTGACCACTCCGCCATAACTGTCACATTTTAGATTGGGGCCAGGACCACAAGAGGGAGCTGGTGTCTTAATCCATTGTTGTTGACTCTTATACCTGCTGAGGCCTATCTAGAAAAGGAGGTGGAGATGTTTGTTGCTATAAATAAAGCCTTGGCATTATTGGGAATAGTCCAAAAGGCCCATTTATAAAACCTATCAGTTCAATTTAATCTAAAACCAGGTAAGCAGAAAAGGCACTGAGAAGCATCCCTATCTGAAGCACTATTTGTTACAAACCCATCAATGCAAACTATCACAAAGCGGCTCCAAGCTCAACAGTCACTTAATAAATTAGTCTTTCACAAAGCATGAAAAAAAAGCCTGTTTCAAAAATAGGCATACTGGGCAGAGGGGCAGAAAGTTGGGAAATTATTAACATATACCATCAGTTCTCTGCAACCCAAAACATGCAATGATGTTTCTGGAAACCTTTGTACAAGTTCCAGTGCTATTTCTTAAGCCTCATGCATGCTGCTGCTCCTAAAGTCACGTTTAGGGGCTTTTGGCAATTTATTTTGCCAAAGCTCCACAACTCAATAAAAGCCTATGTGTCCATACTTTTGGGCATAAAAAAACGTGAACCACTCCTAAACGTGCATAAACACTAAATGCACCTAAACTCTAGCTGCTAAACTCACCTAAACTAGTTTGAAAAAAAAATGCAGCTTAGGTGAGTTTATAACACTGATTTTCTCCTGTCAGGAGAAAAAACCTTTAAAATAAACCAATGTGCATGAAGCCTTAAAGTAAATATGCAGAATAGCATGCTTGTTATACTCCCTGTGGAACTTAAGGGGTTAATCTTCTGCATTGTGTAAAAAGGCTCTTTGATCCTGTATGGACAGATCCTCCCCCTCCCGCAGGGTCTCTCTTGGCAAGGCCAGTTAAGACACAGTGAGGTTAGTAAAGCTGCACATGCTCAGTTTGGTCTCTGTTGCTGGGGAGAACATTTCCTTGTTTAGCTGAGATTTTCAGGTCACGTGGTATTGACATCACACATTTGGGTTTGTATACAGATTCTAAATGACAGCCCAGTCCCTCTCTCCTTCTCCATGCCCAGTAACTAAAAAAGAACACAGTGGGTGGAATGTCACATCTTGATTCATGGATAATCCGCCTCCCATAACAGCATGAGCACACAGGCTGTAGTGGAAATCTCCTCCTACCTGAACACTCAGCACTCAGGCAAACCTTCCAGTTTATCACGTGACCATGGTATACAGATCAGCCAAAAAGGTATATAGTGGCAGTATTGTAATGTAAAAAGAAGATTTATGAACTGTGGGCACTGCGGGGGGCGGATTAACTATTTTCATATTACTGGGTTTAGTAACACTTTAATGTTTTTACAAGCTTATGTTTAAATATATTTACTTCCCACTCTTGCCACTCTTTCAAATAGAAAAGTTTCTCCATACCATTCCACTATCCTAGCTCTCCATGAAGGCTCAATCCATGTTAGAATCCGCAAAAACCTTGAAGGTGTTCGACACTGCCGTCATGAGATTTCCAAACTGTAAGTCCCCTGGGACAGCATACCCATTGAAGTATGGCTGAGCCCAGCTTTGTGTCCTGACACCCGGACACAACAGCAGAGGCTCTGCCTTCTTTTTTCTCTCAGCCTTGTTCAGCGGAAGAGACACGGCTGCATTCTTTGGATGTTGTCCGGGCAGTCAAGATTTATTTGTCTAGATCTGCGGAAAATCAAAAATTAAAAATCAAAAGCTGTACCTGCTTTCTTATCTGCAATTTGAGGACTGGTCTTTCTTTTTTTTTTTTTTTTTTTTTTTTTTTTTCTTTTTACCCTTTTTTTTTTTTTGTTGTCTTCTTGCAAAGTGTAAGGTCTGTGCGCTGCCATGTATGTGAGCCACCCCTTTTTAAAAAAAAGCTAACGCTTAATTGCAATTTAAGGACTGCTATTTGCAAAATTATAAACTGTGCGTTTTGGCTAAGTATCTGTACTGACCTCTACCTCAACTATAACCGGAGGAATGATGCCTTTGATTCTTCTTAGCAAAATATAAAGCTTTGCTCGGCGCCATATACATGGGCTTACTCTCTTTCAACTGCTAGTGCTAGACTGCTCTGGCCCTTGGTAAAAAACACAGGCTGCATGCTGCGATTTATATACGAGATTTGTCTCTCACCTGTAACCAGAGGACTGTCATATGCTAAAAATAACTGCCTATGGGCCTGTTCTTCTCCGCTATAAATAGAAGGGGCGCAAAGACTGTTTCTCTGTAAAATATAAATATAAGCTGCACACCTACACATATAACTGGCCCTCTTTAACCGTGAATAGGGGACGGCCTGTTGGTAAGATATAAGCTGTATGCTGAGCTTATCCTCCGGCAATTAAGAGGACTACCCTTTGTAAATCTATTCTAAACCCATCACCCGGCGAGATTAGATTTTGGGGGAGTTTGGTGTGGCAATATGTCAGCCAGGAGGAGAATGGATGAGCAGGCCAACCAGGAGAATGTCGGGACACAATCATTAAGATCAGCCAAAGATAAAGACAAGGAAAAGGGGGTTCAACCCACAATAACAAATGGGGCATCAGCTGCAGCAAAGCTGGAAAAGTATGCCCATACCCCAGATCACACTCCAACTAAAGGAGGACAGCAACCCCAGGTTAAAATGCCAACTGATAGAAAGAGCCAAGGACAATTAAACAACCCAGTAGGGGCCCCAGTAAAGAATTTAACCAACAAAAATCTGGGGGGCCCGGGGAAATCAGAACTGGCCTCGGTTCAAGCATCAATGGTAGAAGTAGAGCCGACACTAAAAGATGTATTGACGGCGGTTAATATATGTAAACATTCCCTAGGGGAACTATGCGGTCAAATGAAAAATGTTAAAGATGAACTGTCCTTGATGCGCCAGGAGCTTGAAAAGACGGCTGACAGAATAACAGCAACTGAAGGGAGAATTAGTCAAATCGAGGACGACATGTATCCATTAAATCAAGAGGTTAAAAGTCTAAAAGAGCAGTCGGATAAATTTGCAGGAAAACTGGATGAATTGGAAAACAGACTTCGAAGGGACAATGTGAGGCTGGTAGGCTTACCAGAAAAGAGCGAAGGATCTGATCCGATCGTATTTATGGAAAAATGGCTCATTGAAGTATTTGGAAGAGAGACATTCTCACAACAATTCTCGGTTGAAAGGGCGCATAGAGTCCCGCCCAGACCGCCACCCCAAGGAGGGCACCCCAGATCTATGTTAATGAAATTTTTGAATTTTAAAGATAAAGTGACGCTTCTCCGCAGGGCTAGAGAGATGGGGAACATTTTTTTTAATGGAGTTAAAATCTCATTATATCCTGATTTTTCACCCGATTTGCAGAGGCGTAGAGCAGGTTTTATAGAGGTTAAACGTAGACTCCAGAAATTTGATGTCATTTATGCATTATTGTACCCAGCCCGGCTACGTGTGGTAGCTCTGGGAGAGACCTTTTTTTTTGACTCCCCTGCAAGTGTGACAACATGGCTGGAGGATAGAAAAGACCAACTAATAATCAAAACGAGGGGATAACAAGGTTAAGGGAAAGGGAATAAACATAGAGGGATGGGAGGGGTTGGGTTCTTAGAGATGTGTGTTTCAGAGAAATTTAATGTGTACATATATGGAGGGGAGGGTGGTGAGAGTCACATAGCACGAAAGGAAGGATATGATTGATTGGGGTAAGGATAAAAATATAGTTTTTGATGTGTGCAGGGTAGGGGAGGGAGGAGGGCGGAGGGTGGGAGTGGGTTTGTATACAAGAGAGGGGGAGGGAGAGGGGAGGGTGGTAGGTACGGGAGGGGGGCGGAGGGTGGGAGTGGGTTTGTATACAAGAGAGGGGGAGGGGGAGGGGGGAGGGGAGGGGGAAAGGCAGGGGATGTTTGGTAAGGGTCACAAAAAAAGCCTCTGGGGATAACCTAGAATGGTACATGGGGGGAGGGGGGAGGTGGGGTTATCGATGTAAAAATTGGAAAAAACACGTAACACATATGAAAGTAAGCGGCAAGCAAAAAACACTTATAGATAAATATTTAGAAGAAAGTTTCACATTCTCTCACTTGGAAAGACATATCAAGATACGATGCAAAATTTGGGAGGGAGAAGAAAAAGAAAAAAAAAAAAAAAAAAAAGAAAAAAACACTGATAAACAAATATATAGAAGAAAGATTCACATTTTTATCACATAGTGGGAAATATTAAGATAGGCAAAGGATTTTCTATTTACCCTTTTTTTTCACAAGGGTTTTTCCCTCTTGTTAAAAGTTTCTCTTCCCTTTCTCGTTTTTTTTCCCTCTCTATTTCCCCTTTTTTTTTTTTTTTTTTTTTTTTTTTTTTTCCTTTCCCCTTCTCTCTCTTTGCCCCCCTCTCTCCTTGGTGTTATGTTCAGGCATCAATAGGGATTCCATTTTCTATTGCGTTCTTTTCTTGATAGCCTATGCAGACTAGGGTAATTAATATCGGTTCCTGGAATGTACGGGGGTTGGGTACACCGGCTAAGAGAGCAGCTGTGGTAGAGACCCTGGAAAGGAGTGATGTAGGAGTGATCTGCCTACAGGAGACACATTTAACCCAAGATACTAAATTACTAAATCAGAGTAAAAAATATCAACATCAATACCACTCGGTACACACCTCCTATTCAAGGGGAGTGGCGGTGATGGTAAGAAAAGAGGTGGGCTTCACCTGTCGGCAGACCAGGATAGATAGGGAAGGACGGTATATTTTCCTGTATTGTGTAATAGAAAATCGAGAATATGTTCTCGCCAATATTTACATCCCCCCTCCGTTTAAGCTTGATGTGATGTATTGCCTAATGGAATTTTTATCAGACAAAGCTGGGATACCAGTCATAGCAGTAGGGGACTTTAATGAGGTTATTAATAAAAAATTAGACAGGTTTCCTTTAGGTACACAGAGACAGAAGGTAGATGAGAGCCGACTACACCAGTTCTTACAAGAAGTGGGGCTGTTTGACATGTGGAGAGTGAGAAACCCGGGGGTGCTGCAATTCTCGTGTTTCTCAAGTTCCTATTCTACTCTCTCACGGATCGATTTAGCCTTGGGAAACGAGGAAGCATGCCAAACAGTAAGGGATATTGAATATCAGCCTAGGGGGGTATCGGACCATGCCTTGTTGATTGTCTCAATAAATTTAGAAGGGAAAAGACCTCCCAGAACATGGAAAATGAATCCAGTCTGGTTCGAAATAATAGGGGATCCAAATGAGGTGCTGTTAAAACTGGAAGAATTTATAGAGTTTAACAAAGAGACAGTGACAAGAGGAGTAATGTGGGATGCACTGAAGGCCTATCTGCGAGGTATCCTTATTCAATTAGTCTCAAAAATCAAAAAATCCTCAAGAGAATGGGAAAAAAATAGTAAGATGGAGTTGATGAAAGCAGAAAGAGAATACGTTGAAGACCCCACCCCAGAAAGACAAAGTAGATGGCTAACTAAACAACAGGAATACAAAGAAGTAATTATTAGGAAATCAGAGAATAAAAGACTGTTTCAGAAACAGGTGGCTTATGGGGAGGGGGAAAAGGTCGGAAAGATGTTGGCACAGTTAGTGAGAGCTAATTCCCCTCCCTCCACCGTCCCAGCGATTAGGACGGAGAAAGGAGAAATCTCATTAAAGACGTCAGTAATTACAGAGACTTTTAGAATATACTATGACAATTTATATAAATCGCGGGGGACGATGGAGGAAGGGGAAGCGGACACATTTTTTAGTAACGCTGAAATTACGGCTCTCACTGAAGAAGAAAGGGAGGCAATGGAGGCACCATTAACGCTGGAGGAAATCCAGCTGGCGGTAAAAGAAATGGCCAATCAGAAATCACCAGGACCAGATGGTCTCCCCGCGGAAACCTATAAGCAATATGGGAAAATTCTACTGCCAGAACTTCTTAAGGTATTAAACTGGGCAAAGGAGGAGGGGAAGTTGCCAACGTCTATGACAGAGGCAACAATAATAGTTCTGCATAAAGAGGGGAAGGACCCATTAGAGACCAAGTCTTATAGACCGATCTCCCTACTCTGCTCGGATGCTAAAATATTAGCTAAAGTAATGGCAATTAGATTAAACAAAATTGTCTCTAGATTAATACATCCTGACCAAACAGGGTTTATACCCTGTAGGTCTACTAGTATGAACATTAGGAGACTATACCTTAACTTACAGATACCAATAGAGAACACGGGTACAAGGGCAGTCATGGCGTTGGACGTGGTTAAAGCTTTCGATAGCTTAGAGTGGGGATATTTATGGCGAGTCTTAAAGGAATTTGGATTTGGCCCCTCGTTTATTAAATGGATTAAAACCCTGTATAAGGGTCCCAGTGCTAAAATCAGGGTTAATGGCGAGTATTCCGAGGGGATCCAATTGGAGAGAGGGACAAGGCAGGGCTGCCCATTGTCCCCCCTGCTCTTCGCGCTTGCAATGGAACCCTTAGCAAGTGTAATTAGAGCAAACACAAATATGCAGGGGTTCCGAAGAGCAGGGGGTGAAGAGAGAATTGCACTGTATGCGGACGATGTCCTTCTCTTCCTGGGGGATACGGGGCAATCCCTCAGGCAGGTGATGAACATCCTCACGGACTTTGGTAAAATCTCAGGACTCACCATAAACTGGGAAAAATCTGCATTATTGCCAATAGATCCTCTAGGGAACCAGAACGTACAGGATATTTCACAGCTAGAGGTAGTTGAACAAATGAAATACTTAGGCATATATATAACAAGGAACCCTAATAATTACATAAATGATAATATAGTACCGCTTTTAGCTAGATTTAAAAGTAAAATTGCAATCTGGAGACATCTCCCACTGTCGATCGCAGGGAGGTGTAACCTAATCAAAATGGTATGGCAGCCACAGCTTCTGTACCTGCTGCATAACTGTCCAATATGGATAGATAAAAAATGGTTCAGAAAGATAGATATGTTGTTTAGGGAACTTATATGGAAGGGAGGTCAGCCTAGGATTGGGTTACAAACACTACAACTAGCAACAAGAAGGGGAGGAATGGCAGTACCGCATCCACGGAGCTACTTCCTAGCAGCCCAACTGCAACATCTAAGAACTATGACAGGAGGAAGCAACAAGGAATTAATGATTGCAGGAACCCCGCACAAATCAATAGTAGAAGCCCTCGAGGCAAACTCCTTTCTTTACAGAATCCCCACGGTGAGACTGGCCTTAAAAGTATGGAAGGCAGTAAAAGTAATAAAAGGGTTAGAGGGTATGACAAAATACACCCCCCTCTGGAATAATAAAAACTTACAGGAAGTAGAAAAGATAGGGAAAATTAGAGAGTGGGAAATAAAAGGGATAGATAAGTTGGCACAGATGTACGAGGGCAAGGTATTGAAGTCATTTACAGCACTGCGAGTGGAATATGATATACCCAAACACTCCTTCTATAAATATCTACAAATTAGACACGCTTTAAATAGTCAATTTAAGAATCAAGATCCAATTTGGAACAATTCTCCAGTGTATCAAAGAATAGGCTCCCAAAACAAGAGTAGAGGATTTATAGCAGAAATTTATTCACACATATGCGAAGGTAGCATAGAAAATCCAGAACAGCTTAAGTGTAGGGGGAAATGGGAGAAAGAATTTGGAACGTTCTCAGATGAACAGTGGCTGAGGATATTGGAGAAAGGACACGTGGTATCGGTCTCGCCTGCTCAGAAGGTCTCATATTTGATGCTGTTACACAGGACATACTATACACCTAAGAGACTATATGAGTTCGGATTGAGAACAGATGCCAGGTGCCCTAGGTGCCAGGATACTGGGGATTTAGCACATATGGTATGGAAGTGCCCAAAACTGCACCGTTACTGGACTGAAATCCTTAACATCCTGAACACCGTATTAGAAGTTAGACTGGAAATGAACCCCAGACTGTGTATACTAGGATCGGATGAGGGGATAAATGGTGGCCCCTCTGTAATCAACGCCGTGATGAGAGGTTTGTTCCAGGCGAGAAAATTAATAGCGCAGAGGTGGCAGGCTGAGAAACCCCCAACGGTAGGAGAATGGAAAAGGTTAATAACAGAAACAGTATGGAAAGAAAGAACAGTGTATATAAGGAGAGGAAATCTGAGAGAGTTTGAAGCTATGTGGAGACCATGGTTGGACAAATTGGAAAATCCACTGTGAGGTGGGGGGGGAGAGAGGGAGAAGGAATAAAGCGGGCGTCAAGAGGGAAGGTTGGGAAGGATAAAAGGGACTAAAGGTTGAAGGGTACCCCCTGCAAAGTGTGAGAAGTGGAATTTTTTTCTTTTTTTTCTTTTTAAATGTATGTACTATGTAAGTAAAGAATGTATTTTGTATAATAATGAAGAAAATAAATAAAGATTATATAATTTAAAAAAAAAGATCTGCGGAGATCCGAGGATCAGACTCTTTTTTTGTTTTACCAAAAGGACCCAAGAAGGGGAAGGCAGTTTCCAAAGCTTCCATTGCCAATTGGGTCCATCAATTGGTCATTCAAGCCTATGGTCTGAAACATAAAGCTCCTCCCTTTAGGGTGAGCGCTCATTCTACCAGGGGTGTAGAAACCTCCAGGCTATTGCTCTGGGACACCCCAGCAGGTAATAATAATATTAGCCTGACTCTGTGTCTCATGATGTATGAAAAAGAAAAATAGGATTTTATAATACAGCTTACCTGTAAAATCCTTTTCTTGAGAGTACATGACGGGACACAGAGACTCAATTACTTAGTGGGTTAGATAGTCACCATCAGGTGATTGGACACTGGCAAACCCTAATTACAAGGCAAGTTTCTCCCCTATATAACCCCACCCATATGGAGAGTACCTCAGTTTTGTAGCAAAGCAATAAGTATCCCAACGTATACATATATATCCATAAATCCCGAAGAGGGGCGGGAGCTCTGTGTCCCCTGATGTACTCTCAAAAAAAGGATTTTACAGGTAAGCTGTATTAAAAAATCCTATTTTCTTGTTCATACATCACAGGACACAGAGGCTCTATTACATTGTGGGATGTCCCAGAGCAATGCCCAAATTGAGGGGAGGCAGACACAGATCAAAAAGCAGACCGCCAACGGACGTGAGGACCTATACTGCTGCCTGCAGCACACTGCGCCCGAAGGCGGTATCCTCATGCCCTTTCACATCCACCCGAAAGAATTTGGTGAATGTATGGATGAAAGACCAAGTTGCAGCCTTGCAGATCTGAGCCAAGGAGGCCTGGTGAAGCACTGCCCATTAAGCACTTAGTGCTCTAATCGAGTGCGCTCTTAAATGAAACCATAAGCCTGAACAATAAGCTGCCAAATCTACTTAGAGATAGTGGATTTCGACGCTGCCTGGCCCTTTCTAGGACCTTCCGGCAGCACAAACAAAGCATCAGCTTTTCGTATCAGAGCAATCACTTTCAGATAGACCTTGACTGCTCTTACTACATCAAGAGAGTGTAACAACCTTTCTTCCACAGAATGCGGACCCGTACAAGGACGGTAGGACAACATCTTGGTTCAGATGAAAACCTGTTACCTCCTTAGGCAGCAAAAAGCTGTTAATTCTAATACCCCTCTAGCAGAGGATATGACAACCAGAAACTTGATCTTCTGGTCAAAAGAACCAAAGGAATATGGCGTATTGGTTCATAAGGCTGTTTTTGTAAAAAACAGACCATTCAAATCCCACGGGCACAAGGGAGACTCAACTGGTGGAATTAAATGCGATACCCCTTGGATAAAACGCCCAGACTAAGGAATGAGAGGCGAGCGGCCTCTGAAAAAAAATTGATAAGGCGGAGAACTGACCCTTGATGTGCTCAAGGCCAGTTTCATTTCTACCCCTAACTGTAGAAAGGCGAGACTGGCATACCTTTGAGGATGCCAACCCCTGGATTCACACCAGGAAACATACGCCTTCCAGGCTCTGTGGTAGACGAGCCTGGAGGCTGGCCCCCTAGCATTAACCAGAGTAGAGAGAACTGGACCCGAAAGCCCACGACTTTTCAGGATGTAGGTATCAACAGTCAAACCATCCAATTTAGATTCCGTAAGGAAGGATGGAATACTAGTCCCTGCGAGAGCAGGTCTAGGTGTAGTGGAAGAATCCAAAGTCTTCCTACCGCCATCTTTACGATTCCTGTATACCAAGGCCTTCTGGACCAGGCTGGAGCCACCAGAATAACTGGTTACTTCCCCGCCCCAATCCTGTAAAGGAGACGCGGAAGGAGCGGAAGCTGAGAAAACACCTAGGTCAGAGAGAACTGATCCCAAGGAATTATCAATACATCTGTTCCGCATGCTAGTGGAACCTTTGCTGAGATAATCCGCCTGCCAATTTTCTATCCTTGGAATGAAGGCTGCAGATAGGCAAGGAACATGCCTCTGTCCAAACAAAAATGGTTCACCTTCCTCTGGGCATTCAACTCCTGGTTCCTGCTTGATTGATATAGGTCACTGCTGTAGCATTGTCAGATTGTATCCAGACAGGACATCCTTGTGACCTGTAAGTCCAGGCCCTGAGGGCCAAATGTACTGAATCTCCAGAATATTGATTGGCAGGAACCTTTCGGTTTGGACCACTTTCCTTGGAGCAAAAACTCTTCTAGGACTACACCCCAGCCTATAAGGCTGGTATCCGTAGTTACCACTTTCCTGGTGACTAGATTAAAGTATTTTCCTGTAGACTTTAGGCTAACAACCACCAACTGAGGCTCTTACGTACTTCTAATGTCAGGCGCCTGGGAAAAACTAAGGCTTGAATCTTCTTGCTCCAAGCAGACGGTATGCTGTTCAGTAATGGCGTTGAGTGAAAACTGGGCGAAAGGAACAGCCTTAAATGAGGCTACCATCTTCCCCAACAATCTCATATAAAGGCAAATGGAAGGTCTATCCCTTGCTTTGCCCACTTGGGCTAAATCTTTATGGTCTTGGCCTTTGATTCGGGTAAAAGATACCCTGCTTTGGGTCCCCAAATACTCTAGCCTCCAGGGGATATAAAGACCATGCTGGACACACTTAGGTCCAGCCATGCTACCGACTGATCTATCGGCAGCAGACTGCCTTGGTATTGCATTACAGCTATACCCTAGGCCCTTTAGACCCGCTAGAGGTGGGCCCCAGCAGTTTATAAAAGACTTGAGCATGGTGGCCAACCACAAGGGCAAGCCTACTAACCAGAAGAGGTGCTGTTTCCCTGTAAAATGCAGACAAGTTCTAAAAACACATATGCAAACGATTCTCCATATGTGTAAGTGGCAAGAGTTAACGCCATATGCCTAAAAGAAGAAGGCGTTCATGGAAGCATGAATTTTCTACAATATGTTTAAAAACCTAAAACGTGTGCGCTGTACACCTATAGCACGTGTGCTATGGAACAGGAACCTTGCGTCTCTGAATGTGTAGTGCAAGATTTCACATCATGTAACCAGGAAGACACGTATTCCTATGTAAACGTAAGGAATCCTGTATAATTAAGGAGGCTAAATAAACCGCTTCTTGACCGCCTCACGCAGATATACTGCGGCAGAAGGGCACGTACAGGCAGATTAATGTACCTGTATGTTGCCCTTTAAGAGCCGGCTTGCGGGGGCTTTGTGACCTTGATTGCGGGTCCCGCGGACTCGATGTCTGCGGGGATACCCGCGATCGTCTCACGGTGAGGAAGAACATGGAGATGCTAATGTAAACAAGCATCTCCCCATTCTGAATAATGACACTCACTGATTTAGGATTGTCTTCACTTACTTCACTTGTCTTCACTTACCTTATCCCCGCCACAGGAACTGCTGAGAACAGACGGATCCAACCTTCACTCATCACGGCGGGTAGCATTGTGCCAACCCTCAGGGTTCTGGGTTCCTACTCACAGGATCCTCTTCCCTGGACCTGTAGAAGACTCCTCAAAGCCCAGTTCTCAAAGAGAGACATTACAGGTAAAACGTTGTTTCTTCTTTCACGAGGCCCGAGTACCATCCATCTTAGGCGTTTTTATTGGCCCGAGGCATGGATCCGGTTTTATAGCTCCTAGGCCCCCGCAGAGACCAAACAGAGCTTTCTTTTTAGCACATCTTTAACGTGACCAACTACATTAGACACTGGCGAAAAAACTGAGGTACTCTCCATATGGAAGGGGTTATATAGGGGAGGAACTCGCCTTGTAATTAGGGTTTGCCAGTGTCCAATCACCTGATGGTGACTATCTAAACCACTAAGTAATTAATTAATAGAGGCTCTGTGTCCCGTGATGTATGAACAAGAAATAGGATTTTTTGTCATACTTACCCATAAAATCCTTTTATTTAAATACATCATGGGACACAGAGATCCCTCCCCTCTTTTTTGAGGATTTAGTGCTTGCTACAAAACTAAAGTACTTCCTGTATGGGAGGGTTTACTATAGGGGATCACTTCCTGTCTGAATACCTTTGGTCTACTAGTGTCCATTCACCTGATGATGAAGTATAACTCAGCAGGTAATGAATATTAGCCTGACTCTGTGTCCCATGATGTACTCAAAGAAAAGGATTTTACAGGTAAGTATAACGAAAAAAATCCTATTTTCATCACAAATTATATGTATCGTTTATACTACAAAAAAAATGCTGTACGCCGCTAAATTGTTCAGGTTTGGCTTGAATAAAAGGTGGTAACCCTTATTCCCCGTACACACGGTCGGAAATTCCGACCACAAAATCCGTCGGATTTTTTCCGACTGATTTTGTCCGACACTGGTGTTGCATACACACGGTCGGACAAAGTTGTCGGAAAATCCGATCACTCTGAACGTGGTGACGTTCGTTGCGTACGACTGTACTACGTAGAGGCTAGTAGCCAATAGCTTTGGTCTTGTAATGTGATCTGAGCATGCATGGCACTTTGTCCGTTGTTCGCTACACACGATCGGAAAAAGTCTGATATGACTTTGTTGTCGGAAAATTTGAGAGCAGGATCTCAAACTTTTTCCGTCGGAAATTACGACGGAAAAAGTCCGATGGAGCCCACACACGGTCGGAATTTCCGACAACATGGTCCAATAGGACATTTTCCGTCGGAAAATCTGACCGTGTGTACGGGGCATTAGAGGTGTCAGGACAAATCTGATCATTGGAGGAGAACAGTCGGAGTTCCCAGCCTACCTAGAGGACTGACCACAGTATGTCTTCTGCTTAGTGTGGTCAGCTTTTAATAGGGAAGTAGAGGGACTGAACACCAAAAACACCAGGGATTTCACACAAAGGAAGCAATACAAAAAGAACAGGATCCTTTTTCATACAAGTGCATGGTACAGCAGGCACATATCAGAAATACAATATGTTGAGTTTACATATTCTTTAACATGTCCAGCAGCGATGTCAGTACAACAGTACCGCAGACAAATAAAACCCATTTAAGTGAATAGGACTGTGCCCCAACCGTGAACCAAACACTAGGCTTGCTGTTGCAGTGTGATATTCCCATTCAAAATAATCGGTTGCAAAAAGTATATATATATATATATATAATCTTTATTATAATTTTATTTCTCGTAAGGCTGTCCTTGCCCAAAGCAAACATTGGTTGGGATAGCAATGCAAACTGGGCAAAATATTTGCAGCTTTGAAGGATGCTGCAAGGGGGCCCCAATTGGAATTTGTGGGACCACCACATTTGATAAAAGACTTATTTTAAACTCCATTCAGTCTTCATGGCCTATTCTTGTGATTTTCTCCGGGGACAAGAAGGGAAAAGCATGCAGCAACAAACATTAACCACTTTCCGACTAGCTCACACCCATATACGTCGGTAAAGTGGCAAGGGTGCGCAAAAAAACGTACCCGTACGCACGCTGCGTGCCACGGGAGTGTTCCCGCAGGCTCGATGTCCACCGGTGGCCCGCGATCGTAGCACGGAGAGGCAGAACGGGGAGATGTCTATGTAAACAAAGCATTTCCCTGTTCCACCGAGCAACATGGCAGGGATCTACTGCTCCCATCCCCCCTACAGTTAGAACATGCTGAGGAAACACAGTTAACCCCTTGATCGTCCCCTAGTGTTTAACCCCTTCCCTGCATTTACACAGTAATCGGTGCATTTTTTATAGCATTGATCGCTGTATAAATACCAATGGTCCCAAAATAGTGTCAAAAGTGTCCGATCTGTCCGTCGCAATGTCGCAGTCATGATAAAAATCGCAGATCGCCGACATTACTAATGGAAAAAAAAATTATTAATAAAAATACCATAAATCTATCCCCCATTTTGTAGACGCGATAACTTTTGCGCACACCAATCAATATACGCTTATTGAAATTTTTTTTAACAAAAATATGCAGAAGAATATATATTGGCCTAAACTGTGGAAGAAATTCGTTTTTTTATATATTTTTTGGGGGCTATTTATTATAGCAAAAAGTGAAAAATATTGCTTTTTTAATAGCGCAAAAAGCCGCAGAGGTGATCAAATACCACCAAAAGAAAGCTCTATTTGTGGGGAAAAAAGGACGTCAATTTTGTTTGGGTACAACGTCGCATGACCGCGCAATTGTCAGTTAAAACGACGCAGTGCCGTATCGCAAAAAAGGGCTTGGTCAGGAAGGGTAAATCCTTCTGTGGCTGATGTGGTTAAGCATACAATTATATAGCCAATAGGCTGGCTGCCATTCCCCAGAGTGACACCCAAAGCAACCCCCATCCAACCGTCTCTAGTAAGAGACTTTCCATGCTAGGTTTCCCTTCCCCCAGTTGCTAGAGCATAAGAAGAAAATGTCCACAAATCACTCCATGCCTAGCACCTGAATGTAAGCTTGGCAGGCTGCTTGGAACTTCAACTGTTTCCATACCAGCTGGTAAAAGCACCCCCTTACCTCCAGTTCATGACCTGGATGGTCCCACATTAACATATTTCCACCTTTGCATGTACACTTTGTATCTGTTTTATTTTTGTAAAACATTATTTGCCAGTTTTCTTTTTTAGTAACTTTTATTTTATTATTTTTCCTCTTAAGGCTGTCCTCGCCTTGGCCAGAAAAACACAAGCAGGGACCACAAGGATGTGAATAAAAAAATGAACTATTGGGTATCAATAATGTACCACTGGCTTTGTGTTCAAGGAAATGGCCTGCTCTGTTGCAGGTGTCATGTCAGATATGGTCTTTAGTGTAGAAGGAGGATTTGTGAGTATGGACACTCTGACCCCAGTGCTAGCCTCTACACGAAAGATTCATGTATCTGGTCTACGACACTCTAATGCCCCATACACACGGTCGGAAAATCCGACCACAAAATCCATCGGATTTTTCCCGACGGATTTTGTCTGACACTGGTGTTGCATACAAACGGTCGGACAAAGTTGTCGGAAAATCCAATCATTATGAACGTGGTGACGTTTGTTGCCTACGACGGGACTACGTAGAGGCTAGTAGCCAATAGCTTTGGTCTTGTAATGTGATCTGAGCATGCGTGGCACTTTGTCCGTCGGAATTCTCTAAACACGATCGGAAAAAGTCCGATAGGACTTTGTTGTCAGAAAATTTGAGAGCAGGAGATAAAACTTTGTCCGTCGGAAAATCCGACGGAAAAAGTCCGATGGAGCCTTAACATTGTCCGATAGGACATTTTCCATCGGAAAATCCGACTGTGTGTACGGGGCATAAGAATTCCAGGAAAGGAAATCACATCTACAGTGGTGTGAAAAAGTGTTTGCCCCCTTCCTCATTTCCTGTTCCTTTGCATGTTTGTCACACTTAAGTGTTTCGGAACATCAAACCAATTTAAACAATAGTCAAGGACAACACAAGTAAACACAAAATGCAATTTGTAAATGAAGGTGTTTATTATTAAAGGTGAAAAAAAATCCAAACCATCATGGCCCTGTGTGAAAAAGTGATTGCCCCCCTTGTTAAAACATACTATAACTGTGGTTGTCCACACCTGAGTTCAATTTCTCTAGCCACACCCAGGCCTGATTATTGCCACACCTGTTCACAATCAAGGCATCACTTAAATAGGAGCTGCTTGACACAGTAAGGTCCACCAGAAGATCCTTAAAAGCTACACATCATGCCGAGACCCAAAGAAATTCAGGAACAATTGAGAAAGAAAGTAATTGAGATCTATCAGTCTGGAAAGGGTTATAAAGCCATTTCCAAAGCTTTGGGAATCCAGCGAACCACAGTGAGAGCCATTATCCACAAATGGCGAAGACATGGAACAGTGGTGATCCTTCACAGGAGTGGCCGGCCGCCCAAAATTACCCCAAGAGCGCAGCGACGACTCATCCAAGAGGTCACAAAAGACCCCACAACAACGTCCAAGGAACTGCAGGCCTCACTTGCCTCAGTTAAGGTCAGCGTTCATGCCTCCACCATCAGGAAAAGACTGGGCAAAAATGGCCTGCATGGCAGAGTTCCAAGGAGAAAACCACTGCTGAGCAAAAAGAACATCAAAGCTCGTCTCAATTTCTCCACAACACATCTTGATGATCCCCAAGACTTTTGGGACAACATTCTGTGGACCGATGAGACAAAAGTGGAACTCTTTGGAAGGTGTGTGTCCAAGTATATCTGGCGTAGAAGGAACACTGCATTTCAGAAAAAGAACATTATACCAACAGTAAAATATGGTGGTGGTAGTGTGATGGTCTGGGGCTGTTTTGCTGCTTCAGGACCTGGAAGACTTGCCGTGATAAAAGGAACTATGAATTCTGCTGTCTACCAAGAGATCCTGAAGGAGAATGTCCGACCATCTGTTCGTGTACTCAAGCTGAAACGAACTTGGGTTCTGCAGCAGGACAATGATCCTAAACACACCAGCAAGTCCACCACCGAATGGCTGAAGAAAAACAAAATGAAGACTTTGGAGTGGCCTAGCCAAAGTCCTGACCTGAATCCTATTGAGATGTTGTGGTTTGACCTTAAAAAGGCCGTTCATGCTCGAAAACCCTCTAATGTAACTGAATTAGGACAATTCTGCAAAGATGAGTGGGCCAAAATTCCTCCAGGACGCTGTAAAAGCCTCATTGCACGTTATCGCAAACGCTTGGTTGCAGTTGTTGCTGCTAAGGGTGGCCCAACCAGTTATTAGGTTTAGGGGGCAATCACTTTTTCACACAGGGCCATGATGGTTTGGATTTTTTTTCACCTTTAATAATAAACACCTTCATTTACAAATTGCATTTTGTGTTTACTTGTGTTGTCCTTGACTATTGTTTAAATTGGTTTGATGTTCCGAAACACTTAAGTGTGACAAACATGCAAAGGAACAGGAAATGAGGAAGGGGGCAAACACTTTTTCACACCACTGTAAATACTGTCGGTGCAGCAACCCAGAGCCAATTATAATAGATCTTTTCCTGTACACAAATATCTGATTGGTTAATAGAGATTACTGCACACTGCTACTGTGTTCTACTTAATTAAAATTGAATCACCATTTAAAAAATTGGGATTTTATTGTAATCTGTAGCTATAGTCAAAATAGCAAAACATGAAACAAGATCTGTTTCATTCTATTCTAATACATAAGCTAATTTGAATGTTATAAACCAAGAACATTTTACAGCCCGTACAATCAAACAGTTTTTACCATTCAACCTAAGCTTAGAAGTTTATACAATTATATTCTAATAATCTAAAAAAAAAAAAAAAAAAAAAAAATATATATATATATATATATATATATATATATATATATATATATATATATATATATTCACTATATTGTCAAAAGTACTGTGACACCTGCCTTTACACGCACATAAACATTAATGGCATCTTATGCCGCGTACACGTGGTCGGACTTTCCGACGGCAAATGTGCGATCGGAGCTTGTTGTCGGAAATTCCGACTGTGTGTAGGCTCCATCCGACAGTTTCCATCGGAATTTTCGTTGCCCAAAATTTGAGATCTGGTTCTCAAATTTTCCGACAACAAAATCTGTTTGCGTAAATTCCAATCATGTGTAGACAATTCCGACGCACAAAGTGCCACGCATGCTCGGAATCAAGCAGAAGAGCAGCATTGGCTATTGAACTTCCTTTTTCTCGGCTCATCGTACGCGTTGTACGTCACCGTGTTCTTGACGTTCGGAATTTTCGACCAACTTTGTGCGACTGTGTGTATGCAAGACAAGTTTGAGCCAACATCCGTCTGAAAAAAAACATGGGATTTTGTTGTCGGAATGTCCGATCGTGTGTACGCGGCATTAGTCTGTAGGGTTCAATATTGAGTTGGCCCACCTTTTGCACCTATAACAGCTTCAACTCTTCTGGGAAGGTTTAGGAATGTGTCTATGGGAATGTTTGACCATTCTTCCAGAAGCGCATTTGTGAGGTCAGGCACTGATTTGGACGAGAAGGCCTGGCTCACAGTCTTCGCTCTAATTTATCCCAAAGGTGTTCTATCAGGTTGAGGTCAGGATGCTGTGCAGGCCAGTCAAGTTTCTCCACCCCAAACTCGCTCATTCATGTCTTTATGGACCTTACTTTGTGCACTGGTCCAAATCATTTGGTGGAGGGGAGATTATGGTATGGGGTTGTTTTTCATGCGTTGGGCTTGTCCCCTCAGTTCCAGTGAAGGGAACTCTTAAGGCATCAGCATACCAAGACATTTTGGACAATTTTATGTTACCAACTTTGTGGGAACAGTTTGGGGATGGCCCCTTCCTGTTCCCACATGACATCATATGTGTTTGACCCATGGCTTTCCCTGTAGGATGTATATAGAAAACGAATAAATCACATTTTATGATTTGTGTACTCTGAAACAATTAGTGCTCATTCACATGTGTGCATTGTGCAGTAAAGTGTTGTATGCACATTGGTGTGTTGTGGTGCCATTCATCATGAATTCTCAACGCAACACACTATGATGTACATTGCAGTGTGCTGCAAAAATACAGCACGCATTAAAGGTTTGTGCGCTGAGGTGCCTTACAGCCCATTCAAAATGATCTGCTATTACCTTTTATATAAAAAAATAACTCTACTTATTAGGTTTTGTGGAAAAATTTACATTGTTTTTTTTTCACTGTTATATTTCCAGCTTTAATGCGTTGAGGCAACCGTATTCATTCATTCCATATGTAGGCTCTTCTACCTGTTTAGTTTGCACAATGATCGTTCTTCATCATCTCTCATTCCCAGGACACGTTCTTGCACAGACTAACTGGGAGTCTAAGGAGAGACATTTAAAATCCATAGTATATAATGTACTCTTATGAAAACTCTTATGAAAACTACATTAACTACTTGACCTCCGGTTTTACCCCCTTCATGACCAGATCATTTTTTTACTATTCAGCACTGTGCTATTTTAACTGTCAGTCGCTCAGTCATGCAGCACTGTACCCAAATGAAATTTCTATCATTTTTTTCACACAAATGGAGCTTTTTTTCTGTGTTATTTGATCATCACTGTTTTTTTTTTACCTTTTTATTATATAAACGAAAAAACATTCTGTTATAAAACATATCCAATAAAATGCAAATTATTCTCAAATTTAGGGCAAAATGTATCATGCTACATGTTTTTGGTAAAAAAAAAAAAAAAAACTGAAAAATGTTTTGGGGACACTATACTAATGTGGACACTAGTATAGTTCTGACCACGACCAGGATACTGATCTGGACAGACACATAATGGCAGTGATCAGTGACTTATAGTGTAACTGTGGCAGTGTGGCAGGCAATCAGGGACTGACGCTTATGCCGCGTACACACGGTCGGAATTTCCGATGGAAACAGTCCGATGGGAGCTTTTCATCAGATTTTCCAACCGTGTGTATGCCCATCGGTCTTTTTCTGTCGGAATTTCTGACGGACTTTGGATTGAGAACCCGTTCTTAATTTTTCAGACGGAAAAACCTTTCTATCGGATTTTCCGATCGTGTGTATGCAATTCCGACACGCAAAATTCCGACTCATGCTCGGAAACAATTCGACGCATGCTCAGAAGCATTAAACTTCCCTTTTATAGTGCAGTCGAACGTTTTTTAAGGCGTGGTGCTATTGACGGAATTTGGTGTGACCGTGTGTAGGCAAGACAGTTTGAGCGAAATTCCGTCGGAATTCCAACGGGAAAACCATCAGCGCTTTTTCCGACGAGGATTCCGACCGTGTGTACACGGCTAGGGATGAGCCGAACACCCCCGGGTTCGGTTCGCAATGGAACCTGCGAACGGACCAAAAGTTCGCACGAACGTTAAAACCCTATTAGTTACAATGGACGCGAAGGTTCGAAATCTAAAGTGCTAATTATAACGGCCAATATGCATGTTATTATTATAAAAAAGGTTTGGGGACCCGGGTCCTGCCCCAGGGGACATGTATCAATGCAAAAAGAAGTTTTAAAAACTGACGTTTTTTCTGGAGCAGTGATTTTAATGATGCATAAAGTGAAAAAAAAAGTGAAATATTCCTTTAAATATGGTACCTGGGGGGTTTCTAAAGTATGCCCGTGAAGTGACATGTGTTTCCCGTGTTTAGAACTGTCCCTGCACAAAATTACATTTGTAAAGGAAAAAAAGAAGCCATTTAAAACTGCTTGCGGCTTTAATGTCATGTCTTGTCCAGGCAATATGGATGAAAATCTTTGAGAAAAATGGCATGGCTACCCCATCCCCCCCTACCCCAGCCTATTACCAGCCCCTTTGGGTCTTGTATGGATATTAAGGGGAACCCTGCACCCAAAATAAAACCCTATACCTAAAACCCTATATACTCTGAACCGCAGTATACAGGCGGTACAAACAAGACAGGGACTGTAGGTATATACTGTATGTATGTATGTATGGACTGTTGGTGTATACTGTGCTGTGCTGGAGGCACACAAAACACACTAACTCCTGCAGATCTCCCTTACCTCTTCTTCTTTTTCTTTCTTCTGGGAACACTATGCACCTTACCCACTTTGAACGTAAACATAATAATATTCATGAAAATGACTAAGTGCACTTTATTTAAATGCCTAGATGCATATGAGTATAAAACCTTTTTTTATAGTGTACTTCTGGGTTCAGACGTGATGTTACATGCTTTCAATGCTTTGGAAAGTACCCACAGAATATATGCAAAAATGTATCGTTTCAGTTCAAACATTAATACTGTTTTGTATTCCCTGTTTTTCTTTCAATAAACATTTATTAACCACTTACCCACTGGGCACTTAAACCCCCTTCCTAACCAGACCAATTTTAAGCTTTCAGTGCTCTCACACTTTGAATGACAATTACTCCGTCATGCAACACTGTACCCAAATGAATTTTGTGTCCTTTTTTTCACACAAACAGAGCTTTCTTTTGGTGGTATTTAATCATCGCTGGGTTTTTTAATTTTTGCGCTATAAATCAAAATATACTGAAAATTCGGTAAAAAATAAAATAAAAATTCGTTGTTTCTATTAAAATTTATTGCAGAGTATTGGCAGAGTATTGGCAGAGTATTGGCAGAGTATTGGCAGAGTATTGGCGAGTATTGGCAGAGTATTGGCGAGTATTGCCGAGTATTGGC
>CM053032.1:79817095-79841077 GCA_028564925.1 Lithobates sylvaticus
AGCAGCCCAGTAACCACTGCAAAACAGATATATCCATATATACTGTGAATTTAGTAGTAAACTTACCTTTAATAACCGTCTTCCATTCTGGAATCGCTGGCTGTTGCTGTCCCAGGCGGAGTGCATTTGGTATAACTCCACCTGCGACAGGAGCGGGCTTTATACAGGAAGCATTGGCTTATGTGGCTCTGCTCCTCAGCCACTTGCTTCCACTACCAGCGGCTTCATTCACAAAACTGCTGCTCTGGGATGACGGGTCAGCAACCAGTGATCTGGGCTTGCCAACCTGCCATCTTAGAGAAGGAGGTCGAGGGCCACATCAGAGGGCTCCGCGGGCCACATGTGGCCCCCGGGCCACTGGTTGGGCACCCCTGGCATAGAGCGTGATTCTAGTGGAGAATACAAATGACAGGGTATTAGCACAGGGAAAATTGATTTACCTGAATTAAATGCTAGTTTTGTTCATGTACTTACATATCAGAATATGGTGCTGTATAAGTATGGCGTAGCATTCATTAAAAACAGCAGAGTAGGTAAGGTAACAAAGATGGCTTCCCAAAGTCCAGGGCTCCCGTGTATACAGGATGTTGGTTATATAGTTAAAGTGTGATGTTTTTTATTGCCAATAGGCAAAAGAGTCTTGAAAATCCCCAGAAGGATACTGCTAGGTGGGTCCAGGAGAGACACTGGGGTGAAAAAAGGCACTAAGCCCTAAAGAATGGAAAAAAGTATAATCAATTGAGAAACTGATGCAACAAATGAGGTAGACAAAATATTTAGAAGGTCAAAATTGGTACAATATAAATTGATAATTTACATAATTAATATTGATTTAAAATACCTGGCACAGTAATGCAGGAAGAGTGGATGAATTGATGAGGGATCCGGGCCCTCGAAATGCAATGATAACTGTGGGGGATATTGATGCAATTTATAGAAAATGGAGGAATATTTTATTTGTGTTTGTGAGCCCGAAACCCTCATCAATTCATCCACTCTTCCTGCATTACTGCGCTGGGTATTTTAAATCAATATTAATTATATCTCAATTATCAATTTATATTGTACCAATTTTGACCTTCTAAATATTTTGTCTACCTCATGCTATATACCCACCCCTGAGGAAGGAGACTCCCAGCGCTCCGAAACGCATAGGGTGATTAGCCCTGTAGCTAACTGTACCATATATGGGTGTTAGTTCACTAGCCAATTGTATGGCGTTCTGTCAATTATTATGTTGCTAATGAATACATGTATGTTTTTTATGACATATTTTTATCTATCCTATGAATAAATAAACTGTCTTTCATTTACTTTATCATTGTACGTGCCTTTAAAATCCACCACTAGGGGTCCCCGTCTTTTATTCTTTATTATTGGATGTGGCACAACTAAATTACAGAACTCTGCCGTTCTATACATATCTTCACCAATGACGCGTACACACGAGCGGACTTTTTGGCGCCAAAAGTCCGGGGGACTAGGTTTTAAGTTTTGTTTTAAAATTGTCCGCTGGACTTGGCAGTCCGGCGGACAATCCCGCCGTTAGTATGCTAGTCCGCCGGACTTTTGGAAATGAACGGACTTGCCGATCATCGGAAAGTCCGTTCATTTAGCACGTGACTTCAGGTAGACGGGGCTAGCGAAGGCAGTGAATGCCGCCGCGCTAGCCCCGTCACCTGGCATGGATTTAAAGGGAATCCCCACGCCGAAAAAACGGCGTGGAGGTCCAACCCAAATCCATCTCAGACCCTTATCCCAGCACGCAGCCCGGCCGGCCAGGAAAGGGGTGGGGACGAGCGAGCGCCCCCCCCCTCCTGAGCCGTACCAGGCCGCGTGCCCTCAACATGGGGGGTGCCCTGGGGAAAGGGGGGCCGTGCGGCCCCCCCCACCCCAAAGCACCTTGTCCCCATGTTGATGAGGACAAGGGCCTCTTCCCGACAACCCTGGCCGTTGGTTGTCGGGGTCTGCGGGCGGGGGGCTTATCGGAATCCGGGAGCCCCCTTTAATAAGGGGGCCCCCAGATCCCGGCCCCCCACCCTATGTGAATGAGTATGGGGTACGATGTACCCCTACCCATTCACCTAAGGTGTAAAGTGTAAATAAAAAAAACACACAATTTTTTAAAAATATTTTATTGCACTGCTCTGGGGTTCTTCTTCCGTATTGGGGGGTCTTCTCGCCGGACTCCTCCGCTATTTTACCTAGCTCTTTTACCGAGCAGAGGAGCCCAGCTACCTTCTATGTCGTCGCCGCCGTCGTCTGGGGGTCTCGATCCGCCTTCGGGGGTCTTCCGGGGTCTCTTCTGTTCTTGCCGCTGTCGTCGCTTTCTGCGCCGCCGCCGCCTTCTTCTTCTTCTTCTTCTTCTTCTTCTTCTTCCGATGTTGACTCGTCGCTCTCTCTGGCCGGAATGGCAGAGCCGCGCTGTGCTGGGACTTATATAGGGACAAGGGGGCAGGGTCACATGCTCATGTCACATGGTGACCCCGCCCCCCTATGATGTCACAGTCCCAGCATCCTCCGGGACTGTGACATCATAGGGGGGCGGGGTCACCATGTGACATGAGCATGTGACCCTGCCCCCTTGTCCCTATATAAGTCCCAGCACAGCGCGGCTCTGCCATTCCGGCCAGAGAGAGCGACGAGTCAACATCGGAAGAAGAAGAAGAAGAAGAAGAAGAAGAAGAAGAAGGCGGCGGCGGCGCAGAAAGCGACGACAGCGGCAAGAACAGAAGAGACCCCGGAAGACCCCCGAAGGCGGATCGAGACCCCCAGACGACGGCGGCGACGACGAAGAAGGTAGCTGGGCTCCTCTGCTCGGTAAAAGAGCTAGGTAAAATAGCGGAGGAGTCCGGCGAGAAGACCCCCCAAGACGGAAGAAGACCCCCGGAGCAGTGCAATAAAATATTTTTAAAAAAATTGTGTGTTTTTTTTATTTACACTTTACACCTTAGGTGAATGGGTAGGGGTACATCGTACCCCATACTCATTCACATAGGGTGGGGGGCCGGGATCTGGGGGCCCCCTTATTAAAGGGGGCTCCCGGATTCCGATAAGCCCCCCGCCCGCAGACCCCGACAACCAACGGCCAGGGTTGTCGGGAAGAGGCCCTTGTCCTCATCAACATGGGGACAAGGTGCTTTGGGGTGGGGGGGGGCGCACGGCCCCCCTTTCCCCAGGGCACCCCCCATGTTGAGGGCACGCGGCCTGGTACGGCTCAGGAGGGGGGGGGGGCGCTCGCTCGTCCCCACCCCTTTCCTGGCCGGCCGGGCTGCGTGCTGCGTGCTCGGATAAGGGTCTGAGATGGATTTGGGGGACCCCCACGCCGTTTTTTTCGGCGTGGGGATTCCCTTTAAATCCATACCAGGTGACGGGGCTAACGCGGCGGCATTCACTGCCTTCGCTAGCCCCGTCTACCTGCAGTTACGTTCTAAATGAACGGACTTCTCCGCGTGTGGGCAAGTCCGTTCATTTTTAAAAGTCCCGCAGACTTTTTCCCGCGGATTGTCCGCCGGAGAAGTCCGGGCGTGTGTGGGCAAGTCACACGCTCGGAAAGTCCGCGAAGCCCCGCTGGAAAGTCCGGCGGTTTGTCCGCCAGACTGGGTCCGGCGGACAAAGTCCGATCGTGTGTACGCCGCATAATATTGTGTGGCATAAAAAAATTGGAATTATTACTATTTTATTCTCCAGGGTCTCTGCTTTGAAAAAATATATACTATTTTGGGGGATTTTCAGTCATTTTCAGACCTAAAATGATTTTTTAAACGTGTGCAAAAACTGCTCTGGCAGCAAAAGGGTGGATTCTTTCTTTTAGAGAGGATTATTTCTGTGTCAGTTTTGTTAATAAGTGACCCCATAGTGTGAATCATGCTGTAGTTTCCTGAATCCTATTACATTGTCAATATCACAGTGGTTTGTTCACACAAAGGATTGTAAAAATAAACAAGGGATAAAACAATGCGAAAATATCATAAAGTAATCAGTGACTCTGTCACCTGTACTACGCACATTGTTTTTTAAGAGTAAAAACCGTTAAAATATTCTGGTGGGGACCAGAGTTTAGGTCTTATATGGCCAGGTCCATCATGTTTCAGCAATAAAAAGGCCCCGTATTTACAAAATAGTGTTATGGCTCCGACATACTGTTGTCGAAAGAAAATGAAATAGTTACATATTAATAGATTTTATATGTGTGACATGCAACAGTAAACATTATAGGGCCATTTCAGGCCTATTTCCTTTTGGCAACAGCATATTGGTCAATGAAACTGCCTGTGAAATAATACGCTCACAAAACTGGAAGAGTCTAACTGATAACTGGATGCAGGGGGAGCACAATACCCTCTAGGTCCCTTGCACACAGGGCTGTCTAGTAGACATGTGCATTCATTTTCGTCCGAATTTCGTGTATTTTCGTTATCGTTTTAACAAACGATAACGAACGCGCAGAATCCGAAAACCGCAAGATCCGACATAAACAAATGCTTTATTTTCTTTTTCGTTGTGACAACAGTTCCATATAGATAGGAGATTCGACATGACGCTGACAATAGTGATCTGTGTCCATCGAACCTGTGGTCAATGTGCCTAACCTTAGCTCTATTAGTCCAAGACTATTCGACATAGAGAGAAAAGATTCGACATTATAGAGACAATAGCAAAAAAGGTTGAATGTGCCTAACCTAACCCTATTAGTGTAGCGCTGACACTTTTCTAGAGTGTGCGCTATAATGCAAATTTTGTTTTTTCCAGAACTGTAACGGAGTTCTGGGGGTTAATTCTATAGGTCTTTTACTTTGGCATCAGTCTGCCTGGGCTGTACTGAAGTTCTGCCTGGTCATAGGTGCAGTGAGGCACCTGTGACAGGCTGAGAACTAAGCCTGGTTGGACATGTTAGGTACCAATCTTTCTCAGAGCCAATCAGTGGGCACGTCTGTCCCCGCTGTGTAGTCTGAGAAGGGGTATTTAAGATGCTGAACTCATGTGTTCAGGGTTCGGCTTGCTCCCCCAGCGACCCGCGCTGTGATGGGACACAGCATGAGTTTGGCAGAAAATTTCAGCCAATGATTTCAGATGAAACATGCTGATTGGCTGTGTCAAATCACACACAGAGTTCTATGTTTACAAACACGCAAAGCTCTGTGTACAGAGAACAGCAATCTGACTTTCTTCTCCCTGAAAAGCAGGGGCAAAAACAGCCAGATTAGTAAGTAAAAGCAGCACATACAGTATTACACACCATTACACATGTTAGGCACACCTTTGACCCTTTGATTGCCCCTATATGTTAATCCCTTCCCAGCCAGTGTCATTATCACCTAGGAGTCTAGGATGGACGAGAAGAGAGGAGGGGCCGGCGGGGAGCAGCGTGCCGTTAGCGGTATTATTACAGGCATTGGGTGAGTGAAATTTAGTTTTTACTGGAGGGTCGCCATCGGAGGGAGGGGGCAGTACAGATGTATGGGACCTGGGCCACACTTCAGTGTGCTCTCCCCCCTCCCCACACTGCCCCCTGTATGCTCTACCCCCACACTGTCCCCCCACACTGTCCCCCCCACACTGTCCCCCCTGTATGCTCTCCTCCCACACTGCCCCCCCACACTGTCCCCCCTGTATGCTCTCCCCCCACACTGCCCCCCCACACTGTCCCCCCTGTATGCTCTCCCCCCACACTGTCCCCCCTGTATGCTCTCCCCCCACACTGTCCCCCCCCTGTATGCTCTCCCCCCACACTGTCCCCCCTGTATACTCTCCCCCCACACTGTCCCCCCTGTATGCTCTCCCCCCACAGTGTCCCCCTGTGTGCTCTCCCCCCCCCACACTGCCCCCTGTATGCTCTCACCCCCAGTGTTCCCCTGTGTGCTCCCCCACAGTGTTCCCCTGTGTGCTTCCCCCCCCCCAGTGTTCCCCTGTGTGCTCCCCCCAGAGTTTCCCTGTGTGCCCCCCCCCCAGTGTTCCCCTGTGTGCTCCCCCCCCAGTGTTTCCCTGTGTGCTCCCCCCCCAGTGTTCCCTTGTGTGCTCTCCCCCCAGTGCCCCCCTCCAGTGTCCCCCTGTGTGCTCTCCACCCCCACAGTGTCCCCCTGTGTACTCTACACCCCCACAGTGTCCCCCGTGTGCTTTCCCCCTCCCCGGTGTCCCCCTGTGCCCTCTCCCCCTCCCAGGATCTCCCTGTGTGCTTCCCCCCCCCCAGTGTCCCCCTGTGCCCTCTCTCCCTCCCAGGGTCTCCCTGTGCGTTCTCCCCCCACAGTGACCCCCTGTGTGCTCTCCACCCCACAGTGTCCCCCTATGTGCCCTCTCCCCTTCCCAGGGTCTCCCTGTGTGCTTCCCCCCCCCCAGTGTCCCCCTGTGCCCTCTCTCCCTCCCAGGGTCCCCCTGTGCGCTCTCCATCCCACAGTGTCCACCTGTGTGCTCCCCCCCACAGTTTCCCCCTGTATGCTTCCCCCACAGTGTCCCTCTGTGTGCTCTCTCCCCCCCACAGTGTCCCCCTGTGTGCTCCCCACCCCTCACAGAGTCCCCCTGTGTGCCCCCCCAACAGTGTCCCCCTGTGTGCCCCCCCCCCACAGTGTTCCCTGTGTTCTCTCCACCCCACAGTGTCCCCCTGTGTGCCTCCCCCCTCCCCAGTGTCCCCCTGTGCCCTCTCCCCCTCCATGGGTCTCCCTGTGTGTTCCCCCCAGTGTCCCCCTGTGTGCCCTCTCCCTCCCCAGTGTCCCCCTGTGCCCTTTCCTCCCCCAGTGTCCCCCTGTGCGCTCTCCCCCCCTCCACAGTGTCCCCCTGTGTGCTCCCCCCCCCAGTGTCCCCCTGTGTGCTCTCCCCCCCCCCCCTAGTGTCACCCTGTGTGCTCCCCCAATGTCCCCCTGTGCAGGTGTGGCTTGGGACGCAGGGGGCCCCATAATCTTCTATTGCCTGGGGGCCCCATTCGTTTTCAGTCCGCCCCTGCCCACCCCAGCAACAAACAGGATGGCCGATGAAGGGGTGCTGTGCACTGTGATGGTGAAGCCGAACAGTAACAGCTGGGTCTCTCTTAGCAATGTCCTTGCAACATACTGCAAGTTTTCAGATCAGGCTTCATGAGGTACATAAATGGCCTACACCTATAGCAAGGGCATTATTAAATTTTGGTCAAAGCTGTACAGCTTGTTTTTATCTACAGACATCCTCTGCACAGGCAGTTTTTTTGGTAAAGGTGAACTATGCCTTTAAATGCTTTCCGACCGCCTCCTACACATATACGTCGGCAGAATGGCATGGCTAGGCAAAACCACGTACAGGTACGTGGCCCTATAATTGCCTAGCCGTGGTTCGCACGCGTGCCGCCGCCGGCGCGCTCGCGACCCGGTCGGGAGCTCCGTGACCACGGCCGCGGGACCAGCGGACCCGATCGCCGCTGGTGTCCCACGATCGGGTCACAGAGCTGAAGAACGGGGGAGAGGTCTGTGTAAACAAACCTCTCCCCGCGCTTCCTACTCTGCCTGTCATTGATCGGCTGTTCCCTGTCATCGGGAAAGCCGATCAATGACGTCAGACGTCAGCCCCGCCCCTAATGTTAAAAAAAAACACACGTCACAACCCATAACCCCTCCCCTCCCCCTAGTGGTTAACTCTTTCACTGCCACTGTCATTTATACAGGAATCAATGCATTTTTTATAGCACAGATCGCTGTATAAATGTGAATGGTCCCAAAAATGTGTCAAAAGTGTCCGATATGTCCGCCGCAATATCGCAGTCACGAGAAAAATCGTAGATCGCCGCCATTACTAAAAAAAATAATAATAAAAATGCTATAAATCTATCCTCTATTTTGTAGACACTATAACTTTTGTGCAAACCAATCAATATACGCTTATTGCGATTTTTTTTACCAAAAATATGTCGAAGAATACGTATCGGCCTAAACTGAGAAAAAAAAAAATTTTATATTTTTTTGGGGGATATTTAGTATAGCAAAAAGTTAAAAATATATCTTTTTTTTTTTTTAATTTGTCACTCTTCTTTTGTTTATAGCGCAAAAAATAAAAACCGCAGAGGTGATCAAATACCACCAAAAGAAAGCTCTATTTGTGGGAACAAAATGATAACAATTTCATTTGGGTACAGTGTTGTATGACCGAGCAATTGTCATTCAAAGTGCAACAGCGCTGAAAGCTGAAAAATGGCTTGGTCAGGAAGGGGGTGAAAATGCCTGTATTGAGATGGTTAAACACTTACCTGCTTTTTGTCACCACTCCAGCTCTGTTCTGTCTGCAGTACCGCTCCTTTCAATTCCTGACCTCACAGGAGACACTGAGGGCAGTGGCCATAGGTTCCTGTTGCTGTCAGTCAAACACCTGTGAGAAGGGAGCTGGGGCATGGCTTACCGACACTGTGTGCGTCTATGGATGCACACAGCCCGACTCAGAAGCACGCCCGCATGGGTGCCCCCATAGCACACTACTTGCTAAGGGGGCACTCAGAGGAAAAAGGAGCGGACAGCGTCAGTGAGGGACTGCCAAAAAACAGGTAAAGGATCAAATATTGTTAAACAAAGCAGGTAAACAACTTTTTTTTATTTAATCGTAAACATTTGCCTTTAATAGCATCTTAAAGAGGAGTTGCTCTGAAAAAAAGAAAAGTCAGCAGCTACAAATACTGCAGCTGCTGACTTTTAATAATTGGATACTTGCCTGTTTCAGGGTCCAGCGATGCAGGGGATGGAAGCCCCGCTCGTCCCCCCCTCCGCTCAGCGGCGCCGGCATTCTAACTGTGGGCACCTGGCTGTGGCTTCACAGCCGGGCACCCACTGCGCATACGCGAGCAGCCCCCTGCGCTGTGATTGGCCGTGCAGTCATCTGGGACCTGTCACGTGTCCCAGATGACTGACAGGAGGGAGGGGGCAGAGCTGAGCCCTTCCTGCGTCGAGGGGAAGTGATGTCACTTAGCCCGGGCACTGAAGGAGGCAGACTACGAGGGACCCCTAGCAACAGGCATTTAGAGGTGAGTTAAAACATTTTTTTCCAAATGTTTTATTTTATATTTATTTTTTTTTTATCATATTTTTTTTTGGGGGGGGGGGGGCACCACTTTAATGTTAATCTGATGACCTGTAGGGGCTTTAAAATGCCATCGATGGAAACTTTAGGGTACTGAAGCTTGTTTCTATTTTGAAATTCTAATGTTTGACATGTTGGGTATTATATTGTGTGCACCAATACTAAAATGGGATTTTTTATTTCAAGCCTCCTTCACGTAAAGGCAAAAAATCAACCAACAATGAGATTTCAAAGCCATTTCCACCTGAGATGAAGGACGAGATCTTTAGGCTGAAGATCCGCGCACAGATGGACAGAATCTGCGATTCCTTCATTGTCAGATCGGGAGGACCAAGATTTTTTGACAGAAGACACGAAGAGCTCCAAACTGCAGAGGAACGTGGCTACGTTCCAAGGTAAAAACAGGATTTACATTCATTTACTGACACACACTGGTCAACATACATTGACTGGCATACACTGATCTAAACTAACAGAGGACGTCCCATAAACTGACTGGTACATACGTTAGAGAGATGCACACAGACACACAACCAAATTAAGAGAGAGTAGAACGCACACACAGATTATAGGATGAGGCCTACTACAAACATACATCCAACATTAGAAAAACGATGACTAGCATCGAGTAGGGTAGCTTAGTGTAGTTTAGTGTAGGTCCTGCCCTAGAAGAGTCTACCTTGCCGTGGTGGGCAGGCTTGGAATCTCTTGGTCAAAAGTGTGTCAGTAAATGCAAGAGAGGATCACTAGATCTTCACTCTTGGCCAATTGATTTCACTAAAGGACTCTTGGTTTTATTTAAAGTACATGAAAATAGTTGTAAAAGGAACGGATGTTTATTGGTACATAATCATACTTTCATAAATAGTAAGCAGTAGAAGACATTCTGCCCATTATCTCCATGTTACTTTGAGTGCATTGAGCTGTATTTATCATTGCTGCTGAAAAAAACTGTCCCAAAGGGTGAGATTTACTAAAACTGGAGCACACAGAATCTGGTGCAGTTGTGCAAAGTAACCAATCAGCTTCTTACTTTAGATTGGTAAATTTTAGCTTTGACAATAAAACCTAGAAGCTGATTGGCTACCATGCACAGCTGCACCAGATTCTGTGTGCACCAGTTTTAACCGGTTCCCGACCGGCGCACAACGATATATGTCGGCAGAATGGTACGGACAGGCAGGAGGGCGTATATATAAGTCCCTCTTAATGCCGTCCGTGCCATCGGGAGCGCGCCGGGAGCGGCGCACTCCCGCGCTGGTCGGGACCCCCGTGAGGCCGGGGACTCACTCGATTGCCGCGGGGACACCCGCGATCGTCTCACGGGAAGGCAGAACGGGGAGATGCGGAAATAGACAGCATCTCCCCGTTCTGCCTAGCAACTAGTGACGCCGATCTCTGCTCCCTGTGATTGGAGCAGAGATCAACATTCACTAGCTGACAGCCACGCCCCCCACAGTAAGAAACACACCCCTAGGCATACTTAACCCCTACACTGCCACCCCCTGGTTAACCCCTTCACTGCCAGTGTCATTTATACAGGAATCAATGCATTTAAATAGCATTGATTGCTGTATAAATGACAATGGTCCCAAAAATGTGTCAAAAATGTCTGATGTGTCCGTCCATAATGTCACAGTCACAAAAATCGCTGATCGCTGCCATTACTAATAAAAAAAAAATATTAATAAAAATGCTATAAAACTATCCCCTATTTTGTAAACGCTATAACTTCTGCGCAAACCAATCAATAATCGCTTATTGCGATTTTTTTTTTTACCAAAAATATGTAGAAGAATACGTATCAGCCTAAACTGAGGAAAAAAAATGTTTTATATATTTTTGGGGGATATTTATTATAGCAAAAAATAAAAAATAATGCGTTTTTTTTAAAAATTGACGCTCTTTTTTGTTTATAGCGCAAAAAATAAAAACCGCAGGGGCGATCAAATACCACCAAAAGAAAGCTCTATTTTGTTTGGGAGCCACGTCGTACAACCGCGCAATTGTCAGTTAAAGCGACGCAGTGCCGAATCGCAAAAAGGGGCCTGGTCCTTTGGCTGCAAATTGGTCCGGTCTGAAAGTGGTTAATAAATTCCCCCCATAGTCTCTACAGCAATAGCAGATATATAGATTTTCTCTTTCATTGCACCTGAAATATGATGGGAGATCACTGTGGGCAGTGCAGACTTTTACTGAGACACTTACAGTGGTGTGAAAAAGTGTTTGCCCCCTTCCTCATTTCCTGTTCCTTTGCATGTTTTCACACTTAAGTGTGTCGGAACATCAAACCAATTTAAACAATAGTCAAGGACAACACAAGTAAACACAAAATGCAATTTGTAAATGAAGGTGTTTATTATTAAAGGTGAAAAAAAATCCAAACCATCGTGGCCCTGTGTGAAAAAGTGATTGCCCCCTAAACCTAATAACTGGTTGGGCCACCCTTAGCAGCAACAACTGCAACCAAGCGTTTGCGATAACGTGCAATGAGGCTTTTACAGCGTCCTGGAGGAATTTTGGCCCACTCATCTTTGCAGAATTGTCCTAATTCAGTTACATTAGAGGGTTTTCGAGCATGAACGGCCTTTTTAAGGTCATACCACAACATCTCAATAGGATTCAGGTCAGGACTTTGGCTAGGCCACTCCAAAGTCTTCATTTTGTTTTTCTTCAGCCATTCGGTGGTGGACTTGCTGGTGTGTTTAGGATCATTGTCCTGCTGCAGAACCCAAGTTCGTTTCAGCTTGAGTACACGAACAGATGGTCGGACATTCTCCTTCAGGATCTCTTGGTAGACAGCAGAATTCATAGTTCCTTTTATCACGGCAAGTCTTCCAGGTCCTGAAGCAGCAAAACAGCCCCAGACCATCACACTACCACCACCATATTTTACTGTTGGTATAATGTTCTTTTTCTGAAATGCAGTGTTCCTTCTACGCCAGATATACTTGGACACACACCTTCCAAAGAGTTCCCCTTTTGTCTCATCGGTCCACAGAATGTTGTCCCAAAAGTCTTGGGGATCATCAAGATGTGTTGTGGAGAAATTGAGACGAGCTTTGATGTTCTTTTTGCTCAGCAGTGGTTTTCTCCTTGGAACTCTGCCATGCAGGCCATTTTTGCCCAGTCTTTTCCTGATGGTGGAGGCATGAACGCTGACCTTAACTGAGGCAAGTGAGGCCTGCAGTTCCTTGGACGTTGTTGTGGGGTCTTTTGTGACCTCTTGGATGAGTCGTCGCTGCGCTCTTGGGGTAATTTTGGGCGGCCGGCCACTCCTGGGAAGGTTCACCACTGTTCCATGTCTTCGCCATTTGTGGATAATGGCTCTCACTGTGGTTCGCTGGATTCCCAAAGCTTTGGAAATGGCTTTATAACCCTTTCCAGACTGATAGATCTCAATTACTTTTTTTCTCAATTGTTCCTGAATTTCTTTGGGTCTCGGCATGATGTGTAGCTTTTAAGGATCTTCTGCTGGACCTTACTGTGTCAAGCAGCTCCTATTTAAGTGATGCCTTGATTGTGAACAGGTGTGGCAATAATCAGGCCTGGGTGTGGCTAGAGAAATTGAACTCAGGTGTGGACAACCACAGTTATAGTATGTTTTAACAAGGGGGGCAATCACTTTTTCACACAGGGCCATGATGGTTTGGATTTTTTTTCACCTTTAATAATAAACACCTTCATTTACAAATTGCATTTTGTGTTTACTTGTGTTGTCCTTGACTATTGTTTAAATTGGTTTGATGTTCCGAAACACTTAAGTGTGACAAACATGCAAAGGAACAGGAAATGAGGAAGGGGGCAAACACTTTTTCACACCACTGTATTTCCCCAGGCGTTACAGTGTTACTAAACCCACAACAGTTCACTGTGGAACCTCATAGGACAGTCAGAGGAGAATGTAGACTCCTCCTGCAAGCTTTCGCCAGTGTCATAGTCATAAGACTGCTATATACTGCTGATGAGTAAATGTATTTAGCAGTTTATATTTAGTAAAATAATTGTATTTCCATATTCTATGTACTGTGGGAGACCAGACATAGTGAATGCAGGGTCCTGGGTTTAGTAACACTTTAAGTTATATTAACCACCTCAATACAGGGCATTTTCACCCCCTTCCTGTCCAAGCCATTTTTCAGCTTTCAGCGCTGTCACACTTTAAATGACAATTGCAAGGTCATACAACACTGTACCCAGAGAAAATTATCATTTATGTTATGTTATGTTATCATTTTGTCTCCACAAATAGAGCTTTCATTTGGTTGTATTTGATCACCTCTGCGGTTTTTATTTTTTGCGCTATAAACAAAAGAAGAGTAACAAGTTTAAAAAAAAAAACAATATTTTTTAACTTTTTGCTATACTAAATATCCCCAAAAATATATAAAAAAAATTTTTTTTCCTCAGTTTAGGCTGATACGTATTCTTCTACATATTTTTAGAAAAAAAAAATCGCAATAAGCGGATATTGATTGGTTTGCACAAAAGTTATAGCGCCTACAAAATAGAGGATAGATTTATAGCATTTTTATAATTTTTTTTTTTTTTAACTAGTAATGGCGGTGATCTGCGATTTTTATCGTGACTGCGATATTGCGGCGGACATATCAGACACTTTTGACATATATTCTTGGGACCATTCACATTTATACAGCGATCTGTGCTATAAAAATACATTGATTACTTTATAAATGTGACTGGCAGGGAAGGGGTTAACACTAGGGGGCGCTGAAGGGGTTAATATGTTCCCTGGGAGTGATTCTAACTAAGGGGAGGAGACCGATCGGTGTTTCTCTGTACTCAGAACACACCATCGGTCTCCTCTCCTCTGACAGGACCATGGATCTGTGTGTTTACATACACAGATCCACTGTCCTGCTGTGTTACCGGGCAATCGCGGTCGCCGGGCACGCGCATTGGGTGCCCAGTGACATGATGGGCGCGTGCACGCTCCCTGGAGGGCCGGGAAGGGGAGGGTGTCATATGATGCCCTCCCGCCACGAGAGCTGCGCCGCCTGGCCGTCAATTGACAGCCGGCGGTCGCAAAGCAGTTAAAGAAGTTCTATTGAGACAGCATACATTTTCATTTTATGCAATTATACCATCAGCACTGTAACATCAATACAAATAATAGTATTCTACCGTTCTACCTTCAATCAGTGATTCATGTACTGACTCCATCTCCTCCATTTAGCACCTCTGTAGTTCAGAAGGCAGGCTCTGTGAAACGTGGTGTGACACAGCAATGCCTATTGACAGGGTGTAGTGAATATGTGTCAAAGGAAGTAAATTTGTAGGGATCTTCACAAAGTAAGTTTACAAACTTCACAATTGTTTAGATTAATAGGAGTAGGCTAGAAATAATTGAAATACAATGTGGAAATGAATATGCGATTGTACATATTGACCATAGATATGATTTAAAGAGTAACTCCACTTATGTTGAGAAAAAAAAAACATTCTCCTCTGGGTGATCAATGTACATTGCAAGGATGTTAACAAACTTTTTTTGCAGATTCCTACCTTTTGTTATTCTGAAGAAATCACACAGAGTGTGTTTGTCTGTGTCCATGTGGTAAGTGAATCTAATGGGAACAGTTTCATATTTATCAACCAGCTGCTACACCTGCAGGGATCCAATGAGGAAAACTGCAAGGTCTGCATCCCTTTAGACGTTATTCCCTACTGAGAGTATCTTACCAAAAATGCAATTTTTGTTGTGGGGGATGCCTGAAATCTGACTAATGCCGCGTACACACGGTCGGAATTTCCGATATAAACAGTCCGATGGGAGCTTTTCATCGGATTTTCCGACCGTATGTATGCCCATCAGTCTTTTTCTGTCAGAATTTCCGACGGACTTTGGATTGAGAACCTGTTCTTAATTTTTCCAACGGAAAACCTTTCTATTGGATTTTCCGATTGTGTGTATGCAATTCCGACACGCAAAATTCCGACGCATGCTCGGAAACAGTTCGACGCATGCTCAGAAGCATTAAACTTCCCTTTTATAGTGCAGTTGAACGTGTTGTATGTCGCGGTGTTATTGACCGTCGGAATTTGGTGTGACCGTGTGTAGGCAAGTTAGTTTGAGCGAAATTCCGTCCGATTTCCGACGGGAAAACCATCAGAGCTTTTTCCGATGAGAATTATGACCGTGTGTACGCGGCATTAGTGTATCTTTGTGAAGACTTCTGGGAAAATCAGTGAGCCAATCACACAAGCAGGAAATTATGTTTTGAGGGGGGAGCCATATTGCATTGCACTTTACAGAAAATTACAGTACTGATGATTAAAAAGGATAGGTCATTTTTAATAACTTTGAATTACAATTATAAGACTCCCCCCAATGCCCCCCTGTGCAGGTGTGGCTTGGGATGCAGGGGGCCCCATAATCTTCTATTGCCTGGGGGCCCCATTCGTTTTCAGTCCGCCCCTGCCCACCCCAGCAACAAACAGGATGGCCGATGAAGGGGTGCTGTGCACTGTGATGGTGAAGCCGAACAGTAACAGCTGGGTCTCTCTTAGCAATGTCCTTAGCAACATACTGCAAGTTTTCAGATCAGGCTTCATGAGGTACATAAATGGCCTACACCTATAGCAAGGGCATTATTAAATTTTGGTCAAAGCTGTACAGCTTGTTTTTATCTACAGACATCCTCTGCACAGGCAGTTTTTTGGTAAAGGTGAACTATGCCTTTAACCGCTTCCCGACCGCCTCCTACACATATACGTCGGCAGAATGGCACGGCTAGGCAAAACCACGTACAGGTATGTGGCCCTATAATTGCCTAGCCGTGGTTCGCACGCGTGCCGCCGCCGGCGCGCTCGCGACCCGGTCGGGAGCTCCGTGACCACGGCCACGGGACCAGCGGACCCGATCGCCGCTGGTGTCCCGCTATCGGGTCACAGAGCTGAAGAACGGGGAGAGGTCTGTGTAAACAAACCTCTCCCCGCGCTTCCTACTCTGCCTGTCATTGATCGGCTGTTCCCTGTCATCGGGAAAGCCGATCAATGACGTCAGACGTCAGCCCCGCCCCTAATGTTAAAAAAAAAACACACGTCACAGCCCATAACCCCTCCCCTCCCCCTAGTGGTTAACTCTTTCACTGCCACTGTCATTTATACAGGAATCAATGCATTTTTTATAGCACAGATTGCTGTATATGTGTGTCCGATATGTCCGCCGCAATATCGTAGTCACGAGAAAAATCGTAGATCGCCGCCATTACTAAAAAAAATAATAATAAAAATGCTATAAATCTATCCTCTATTTTGTAGACGCTATAACTTTTGTGCAAACCAATCAATATACGCTTATTGCGATTTTTTTTACCAAAAATATGTCGAAGAATACGTATCGGCCTAAACTGAGAAAAAAAAAATGTTTTATATTTTTTTGGGGGATATTTAGTATAGCAAAAAGTTAAAAATATATCTTTTTTTTTTAATTTGTCACTCTTATTTTGTTTATAGCGCAAAAAATAAAAACTGCAGAGGTGATCAAGTACCACCAAAAGAAAGCTCTATTTGTGGGAACAAAATGATAACAATTTCATTTGGGTACAGTGTTGTATGACCGCGCAATTGTCATTCAAAGTGCGACAGTGCTGAAAGCTGAAAAATGGCTTGGTCAGGAAGGGGGTGAAAATGCACTGTATTGAGATGGTTAAACACTTACCTGCTTTTTGTCACCACTCCAGCTCTGTTCTGTCTGCAGCACCGCTCCTTTCAATTCCTGACCTCACAGGAGACACTGAGGGCAGTGGCCATAGGTTCCTGTTGCTGTCAGTCAAACACCTGTGAGGAGGGAGCTGGGGCATGGCTTACCGACACTGTGTGCGTCTATGGATGCACACAGCCCGACTCAGAAGCATGCCCGCATGGGTGCCCCCATAGTACACTACTTGCTAAGGGGGCACTCAGAGGAAAAAGGAGCGGACAGCGTCAGTGAGGGACTGCCAAAAAGCAGGTAAAGGATCAAATATTGTTAAACAAAGCAGGTAAACAACTTTTTTTTATTTAATCGTAAACATTTGCCTTTAATAGCATCTTAAAGAGGAGTTGCTCTGAAAAAAAGAAAAGTCAGCAGCTACAAATACTGCAGCTGCTGACTTTTAATAATCGGACACTTACCTGTTCCAGGGTCCAGCGATGCAGGGGATGGAAGCCCCGCTCGTCCCCCCCTCCGCTCAGCGGCGCCGGCATTCTAACTGTGGGCACCTGGCTGTGGCTTCACAGCCGGGTACCCACTGCGCATGCGCGAGCGGCCCCGTGCGCTGTGATTGGCCGCGCAGTCATCTGGGACCTGTCACCTGTCCCAGATGACTGACAGGAGGGGGGGGCAGAGCTGAGCCCTTCCTGCGTCGAGGGGAAGTGATGTCACTTAGCCCGGGCACTGAAGGAGGCAGACTACGAGGGACCCCCTAGCAACAGGCATTTAGAGGTGAGTTAAATTATTTTTTTCCAAATGTTTTATTTTATTTTTATTTTTTTTTATCATATTTTTTTTTGGGGGGGGGGGGGGGGGGGGCACCACTTTAATGTTAATCTGATGACCTGTAGGGGCTTTAAAATGCCATCGATGGAAACTTTAGGGTACTGAAGCTTGTTTCTATTTTGAAATTCTAATGTTTGACATGTTGGGTATTATATTGTGTGCACCAATACTAAAATGGGATTTTTTATTTCAAGCCTCCTTCACGTAAAGGCAAAAAATCAACCAACAATGAGATTTCAAAGCCATTTCCACCTGAGATGAAGGACGAGATCTTTAGGCTGAAGATCCGCGCACAGATGGACAGAATCTGCGATTCCTTCATTGTCAGATCGGGAGGACCAAGATTTTTTGACAGAAGACACGAAGAGCTCCAAACTGCAGAGGAACGTGGCTACATTCCAAGGTAAAAACAGGATTTACATTTATTTACCGGACACACACTGGTCAACATACATTGACTGGCATACACTGATCTAAACTAACAGAGGACGTCCCATAAACTGACTGGTACATACGTTAGAGAGATGCACACAGACACACAACCAAATTAAGAGAGAGTAGAACGCACACACAGATTATAGGATGAGGCCTACTACAAACATACATCCAACATTAGAAAAACGATGACTAGCATCGAGTAGGGTAGCTTAGTGTAGTTTAGTGTAGGTCCTGCCCTAGAAGAGTCTACCTTGCCGTGGTGGGCAGGCTTGGAATCTCTTGGTCAAAAGTGTGTCAGTAAATGCAAGAGAGGATCACTAGATCTTCACTCTTGGCCAATTGATTTCACTAAAGGACTCTTGGTTTTATTTAAAGTACATGAAAATAGTTGTAAAAGGAACAGATGTTTATTGGTACATAATCATACTTTCATAAATAGTAAGGAGTAGAAGACATTCTGCCCATTATCTCCATGTTACTTTGAGTGCATTGAGCTGTATTTATCATTGCTGCTGAAAAAAACTGTCCCAAAGGGTGAGATTTACTAAAACTGGAGCACACAGAATCTGGTGCAGTTGTGCAAAGTAACCAATCAGCTTCTTACTTTAGATTGGTAAATTTTAGCTTTGACAATAAAACCTAGAAGCTGATTGGCTACCATGCACAGCTGCACCAGATTCTGTGTGCACCAGTTTTAACCGGTTCCCGACCGGCGCACAACGATATACGTCGGCAGAATGGTACGGACAGGCAGGAGGGCGTATATATAAGTCCCTCCTTAATGCCGTCCGTGCCATCGGGAGCGCGCCGGGAGCGGCGCGCTCCCACGCCGGGAGCGGCGCACTCCCGCGCTGGTCGGGACCCCCGTGAGGCCGGGGACTCACTCGATCGCCGCGGGGACACCCGCGATCGTCTCACGGGAAGGCAGAACGGGGAGATGCGGAAATAGACAGCATCTCCCCGTTCTGCCTAGCAACTAGTGACGCCGATCTCTGCTCCCTGTGATTGGAGCAGAGATCAACATTCACTAGCTGACAGCCACGCCCCCCACAGTAAGAAACATACCCCTAGGCATACTTAACCCCTACACTGCCACCCCCTGGTTAACCCCTTCACTGCCAGTGTCATTTATACAGGAATCAATGCATTTAAATAGCATTGATTGCTGTATAAATGACAATGGTCCCAAAAATGTGTCAAAAATGTCTGATGTGTCCGCCATAATGTCACAGTCACAATAAAAATCGCTGATCGCTGCCATTACTAATAAAAAAAAAATATTAATAAAAATGCTATAAAACTATCCCCTATCTTGTAAACGCTATAACTTCTGCGCAAACCAATCAATAATCGCTTATTGCGATTTTTTTTTACCAAAAATATGTAGAAGAATACGTATCAGCCTAAACTGAGGAAAAAAAATGTTTTATATATTTTTGGGGGATATTTATTATAGCAAAAAATAAAAAATAATGCGTTTTTTTAAAAAATTGACGCTCTTTTTTGTTTATAGCGCAAAAAATAAAAACCGCAGGGGCGATCAAATACCACCAAAAGAAAGCTCTATTTTGTTTGGGAGCCACGTCGTACAACCGCGCAATTGTCAGTTAAAGCGACGCAGTGCCGAATCGCAAAAAGGGGCCTGGTCCTTTGGCTGCAAATTGGTCCGGTCTGAAAGTGGTTAATAAATTCCCCCCATAGTCTCTACAGCAATAGCAGATATATAGATTTTCTCTTTCATTGCACCTGAAATATGATGGGAGATCACTGTGGGCAGTGCAGACTTTTACTGAGATACTTACAGTGGTGTGAAAAAGTGTTTGCCCCCTTCCTCATTTCCTGTTCCTTTGCATGTTTTCACACTTAAGTGTGTCGGAACATCAAACCAATTTAAACAATAGTCAAGGACAACACAAGTAAACACAAAATGCAATTTGTAAATGAAGGTGTTTATTATTAAAGGTGAAAAAAAATCCAAACCATCGTGGCCCTGTGTGAAAAAGTGATTGCCCCCTAAACCTAATAACTGGTTGGGCCACCCTTAGCAGCAACAACTGCAACCAAGCGTTTGCGATAACGTGCAATGAGGCTTTTACAGCGTCCTGGAGGAATTTTGGCCCACTCATCTTTGCAGAATTGTCCTAATTCAGTTACATTAGAGGGTTTTCGAGCATGAACGGCCTTTTTAAGGTCATACCACAACATCTCAATAGGATTCAGGTCAGGACTTTGGCTAGGCCACTCCAAAGTCTTCATTTTGTTTTTCTTCAGCCATTCGGTGGTGGACTTGCTGGTGTGTTTAGGATCATTGTCCTGCTGCAGAACCCAAGTTCGTTTCAGCTTGAGTACACGAACAGATGGTCGGACATTCTCCTTCAGGATCTCTTGGTAGACAGCAGAATTCATAGTTCCTTTTATCACGGCAAGTCTTCCAGGTCCTGAAGCAGCAAAACAGCCCCAGACCATCACACTACCACCACCATATTTTACTGTTGGTATAATGTTCTTTTTCTGAAATGCAGTGTTCCTTCTACGCCAGATATACTTGGACACACACCTTCCAAAGAGTTCCCCTTTTGTCTCATCGGTCCACAGAATGTTGTCCCAAAAGTCTTGGGGATCATCAAGATGTGTTGTGGAGAAATTGAGACGAGCTTTGATGTTCTTTTTGCTCAGCAGTGGTTTTCTCCTTGGAACTCTGCCATGCAGGCCATTTTTGCCCAGTCTTTTCCTGATGGTGGAGGCATGAACGCTGACCTTAACTGAGGCAAGTGAGGCCTGCAGTTCCTTGGACGTTGTTGTGGGGTCTTTTGTGACCTCTTGGATGAGTCGTCGCTGCGCTCTTGGGGTAATTTTGGGCGGCCGGCCACTCCTGGGAAGGTTCACCACTGTTCCATGTCTTCGCCATTTGTGGATAATGGCTCTCACTGTGGTTCGCTGGATTCCCAAAGCTTTGGAAATGGCTTTATAACCCTTTCCAGACTGATAGATCTCAATTACTTTCTTTCTCAATTGTTCCTGAATTTCTTTGGGTCTCGGCATGATGTGTAGCTTTTAAGGATCTTCTGCTGGACCTTACTGTGTCAAGCAGCTCCTATTTAAGTGATGCCTTGATTGTGAACAGGTGTGGCAATAATCAGGCCTGGGTGTGGCTAGAGAAATTGAACTCAGGTGTGGACAACCACAGTTATAGTATGTTTTAACAAGGGGGGCAATCACTTTTTCACACAGGGCCATGATGGTTTGGATTTTTTTTCACCTTTAATAATAAACACCTTCATTTACAAATTGCATTTTGTGTTTACTTGTGTTGTCCTTGACTATTGTTTAAATTGGTTTGATGTTCCGAAACACTTAACTGTGACAAACATGCAAAGGAACAGGAAATGAGGAAGGGGGCAAACACTTTTTCACACCACTGTATTTCCCCAGGCGTTACAGTGTTACTAAACCCACAACAGTTCACTGTAGAACCTCATAGGACAGTCAGAGGAGAATTCTAACTAAGGGGAGGAGACCGATCGGTGTTTCTCTGTACTCAGAACACACCATCGGTCTCCTCTCCTCTGACAGGACCATGGATCTGTGTGTTTACATACACAGATCCACTGTCCTGCTGTGTTACCGGGCAATCGCGGTCGCCGGGCACGCGCATTGGGTGCCCAGTGACATGATGGGCGCGTGCACGCTCCCTGGAGGGCCGGGAAGGGGAGGGTGTCATATGATGCCCTCCCGCCACGAGAGCTGCGCCGCCTGGCCGTCAATTGACAGCCGGCGGTCGCAAAGCAGTTAAAGAAGTTCTATTGAGACAGCATACATTTTCATTTTATGCAATTATACCATCAGCACTGTAACATCAATACAAATAATAGTATTCTACCGTTCTACCTTCAATCAGTGATTCATGTACTGACTCCATCTCCTCCATTTAGCACCTCTGTAGTTCAGAAGGCAGGCTCTATGAAACGTGGTGTGACACAGCAATGCCTATTGACAGGGTGTAGTGAATATGTGTCAAAGGAAGTAAATTTGTAGGGATCTTCACAAAGTAAGTTTACAAACTTCACAATTGTTTAGATTAATAGGAGTAGGCTAGAAATAATTGAAATACAATGTGGAAATGAATATGCGATTGTACATATTGACCATAGATATGATTTAAAGAGTAACTCCACTTATGTTGAGAAAAAAAAAACATTCTCCTCTGGGTGATCAATGTACATTGCAAGGATGTTAACAAACTTTTTTTGCAGATTCCTACCTTTTGTTATTCTGAAGAAATCACACAGAGTGTGTTTGTCTGTGTCCATGTGGTAAGTGAATCTAATAGGAACAGTTTCATATTTATCAACCAGCTGCTACACCTGCAGGGATCCAATGAGGAAAACTGCAAGGTCTGCATCCCTTTAGACGTTATTCCCTACTGAGAGTATCTTACCAAAAATGCAATTTTTGTTGCGGGGGATGCCTGAAATCTGACTAATGCCGCGTACACACGGTCGGAATTTCCGATATAAACAGTCCGATGGGAGCTTTTCATCGGATTTTCCGACCATATGTATGCCCATCAGTCTTTTTCTGTCAGAATTTCGACAGGCTTTGGATTGAGAACCTGTTCTTAATTTTTCCAACGGAAAACCTTTCTATCGGATTTTCCGATTGTGTGTATGCAATTCTGACACGCAAAATTCCGACGCATGCTCGGAAACAGTTCGACGCATGCTCGGAAGCATTAAACTTCCCTTTTATAGTGCAGTCAAACGTGTTGTATGCCGTGGTGTTATTGACCGTCGGAATTTAGTGTGACCTTGTGTAGGCAAGTCAGTTTGAGCGAAATTCCGTCGGAATTCCGACGGGAAAACCATCAGAGCTTTTTCCGATGAGAATTCCGACCGTGTGTATGCGGCATTAGTGTATCTTTGTGAAGACTTCTGAGAAAATCAGTGAGCCAATCACACAAGCAGGAAATTATGTTTTGAGGGGGGGGGGGGGGGGGGGCATATTGCATTGCACTTTACAGAAAATTACAGTACTGATGATTAAAAAGGATAGGTCATTTTTAATAACATTGAATTACAATATGACTATTTCTTACCCATGAAAGTGGGTAAAGTGCTCATAAAGGCACATCAAAAACACACCCCAAATGCCCTCCAAGTGATTTTTTTCCATCTCACTAATATTCCACCTTCAACCTCACCGATATCTGATTAACGTTTGTCAAACGCGCTGTTATCACACTGCTACAGACTCGTTTACACCACGTTACCTCAGCTTTGAATTAAAGGAGTTCTCCAATTCCTCCCAGACTTGACATGTAGCTTAATTTTTTTGCCACACAGGGATGCAAAGTGACACAAAAGCTACATATTTTTTAAATGTGAACAACTCTGTCCGCTGTCCATATTATCCATTGCAGGTTGGATTTGTGGTATCTTCACATTCACAGAGGCATTTCATGTTTACTTGTCCTCAAGATCCTCCCTACTGGGGGTTCACTTCCAGCCCCAGGTCCCATAGCAGCCAGGTGGGCAGCTAGTGTTACTCCACTGGGCAAGACGCTTTTGTTAAAGTGGAACTACTAAGATGTACAAAATGCAGACTCTGTGAGGTTCATTTACTAAAACTAGAGAGTTCAAAATTTGGTGCAGCTGTGTATGGAAGCCAATCAGTTTCTAACTTCATCTTGTTCAGTTAAGCTTTAACAAATACAACCTGGAAGCTGATTGGTTTCTATTTAGAGCTGCACCGATTTTTGCACTCTCAGTTTTAGTAACCCCTGTATGTCTCCTCTTCCTCACCTGCTAGCTAATTCTTCCTAAGGCTCGATTCACCTCTTTGCATGTTGTTTTTGAGCGTTTCTGCAGTGCTTTTTGCGGTGCTTGTGGCGATTCTGGACACGCGTTTTTACAGCGATTTTGCCACAATTAGCTTTTTGCTTTTTTTTGTTACACTGTATATAGCTGGTTGTTAAGGAGAGGGCCGGGAAGCCGGCAGCCACGTCCTTAGCAACC
>CM053032.1:79841553-79891774 GCA_028564925.1 Lithobates sylvaticus
AAAGATTTCCAAACACTGCAGGGAGGTGGCGCTGTTGAGCAGTGGCTGGAAGGAGACTGACTGCTGAGGCTGTGTGTGGTGTTGCTCTGCTGCTGCTGCAGAGATCCAGGAGGAGGAGGGATGGCGTCCCTGAGCCCAGGGCCCTCCACTCGGTCTGGGAGCACTCCAAGCCCGGCTGGGCTCAAGAGTCTCACTAGGGAGGAACGGTTGTTCCTCCAGACACAATTTGATATCTTGGATTGGACCAGAGCCCAGCCGGGTGAGGACGGTCCTAGGCAGAAGGCGAGGAGGGTCCGGGTGAAGGGGCTCATCCTGAGGGCCGCCCAGGTCTATGTTGTCAAGGCCGGGAAGCTGGGGGAGATCCGGAACCTGCGGGACAGATCCTCCAGCTCCCGGCGGAGGGAGACAAAGGCGGCCTTCGAAACCCTAAGATCCCAGTGCCGGGACCTGTGGGACCTCCTGGTCGGCCTATGCGACCGTGGTGTAGGCGAGCAGGGATTCCTCCAGGAGGTTAGGCGGATGGTCAACAAAGCCAACCAGGAGGGATCCCAGGCGGCCAGGAGGGGTGCGTCATCCCATACCCAGGTCCCGGCACAGACCCTGGAGGAGGATGCAGTGGCAGCAGTGGCAGAGGCAGCGGTGGCGGAGGCAGCGGTGGCGGAGGCAGCGGTGGCGGTGGAGGCGGTGGAAGCGGTGCCCCAGCAAGACCTGGGAGCTGAAGCCCCTGTGGCTGTGAGCGCGGAGGGTCCCCGGGAGGGGCCTGAGGTCCCCCAACCAGAGGTAGGGGCCCAGGCTAGCCCGGGTAGGGTACCTGATGATGCGCGGATAGGCCCGGGGGTGGAGGTGACCCCCCCGCAGGTGGCAGTGGCGGCAGAGGTGGTAGTGGCGGCAGAGGTGACGGCAGCGGTGGCGGCAGAGGCGGCAGCGGTGACGGCGACAGTGGCAGGCAAGGCCAGTGCCAGGGTAGCCCCCCCAATGAAGCCCACCTATGCACAGAAGGCCGCGCGGGTGGCGGCAGCCAAGATGGCGGCCCCCGCTGCGGCCGCGTGTGTGGTGGAGGGGGGGCGGAGCCTGGCTGCAGATGGACTGGCAGCCCCCGGAACATTGGACACAGCCTGTGAGGCCGGGGACTGTGGGGGGAGCGTGGGGACTGTTGGGGTGAGTGGGGCAGTGGCTGCCTCAAAGGGGGCACCACTGCCCGTTGTTGGGGGGCTGGGGGAGGGCTCAATGCCGGTGGGGGGTCGCCGGGTGGATGGAGGGGCCGGGGGGGGGCCGTGGCCAGCGGCCGGGAGGCGGCTCCCGGCGGGCCGTCATCGGGGGGCGTGGCCAGCGGCCGGGGGGGCGTGGCCAGCGGCCGCGCGTCATCGGGGGGCGTGGCCTCCGCGGGAAGCGGCCGCGTGTCCCCCGTGCAGGGATCTGTGACCGGTGACCCCGGCCTCTCTGCCACTTCCGGCCCGGGGGACTCCCCATTGGTGGCAGGGCAGGTGGAGGAGGACCAGGGGGAGCCCATGGAGGAGGGGGGCATCCTCCTGTGTGATGTTGAGTGGGGGGAGGCGGAGATGGGGGAGTTAAAGGCGGACTGCCCGGCGCTGGCCTTTATAAGGCAGTTGGAGGGCTCGCAGCCGGGTGGTCCGCCTGAGGATGCCACCGGTGGCAGGGGGGATGGAGATGTGGCGGAGACGGGAGCTCAGGGCCAGGCGGGTGAGCCCGCTGGTGACACCCCAGCACCCGTGGGCGATCAGGGTGCGAGCTCCCCTCCTCCCTCCTCCCCGGTGGTGAGGGCGAGGGAGCCCCGCCCAGTGGGGGCTTCGGTGGGTGGGGCTTCAGCGGGTGGGGGGGGGGCTGCCCCAGGGGGGGCACCGGTTCCTGAGGGGGCAGTGGGTGCGGAGGGTCCCCCTCCCCCCTCTCCCTCGGCTGCGCCGGGAGGCCTCTTTGGTGTGGCAGAGGAGGCGGCCCTCCTGGACGCCCTCAAGCGTACCAGGTCCTTCGCCCAGGTGGCTGGGTCCAGCGTCCCTCTGGGCCACCTGTATGGGCAGTTTGGGGCCCAGAATTTCCGGGCCCCGCCCGCTGAGCAGCCTCAGGGTGCTCAGTCCTGGCAACGGGGTACAGGGGGTCCGGAGAGGAAGCGACGCAACGTGGTACAGCTCAGATGGGACGGTTCTGGGTCATGTCCCAGCAGGGGTCAGGTCATCGACTACCTGCTGGGCATGCACTTTAAAGTTGCGGACTTGTTTGCGGTGATACATCCCGCAAACTCTAACGAGTTTGACGTTAGTTTCATGACTCCTGTCACAATGGAGCGCTTCCTAACCCTTTACGAGTTGGTGAAGAGGGTAGACCCGTGGAAGGGCTTCAGAGTGTTTCCGCTGTCGCGGCAGGAGGAGATCAAGAATGTCACCGTACTCGTGAGGAACGAGTCCCTCCCCCCCGAGGACATTATGACTTGGTTGGGGAGGTATGGACAGCTCCTGTCCGGGCTTCGTAAGAACTTGGACGAGCGCGGGGTATGGACGGGGGCTTGGTTGGCCAGGATCCGCTTGAGGCGCGTCAGCAACACCGTTGCGCACCTGCCCGGTAGCGCATTTATCGGGCGGGACAGGATCCTGGTCTTCTACCCCGGCCAGCCCCGCCGCTGCTTTAAGTGCGGCAGTCCTTCCCATCTGAGCGCGGATTGCACCATGCCGCGTTGCGTCCGGTGCAACGGCTTTGGGCACTCCCCCGAAGGGTGCAGACTTATTGTCTGCAACCTTTGTGGGGAGTTGGGTCACCCCTTTAGCCGATGCCCCAAGGCCTTCAGGGGGCAGGAGGCGGGGGGTGCTCCCGACCCGGCCGGGGCACGCGCTGGGGCCGGTCATGCCCCGGGGGCGGCTGCTGACGCCCCTGGGGCCCAGGGCGAAGAGGGGTCGCGTCCTCAGAGGCCTCCCAGGCGTAGTCGTGGTGAGACGGGTCCAGAGGGGGATGGGGGTGGGAGTAGGGGTGGTGCTGGTCCTCCAGGACCAGCTAGTGAGGACCAGGGGGCTGCAGGGCCTAGTGGGGCCCCCAAGACATCTGGGGCCCCGAAGCCCAAAGCCAAGAAGCCCCCTGATAGGGCCCATCCCGTTTACCCCCCTCCCCCAGTCATTCCCCTTAGGGACAAGAAGCCCCCTCCCCCCCCCGCCCCCCCCCCCTCGCCTTTCCTCTCCTCCCCCCTCCTCCTCCCCTTCCCATCCTCCTCCCTCCTCCCCTTCCTGTCCCCCCCCTTCTTCTCCCACCCTCCCCCGTCCCGTATCCCCTTCTCCCCCCCCTGCACACACCACACACCCCGGTCCTTCAGAGGCGGTCCCCATGGACCTGTCTGGACCGGGGAGGAAGAGGCAGGCCAAGGATGCTGTCAGCGGCCGGTCGGAGGATGAAGATGGGTTCCCTCCTGGCGGCTGGCAGCTCCAGCAAAAAAAGAAGGGCAGGAAGAAGAAGAAAGTCCCAGTGCGGGTGGGTACGGGTGGCTCTCGGCCAGGGCCGAGTCATGGGGTTGAGGGAGGGATTGGGGAGTGGAGCCACTTTGGGATCCTATCCTCGGAGGATTCCGAGGGGGATCCGGGTGTTTGAGAATGAATGGTATGTAGAGGGGAGTGCAATGCCAATTACTTAAATGGCTGTACCCGCTCCAATCCGCCTTGCGACTATTAATGTCGCAAGTGTGCGTTCTACAGCGGCTCGCTATGCGGCCTTCAGTTTTTTCGGCCAGATTGAGGTCGACATTTTATTTTTGCAAGAGACCTGGCTGGCATCTGTGGCAGAGATGCACCTAGCGAAGAGAGAGTGGAGGCACGGGCCCTCTCTCTGGTCTCTTGCGGCCGAGCCCTGTAGTGGAGTCGCGGTCCTTTTTAAGACCGGCCCGGTGGCTTGCCGGCGAGTAATTGAAGTGGAGATCGGCAGGTGTCTCGTGGTGGACGTCGTCGTGAGGGGGGAATTCCTCCGGCTGATTAACATCTACGGCCCTCAGTCAAAGAGGGGGAGGAAGGAACTCCTTGCGGCACTGAAGCCTTACTTGTTCACGTCCCAGCGTGTGGTCTTTGGCGGTGACTTTAACACCGTCACCAGGTCAAAGGACCGGGCAGGTGCCACTGGCCCCCTGGGATACGATAGCAACTTTTTGAATAGCATAGCGAGGGAGGCCGGGTTGGTGGATGTGCACGTGCAGCACCTCCCCAACAGCACTGGTTTCACTTATGCCCGAGGTAGTTGTAGGAGTAGGATAGACAGGTTTTTTTTGAAGGGGGACTCGTCCTTTACGGCTCCTGAGCTGTCTGCGGTCGAGTTCTCCGATCACTGTATGGTGTCTGTCACTCTGAATGTTGCCGACAACCCCCAGAAGGGTCGAGGCCTGTGGCGCCTGAATGGGTCGCTGCTCGAGGACCCTGAAGTCAGGGAGGCCTTTGAGACCTTCTTCACGGAACAAACAGCGTTCCTGGAGAGCGGCTGCCCCCGCCAGGAATGGTGGGAGGTGGTTAAGAAAAGGTCGGAAGACTTTTTCCGTAGGATCTCGAGGCACCGGGCAGCTTCCCGCTACCTGGCCTATCAGAGGTTGAGAAGGCAATTGGATCGCCTGGTCTCCTCTGGTGGCCCTCAGGAGCAGGTCTCAGAGCTGAAGCGTCAGATGAGGGAGTGCCAGTACGACCGTCTCGCTTCCCTGGTCCTTGAGAGGGATTACGGGAAATTCACCACCCCGGATCCCTACAAGAGCTGTGGTGAAGCGGTGAGTGAGAAGGTGGTACATGGCCTGATTGACCCCTCGGGGTCTCTGGTCCGGTCCAGATCGGGGATCCTGGGGGTCATCGGAGCCCACTTTTCCGGTATCCTTCGGAAGAGGCCTTTGGACCTGGGGAGAGCCAGGAGATATCTTGATGAGACCCCGTTGGGGGCGGGGTCCGATCTCCCTGACTCTTTGACAGAGTTGATCTCGACGGCTGAAGTTGAGCAGGCGATTGATTCTTTGTCACCTAAGAAGTCGCCGGGGCCTGATGGGCTCACGGCCGAGTTCTATAAAACCTTCAAGAGCCTCTTGGCTCCTCACTTGAGGGAAGTGTTCAACGAGTGTTTGGCGGTAGGTCTGCTCCCTCCCTCAATGAGAAGGTCAGCCCTGATCCTGCTGTCAAAGGGGAAGGATCCGTCCCGGGTGGAGAATTGGCGTCCTATCGCCCTTCTCACCACGGATAGGAAGATCCTGGCGAAGATCCTGTTCTTGCGTATGCCTGCTGTCGCAGACAAGTTACTGTCCACCTCTCAGCACTGTGCAATTTCCGGCCGGAGCACTTTTAGTGCCGTCCTGAACGTCCGGGAGGCCGTGGAAAGGTGCAGGGCAACGGGAGAGGGACGGTATCTGCTGGCCCTGGATCAGGCTAAGGCTTTTGATCGGGTAGACCACGAGTACCTCTGGCTTCTCCTGGGGAAATACGGCCTGCCCGCTCGATTTATCAATTGGCTGAAGGTTTTGTACAGGGGGGCGGAGAGCTTCCCCCTTGTGAACGGTTGGGTGGGTCCTTCCTTTTCGGTGGACTCTGGTGTCAGGCAGGGCTGTCCTCTGAGTCCCCTGCTCTACGTCTTTGCGGTCGACCCCTTCGTGAGGAGGCTAGACTGCGAGCGTGTGAGGGGGGTCGCGGTGGCGCCCGGCAGTGGCCCGGTTTTTGCGGTTAAGGTGGTGGCCTACGCGGACGACGTCTCGGTGGTGGTGTCTAGCCGAGAGGAGGCCCGGTTTGTGGAAACGCAGATCGGGGACTACTCCGAGGCGTCCAGTTCGTTGGTCAACTGGGACAAGAGCGAAGTTCTCTGGTTGGGGAAGGAGGGTGAGCAGTTCGCCCTCCCGGACGTGTTCCCCCGCCCCCAGCCAGAAGTTAAGATCCTCGGCATCACATTTGGCCCGGGTGACTACCCGAAGCAAAACTGGGAGCGGCGGCTTGTGGGTGCCACCCGGAAAGTCAACGCCTGGAAAGGCTGGAAGCTGTCACTGAGGGAAAGGGTTAGCCTGGTGAAAACCTACCTGCTGCCGGAGTTCCTCTATGTCAGCTACGTGTGTCTTCTGCCAGAATCGCTCTATACGCGGATCTACAGCCTGTTTTTCCTACTGTTGTGGGGCAACAGGCTGAATTTGATCAAGAGGGAGGTCACGTACCGGCAGAGGAGGGATGGGGGATTGGACATGATCAATCCGATGGTGTTTTTCACCATCATTTTTGTGAAGTTCAATCTTCAATCCATTTTTGTGGACGTCCCGACTCTGTGGGAGCGTTCATGCAAGGACTGGTTCCTCCTGTTCTTGGGTGGCTGGGAGGGAGGTGGGCGCCCTGGTGATCTTCGCAGATCCCATGAGTACCTACCCTCCTACGTTCCGACAGCCTTAAAGGTGCTGAGGCGGGTGGCGGATAACTGCTCTGGAGGTGGGCTCCTTGGGTCGGCGAGAGCTGTACTCAAGGGTCATGACTTCGGACGTTCTGAAGCCACTGGCCTTGCGGGATTGCCCGGAGAGGGTCCTCGTGGAGGGGTTAGCTCTCCTGAATTCCAAGAGAATTCCCCTCAAGTTTTGGGATCTTGCGTGGAGGGCGTTCCACGGACGGCTTTACGTGAGATCCAACTTGAAGTGCAGGAACCTAGCGGACAGAGGCTGTCCTCGTCCCGAGTGCGGGGGGGTGCTGGAGACCATGGACCATTTTCTGGTCGAGTGCCCCTTTAACTCGGAGGTTCTTGAGGGGGTGGGGGATGCCATCGGCTATCCCCGCCTCCGGGCCTTGACCGTTCCGGAGAGGGTGTACGGCAACTTCAGAGTCCACAGGGGTTTTGATTTGTCGTCACTGTATTTAGTTAGCGTAGTCTGCCTTTACTACACTTGGCACGCGCGGTGTCTCCTGTCCACTAGGGACAAAACCCTGTCCGTGCATGAGGTGGTGGGTGACGTATATCACGAGCTGGTGAAGGTAAGGCGTCTAGAGGGGGAGAGGGTTGGGGACGAGAGGTGTGCCCGGCGGTGGCGGGGTTTCCACTTCCGGCCACCTTAAGGACTCTTCCGGGCCTCTTCCTTTCGGTGATGGGTCCTGGCTGTCCTTTACCCCCCCGTAGGGTTTTTGTTTTATTTTTGTGAGCAAGTGCGAGCACATTGCGCTCCAATTGCGCTCCCGCCTGCATACGATGCGCATGGTGGGGGCGTGTATGTGTTCGTGCGTGTGGTATGATTGTTGGTATGAATGAAGTGGCTCACTTTTAATGGGGGACCCTGATGAGGGGCGGCCGTAGGGAGTCCTGTCGATCGAGGCTCCGGGGGCCAACCCGAGGGATGTCTCCCTTTCCTTCTTCTTCCTGCCCTAGGCCTGCCTCGTAGGATTGTGTGCAGGGACCCCCGCAGGTCTTCTCGGGGGTCAGCACGGCGAGGCCAGCGGTGCACAGTGTTATGTTTGTGTTTGAGTGTGTTTTATTGTGTTGAGTTTGATTAATGTTATGTTTACCGAAGTTATGGTATGTTTTATTTTCATTTTCTGTATGTCATGTTTATGTTTGGAAGCTGTTTTAATTTTAATAAAAAACCTCCAAACACCACTTCCTCTTCCTCCACAGCTCTCTAGCGCCAGTCTCATGCGGTGGTTGAAACCGGAACTACACTCCAAGGAAGACAGGGAAGACACGAGGGTGTGTAGCTGAGCGACGGCGGCTGAAATCGATTCCAGAGACGCCTGCTGGCTGCTGGGGCTTGCTGCGGCCGGTGGTGGGAAGAGGAGCCTGAATAGCTCCGCCTTCCTGGCCGCGGACGAGAAGGGTATCCCTCTGCGTCTCAGCTCGGCGGACAGCCTGGGAATTGTCCATGCCCTAAGAGACTGGACACTGCCAGCCTCGGAGGCTGACGCCGGAGATAGCGGGATGGTGAGGTCATCGCTGCCGACTGATGACATGGCGGCTGCCAAGACCTGTTACTTGGTAGACTGGTCACGTGTCTGCAGGCTGGGCCTATAAAAGGTGACAAGAAATGAGTTTGGACGTGTCACCTGTGACATACATACCTGCCACGAGAAAGCAGGAGCCCCCCGTGCCCCTGTGTTTTTTTTTTTTTTTTTTTTTTTACCTGCTGGAACTCTGATCAAGTTGGTGCAGGTGGACCTACTGAATCCGACTGACCTGAGAGAGTGTGAGAGAAAGTACCTATTTAAGAGCCTAAAACTGCTGCCGTCCAGAGCGACAAAACCCAACGTAGATGATAACAACAGGCGATAGTGACTTGAGTCGACTGCCGAGATCGCTGTGGGATCAAATAACAGATGACAACACGAATGACTGACTTGACATGTTGCCTTAACTGAATGAACTTCCCGTGACAGGGCCCGGCCCGTTCGTACCGTATGGGGGTGACTGTGGGCCGGACTCTGGAGCACGTACAGAAATGAGGCAACCGTGAAACGAGGCCAACTGCCTGGGTATGCTGAGGCCGAACTGTGACATCCAGCTGCCACCGGGTCCGACTCCAAGCTCCCCCTTTTTTTTTTTTTTTTTTTGTAGAAATGCGGCCGGCCTAGGGCACGCCGGCGCGAATTCGTACAGGCGGTTGACCAATTAACGCCGGGGCGTGGTAAGGTGACACAGAAATGATATAACATGACAAGGGCAAGAATCAAAGTTTTTTTTTTTTTTTTTTTTTTTGCGACTCCGCCCCTGGCGCATGTATTGAAATGAGGCCGGGCCTAGGGCACGCCGACACGAATTAGTACGGGGAAGTGACTGCATTCATGCCGGGCGTGGTAAGGTGACAGAAATGATATACCATGACAGGGGCAAGAATCAGGAATGTACGCAAACCAGTGATGCGATTCCGCCCTTGGCGCATGTATTGAAATGAGGCCGGGCCTAGGGCACGCCGACACGAATTAGTGCGAAGAAGTGACTGCATTCATGCCGGGCGTGGTAAGGTGACAGAAATGAGATACCATGGCAGGGGCAAGAATCAGGAATGTACGCAAACCAGTGATGCGATTCCGCCCTTGGCGCATGTATTGAAATGAGGCCGGGCCTAGGGCACGCCGACACGAATTAGTGCGGGAAAGTGACTGCATTCATGCCGGGCGTGGTAAGGTGACAGAAATGATATACCATGACAGGGGCAAGAATCAGGAATGTACGCAGCCAGTGATGTGATTCCGCCCTTGGCGCATGTATCGAAATGAGGCCGGGTAGTCGTGCATCTGGATCGCCCCGATCGGAGCATGCATGGATGCGACCGGACCAGGATCGAAGCGATGGCATGAACGCCCTGTTTAACTGATGCGAAATGATTTAGCATGACCGAATGGCCTGATACGTTAGCCATGTTTGAAATGATGAAATGATTGTCATGCTAATACGTGAAATGTTTCGACACGGTCGAAGTGATTCGTACAACTAGTATGCCAACAGTGCCTCGGAATGTAAATAGCGATTCGGCACGCTCGCTGGCGCCACCGATTCGGATAATGGCAGGACATGAACGATACGTGTGAGTGCGAACTGCACCCGTGCGTGAGTCATGTTGAACGATTCGGAGACTGCGTAGCACGACCGCGTAAGGGAACCCTTGAGTGCCGGATGCGGCATCGGTCGGAGTGTTTGTGGCGGGCGGCCCTGAATGTGCGTGCCGCTAGATGGCTCCCGATCGTGTACAACAAAAACGTGCGAGTAAGTGTTTAGGTTTCGAGACAAGCAGCGCGTGGTTCGTGAGCTACGCAGACCACAGTTTAGTGACATGATAAGCAGTGCATGAGAACGTAAAACATGGGAGCCGAAGCCCTACCTGCGACAGCCGAACCAGACTCTTTGTACGAACTGCGACTCGGCGACACGAGTGCGACACGAAGGGACAACACGACTTACGAACACGGAACGCGGGACTGCAACAAGAGGAGACGGACAGACGAAAACGGAGCTCACGAACCGGCACCAACAGCGCTTGTCTCGAACGAGTCGGTCCTAGATGTCTGACGTATCAGATATCACGCACAGGAAACCGACAAAGACCGGCGGCCTTTGGGCTGCTTAAATACCCTCCGGGCTCCTCCCATAACTTCAGGCCGGTGCCCGGCCTTCCAATATATATATATATATATATATATATATATATATATATATATATATATATTAATACACTGCCTGCACTGACTGAATATCGAGTAAACACTAAATATATAGTCTATGCTAAATGCAGAGTATATAAATATATACTAGACTGACTGTATACATATATCAAATACACTGCATCGAGCTCAACCCTAACTGTCAGTAAAAATTAGGAACAATGGTCTGGCGATTACTTGACTGAGTTCCCTCGGGTGCAAGCCATCCGGTCCAGGTGATTTTTTAATTTTAAGTTTCCCAAGTCTAATTCTAATTCTGTCCTCTGTTAGCCATGAGGGTGCTTCCAGTGATGTGTCACGAGGATAAACACTGCAGTTTTGGTTACTTTTGATTGACTGGTAAAAAACTGGTTGAAAACTAGTACCCATCATATGCAGCCTCACTGTGCCCATCAATTGCAGCCTCATTGAGCCCATCAAATGCAGCCTCACTGTGCCCATAAAATGCAGCCTCCCTGTACCCATCACAATAGGCCAATCACATCTACATTTCAAATAAAATAAAACCACTTAACATGATGTCAACAAGGTGTCATCATCAGAGCTCCCTTTTACATCAGATGTCCCAATCAGAGTCCCCCTTTACAGCAGGTGCCCCCCTTTACATCAGGTGTCCTCATCAGAGTCCCCCTTTACATCAGGTGTCCCCATCAGAGTCCCCCTTTACATCAGATGTCCCCATCAGAGTCCCCTTTTACAGCAGATGTCCCCATCAGAGTCCCCCTTTACATCAGATGTCACCATCAGAGTCCCCCTTCACATCAGATGTCCCATCAGAGTCCCCCTTTACATCAGATTTCCCCATCAGAGTCCCTCTTTACATCAGATGTCCTCATCAGAGTCCCCCTTTACATCAGATGTCCCGATCAGAGTCCACCTTTACATCAGATGTCCTCAGAGCCCCCTTTTACATCAGATGTCCCAATCACAGTCCCCCTTTACAGCAGGTGCCCCCCTTTACATCAGGTGTCCCCATCAGAGTCCCCCTTTACATCAGGTGTCCCCATCAGAGTCCCCCTTTACATCAGATGTCCCCATCAGAGTCCCCCTTTACATCAGATGGCCCCATCAGAGTCCCCCTTTACATCAGATGTCCCCATCAGAGTCCCCTTTTACATCAGATGTCCCCATCAGAGTCCCCTTTTACAGCAGATGTCCCCATCAGAGTCCCCCTTTTTACATCAGATGTCCCCATCAGAGTCCCCCTTCACATCAGATGTTCCCATCAGAGTGTCCCCCTTTTACATCAGATGTCCCCATCAGAGTCCCCCTTTACATCAGATGTCCCCCTTTCATCAGAGTCCCCCTTTACATCAGATGTCCCCATCAGAGTCCACCTTTACATCAGATGTCCCCATCAGAGTCCCCTTTTACATCAGATGTCCCGATCAGAGTCCCCCTTTACATCAGGTGTCCCCCATCAGAGTCCCCCTTTACATCAGGTGTTACCATCAGAGCCCCTCTTTACATCAGATGTCACCATCAGAGTCCCCCTTCACATCAGTGTCACCATCAGAGTCCCCCTTCACATCAGGTGTCCCCATTAGAGTCCCCTTTACATCAGGTGTCCCTATCAGAGTCCCCCTTTATATCAGATGTCAACATCATCCTCCTTTACATCAGATGTCACCATCACAGTACCCCTTCACATCAGATGTCACCATTACAGTCCCCCTTTACATCAGATGTCACCATCAGAGTCCCCTTTACATCAGATGTCACATTCAGAGTCCCCCTTTACATCAGATGTCACCATCAGAGTTTCTCTTTACATCAGATGTCACCATCAGAGTCCCTCTTTACATCAGATGTCACCATCAGAGTACCCCTTCACATCAGATGTCACCATCAGAATCCCCTTCACATCAGATGTCCCCATCAGAGTCCCCCTTCACATCAGATGTCCCTATCAGAGTCCCCCTTCACATCAGATGTCCCCATCAGAGTCCCCCTTTACAGCAGATGTCACCATCATCCTCCTTTACTCCAGATGTCACCATCACAGTACCCCTTCACATCAGATGTCACCATCAGAGTCCCCCTTTACATCAGATGTCACCATCAGAGTTCCCCTTTACATCAGATGTCACCATCAGAGTCCCCCTTCACATCAGATGTCACCATCAGAGTCCCCCTTCACATCAGATGTCCCCATCAGAGTCCCCCTTCACATCATATGTCCCCATCAGAGTCCCCCTTCACATCAGATGTCCCCATCAGAGTCCCCCTTTTACAGCAGATGTCACCATCATCCTCCTTTACATCAGATGTCACGATCACAGTACCCCTTCACATCAGATGTCACCATCAGAGTCCCCCTTTACATCAGATGTCACCATCAGAGTTTCCCTTTACATCAGATGTCACCATCAGAGTCCCCCTTTACATTAGATGTCACCATCAGAGTTTCTCTTTACATCAGATGTCACCATCAGAGTCCCTCTTTACATCAGATGTCACCATCAGAGTACCCCTTCACATCAGATGTCACCATCAGAGTCCCCCTTCACATCAGATGTCACCATCGGAGTCCCGCTTCACATGAGATGTCCCCATCAGAGTCCCCCTTCACATCAGATGTCCCCATCAGAGTCCCCCTTCACATCAGATGTCCCCATCAGTCCCCATCAGATGTCCCCACCGTCAGGAGCCACCGACAGCCTCCTCAGCACTCCCTCTCTATCTTCCACCCGACTGCCCCTGCTGGCATGACTCAAGAGTATTTAAGAGGTGCCCGCCCCCTGCCAGCCCACTTGCTGGGGATTGGCTGGGGTCACCCTCAATACTCCAAGAAGCTCCTCCCAGACTCCACCCTCTACTTCTGGAAGCTTCTCCAAGGTTCCAGAGAGCAGTGGGAGTTACTAGAGGTGCTGCTTGATGAGTCATCCAGCCTCCCTGAGTCACTCATCCCTGACCCAGATTGAATCCAAGCTTGGCTGCCAGGCAAGCCAAATGTATCTACTACTGCATTTTCAGAAGGTGGTCAGCATTGGCAGTGATCGCACTCTTTAAGAAAGAAATGCAAAACCGTAAACCTTATGCATAGTTACTAATGATAGCTGTTTATTGGATGAAATTAAATAGACAAAGTAACACTAAACACTCACATTGTGTTAGTAAAAATAAGCGCATCTGTGTAAGGCTGTAGTGGCTCTCCTAAATCTCTGGATGGCAGGCTGAAACAAAGGCAAGCTGACAGTCCCTGTCTCTGATGTAATTGCGAGCAGCCACCCACAAGCTGCATGAGAGCCTCCTGCTCACAGCGAGGATCCTGGAAAGGCAGGAAGACCACACAGATACACGTGCACTCAAACAAAGCCAGCTGGTAAGTGACACTGGTGGTTGCTATGAGGTCCTGAAGAAGGAAGCCACGCCCCTCTGAAACACGTAGTCATAGCAACCACCAGTGTCACTTACCAGTGTCACTTACCAGCAAGCTTTGTTTGAGGATCACGTGCACGCGTGAGGAGTCTTCCTGCCTTTCCAGGAACCTCGCTGTGAGCCGCCGGCTCTTGTGCAGCTTGTGGGCAGGTGGTCGCAGATACATCAGAGACAGAGACTGTCAGCTTGCCTTAGATCCAGCCTGGAATCCTGAACTCAGGAGAGCCACTACAGCCTTACACAGACGCGCTTATTTTTACCAACACAATGTGAAACACTGAGTGTTACTTTGTCTATTTAACAACTTAAGGACCGGAAGGATTTGCCACCTTCCTGACCAGGTCATTTTTTTGTGATACAGCACTGCGTCATTTTACCTGACAATTGCACGGTCATGCGACGCTGTACCCAAACAAAATATATTTTTTACTTTTTGCTATAATAAATATATATTTTTTACCCCAAAAATAAAAAAATTAATACAATTTTCTTTATCTTGGTAAAAAAAATCTCAAATCTCAATCTCCTGCCACTCAGGTCTCAGCCCATCCTCTCCTCCCAGCGCTATCCACTGTTAAGCAGAGAAGGTAGCCCTGAGCCCAAATGTAAGCACCACACCCCCTTCTATTCTGATACTCCAAACCTTGAATCCCCAACCAGGCCTAGTAAAAGGACATGGCCCTGGTTAAATTTGCCTTTCTCTATATCCTATGCTGTCAGAAACAACACTAAGCACCTACCTAAAAGTAGAGGGCGCTACATCCACCCCCCACTAAAATTCACAACTGTCCTCAGTTGTAGGAAAAAACCTGCAAATTTGAAGAATGTCCCTCTTTTTAAACAAAAGAGGGAGGCATCTCATATTCTTCTGAGTGAAAGAGGGAAACAGGGATAACATCAATGAGTAAAGTACAAAAATGACACAAACATATATTCTGTACATTTTACACAACCTAGCTGCAGATCCCTACAACTAACATTCCATACAAGCAGAATCAGAGCACGGCTCCCTGGAGAGGAATACTCTGCTTACTGCAGGCCTTCATCAGCCATCACATCTCCAATTCACCTAAGAGAAAACATAAAATAAAGACAACTAACTATGAACTATCTTGCATTTTACACTTCACCAGAAGTAGGGTGTTATGATCCTCCCTCTGGTGACAGAATCACAATTGAACAATGACGTATTGGCAAGTGGTTCCCTGTCAGGGCTGTCACCCCCTCAAAAGGAGACTACAAGACCTCCTGCAGAGTGCAGCCTGAACAGACACGCCAGTAATTAAGACACACATATGCCCGTGGCCCAGTATACTTTCTGTTCGGCTCCTAAACAGGAGTCCTTTTTTTTTGTCCATGGTGTTGTCCTTTACCAGGCACCCTGAGTGGCCACTTCCTGCTTAAACAGATATGTGAAGGGGAAAACCCACCCTAACCCATCTTGCGGTAACTTCAATTGTAAATAGTACCTTGGGTCAGGCAATCTCCTTCTACTGTCCCCTTCTCCTCAGACAGAGATAGAATAAGACCGGGTGTGCTGTCCTTCTTTCACAACAAGAACCCTGTCTTTGTGTATGGCTCTTCCGAGCTTCCACTCCTTTTTGATATCCCAGACTTCACTCTCCGGTGTCCTTAATGGTTTTGGAACATGCAGGTAATTCCACACCAGTTCATCTTCCTACAGCTCCCGGGAATCCTCTATCACCTGCATGACACTCTCAGGAACATAAGGGTAGTCTAGTCCCCGCTCCTCAGCAACTCTCTTCTGCACATTACGTTGAAATCTTGAGAGCCGCGTTAGTTCTTTGGCCCTTCCCCACCCAGGCAGAACACAGGAGTCTGGTGACCTGCTCACCCCTTTGTTAAATCTTGATGCTCCAGTGGAAGGAGCTATGGAAAGTCCTATGGAGGGTACTGGGGTTTGTGGATGGTTTAAAGACCTCTCCGATAAAAAGAATAAAAAAAATAAATAAAAAAAAGACCTCTCCGAGGCGCCAGAGGAAATTCCAGCAGAAGTAGAGCTCTCCATGAACCATTCCTCCTCATCACTATCATCAGCCTCTTCAGGGGATGACCACTCAAACAAGTTCTCCAGAGACCCATACTTCTCTAACACTTGCGGTGACCCCCAGTCCACAGCCCGGCCCTTGTTCACCCGGTCCAGCTCACCTGAGGGATCCCCCTCCCGTAACTGCGGCTCCTTCTAGACCGGTACAACAAAGGTCTTAGAGTCAGCCGGCTTTTCTGGGACATCTTCCAGGGTTCTTCCACACCCAGTGACCCCCTCTTTGTCCCCAGCCAGGTCACAGGCTTCCCCAGCATTACCTTTAGACGTTGGCTCTGAGAGCTGCGAGATGGACGATCCAGGGGACATCTCCTTCACCGCAGGGGTGGGCGACACATGACCCTCTCTCTTCCAGGTCACCTGTGTCTGTGGAATGCACAGTCCGGTAGTTGGTTGGACATTGTAATACTGTGTCTCCTTTTGCACTGGCGCCAGCCGAGTCAGAGGACTTCCGCAATGGCTGCACCGGGCCCAGGCACAAATTCCAACAGTGGGCCGATAACATTCTGGACACAACATGCACAGTTTCTCCACCCCAGCGATCACTCCCAGGGCCGGACCTCCGGTAACCTCCAAGCGGATGTCGGTATCCACCAACACCCGATCCTGCATTTCAGTGGGCCGCTGCATGACTGATGCACTCTGAATACGATCAGCCATCTTCCTCCACCTCGTGGTTTTGGGCCTTGCACACTGAAAGTTGTTGACTTCTCCTCCAGGGCAGACTCCACCCCTCAACTTGTTGGCTCAGCGTGCGAGGAACTGTAACTCTACATTTTCCCTGTGCTCCACAGAGACACCTGGCGGCAGGCACAGTGGAATTGCAGGCTAACTGGTGACAGTCACTGATTTCACATTAAAAATTACCCCTTGTGATGTCCCAACTGTAAGGGACCAACTTCTCTGCAGTCCTCGTCCGCGACACCCCCTGTGACCATGTTTCCAAGGGCAACAGTGACATCCACAAGCCCCATCCGCATTTTCAACTGTGAGAGCAGGAAATAATTGTTGCAAACAGTAGGTGGTTGTCGGCGCTGTAGCCAAGCCATACACCTGTAATTAAATGGCACAGTGCTGCTGTAATTGTCACGTATGACAGCACATATTACAGTCACTGAATGCTGGACTTCCTTATGCCTTGACTGCCAAAAATTCCGGTTCGGTTGCTATGGGCAGCGGCCAGCCGGTTGACAGTGAAGGCAAATCTCGGTGGCGACCTTCATATGTAGCGGTACCCCCGCGGGGGCTGCTGAGTTTGTTCATTACCTTTTGCCAGACTGCTCCGCTTCCGATCCCCCATGCAATTACATGACACCAAACAGTCAAGATTACGGATTTATAATTCTTTATTTTGAGTATAAATCGGTGGGCTGTTCAGTAGGGTATATGAGATGCCCCATCCGACCCCATTTTCAGGTTAAAGGGTATTAATCTGTAGCCATGGCTCTGTTAATTAAATCCCTTATAGCGATCCTTTCCTGGTTCCACTTCTCTCTCTAACGCAACATTCCCAATTTGCACAGATAAGCATTACTCTGAATAACGCTGTGGGTGTTGAACTCAAAGTCACAGGCCGTGCTGCCTATTTCCATGACTTGTATTGCCAAACTTCCTTCAGTCCTGGAAAGTGTCTGATACTGTGGTCCTTGGATACACAGTATGAACTTCCTGAATAGCTCTACTGGGTTTGCACTCCTGTTGCTCTCTCCCAATCAATGGTCCATGTCTTATTCCTCTGCTTAGCTCCTACTTCCTCCTCCCGCACTGCCCGGCACATCCCCGCATGGGATGTCCGGTATTCCTCCAGCACTACATGCTGACTTCGCCTCCAGGGGCCCGACTTTCGGCCTCCCTGGACTCGCCTCCAGCTATTCCGCTCCGGGATCTCTAAACTCCCGGGCCTCCGAACTCTGACTCTCTGAGCTCCCCGAACCTCCCCAGAGCATGTGACCCCCCTTTTTATGAGAGACCTCCCTTTTGACCATATGAAACAACCATTGGTCAGTACTCTCACATGGGGTTTCCTGACACTCAGGTCTCAGCCCATCCTCTCCTTCCAGCGCTATCCACTGTTAAGCAGAGAAGGTATCCCTGAGCCCAAGTGTAGGTGGCCACACCCCCTTCTATTCTGACACTCCCAACCTTGAATCCCCAACCAGGCCTATTAAAAGGACATGGCCCTGGTTAAAATTTGCCTGTCTCTATATCCTACGCTGTCAGAAACACCAGTAAGCAGAGGGCGCTACACTAGTAATGGCGGTGATCATCGATTTTTAGCGGGACTACGACATTGCGGGACAGATCGGACACTTTTGACACTTTTTTGGGACCACTGACATTTATACAGCGATCAGTACTAAAAATAGCCACTGATTACTGGATAAATGTCACTGGCAAAGAAGAGGTTAACACTAGGGGGCGATCAAGGGGTTAAGTGTTCCCTAGGGAGGTGTTTCTAACTGTGAGAGCAGTGTAGTGACTGGAGGAGGAGAGAGATCGCTGTTCCTGATTACAGCAGATCTCTCTCTACTTCCCTGACAGAACTGGGATCTGTCTGTTTACATTGACAGATCCCCATTCTGTCTCTCTGTGGCTCCGGCGTCGTGCCTTGGGCGCACGCGCGACCCTGGTGACCCGCGCCCGCACCCTGTTCCTCTTAAAGTGGCCAACGTACAATGACATCGGGGGGCCAACCTGCCGCAGTACAACTGTGGCGGCTGGTCCAGAAGTAGTTAATTTCTAAAAAACTGTGTTGCATTAGGGGCCAGTGCGCTCTCTCTTTTATCTTTAGCTTTTTAGCTATCAGTCTTCCTGCTGCTTGATGGAGCAGCACAGCAAACAAACATACACCATATTGGTTTAACCCCTTCCTTTGACATATCAAGACGCTGATTGTCTTTTTATCGTTGAGGATTTATATTCTCTAAACAATTTTTGTGAAACTATTTCATGATTTCATCATTCATCCTATCATTTTTCTACTTGCTCTATTTGACTCTTTGGACTGTAGCGCTGTGGCGTTTTATTTTTTGTTTACTAATGATAGCTAAAATACCTTACTGTTATCCAGATTGCTGGGTGTTGCTACTGGATGTTGTAACGATCACCTCTCTTACATAAATATTACAGTGTGTAAATACAAGGCAATATTTTAAGACCTTATTTCCCTCAACATAAAACTTTCCCCAGTTACTGCTAATATCATACAACAGGAATAGTCTGTAAGAGTATAAAATATATCTTTCAGCCACAAAATGCCTCACTTCATTGGGAACTAGTAGAAGCTGGTTTGAGCTAGGCACCACTGGTCCCGCCTGTGTATAATGAGTGGCTTTAAAAGGAGAAGTTCATACAAAGTTTGGACCATGTATAAATCAGGAACTATCCATTTATATGCTGACGAAATACAGGTATTTCATAATACCCATGTGACTCTTTTCATGAAATAAGACAGCTCTATAAAAAAAGCTCTTACAGGATATACCGCAAAAGCAAATATTGTGTAGATATTAATTGAACGTTTGGATTCCTCAAAAAGCGTATTCATTCCCCTTTCACTCTGCCCCTACCCATATCCTGAAAACCCAACTATAAAGATTTTATTCACCCTCCTCCTGCTAAGCTTGCAACCGTCCTTCGGCTCCAACATTTTAAAGACTCTATTCATTCTCCTCTTATGTTTTTTCAAACTCTCAAACAACCTTATACTGTACAACAAACAATAATTGGCTCTAGGGTCACTGTAAGTATCCAATGAGAGAGATCTGAATCAGAGACAATTGACCCTGGTATCTTATTAATAGCAGTGCCCAATAAGCCATTTCACCTTCAGCTGATAGACCTCGAAGAGAAACAACAACGGGGGGCAAAAGGTAAGCATTTATAGTTTTTTATTTATAAAAATAGATGGCTACAAAAGGTTTTGGGTTTAAAGGCTAAGTTCACCTTTTAAAAAATAATAATCAAAGCACATATTTTTGCAGAAAAATATAAATGTGCATTTTCTTTTTTACAGGAGCCTACAATGTATTGCATCCATGATCAGTGGATCGTAGGTGCAATGCCAAGTTCCTGCAGACTCTTCCTCCAGCTCTCTGCCCATACCAAGGTACCAGCTTTCAGTTGTAGAGTTGGAGGAAGTGTAACTGGACTACGACTGCAGTGATTAGCACACAGGTGTTTTATTGAGAACTACCCAGATAGCAAGCAATTGAGTTGCAAGTTTGAAAATGACTTGCTAAGCTATTATTAGACTTGCCAGGGTTCACAAGTTTGTTGCACAATTGCAGCAAGTCTGTATTGCATGACTCCAGATCAACTTTTATTGCAACATTCTGCAAGTCTGCTGCATTAGTCATCCCACCACAGGGGTCACTGTGGCTGAATTTGGAAAAGTGTCAACTAGAACTTGTGCTTCAAGTGCTCTGCAAGTGTACAACTTGCCAGTCAAAATGTGCAGCAAGTCAACAAGACTTACAATTCAACACTGCCATAAATTTGTGGCAAGTTATCCTTGCAATCTGAGTACAAGTCTGTCTGCTGCGGTGGGGAATGGGACTTGTAGTTCATTCATTCATTCACAGATCCTTACGCTGTTTTTAACCACTTCTGGACTGCCCACCCTCGTTATACGTCGGTACTTTGAAGAGGAATGTCGTTGTTATGGCAGCAGCTAACTGCCATAACCCGGTATCTTGTTCTTCATCGGGCGGTCCGCTATAAAATAAAAGTTGTCTCTGCCCCCGCAAGATCACTTTTATGGGCTGCGGGAGAGGCCCCCCCTCCCGTCGCACTCCAGTGCCCTCCGCGCTTACCGGAGCCGTCGTTAGCGGCAGAGGCGATTGGATCCTCTCCCTAGCCTGACATGAAGACAAGGGAGGGGAACATGGCCTTCACCCGTCTCCATATCATTGCAGGGCGGAAGCGACGCCAAAACGTAACTTCCGCCCCTAGGTTTTGAAGGGTCCTTTATTTTTTTGTATTTTTTTTAACCACTTAAGCCCTGGACCAATTTGCAGCTTAAGGACCAGGCCCCTTTTTGCGATTCGGCACTGCGTCTCTTTAACTGACAATTGCGCAGTCGTGCGACGTGGCTCCCAAACAAAATTGGCATCCTTTTTTTCCCACAAATAGAGCTTTCTTTTGGTGGTATTTGATCACCTCCTGCGGTTTTTATTTTTTGCGCTATAAACAAAAATAGAGCGACAATTTTGAAAAAAATGCAATATTTTTTACTTTTTGCTATAATAAATATCCCCAAAAAACATGTACCGTATTCTTCTACATATTTTTGGTAAAAAAAAAATCGCAATTAGCGATTGATTGGTTTGCGCAAAAGTTATAGCGTTTACAAAATAGGGGATAGTTTTATAGCATTTTTATTAATATTTTTTTTTTACTAGTAATGGCGGCGATCAGCGATTTTTATTGTGACTGCGACATTATGGTGGACACATCTGACATTTTTGACACATTTTTGGGACCATTGTCATTTATACAGCAATCAGTGCTATTTAAATGCACTGATTCCTGTGTAACTGACACTGGCAGTGAAGGGGTTAACCACTAGGGGGCGGGGAGGGGTTAAGTGTGACCTGTGTGTTTTTTTTTTACTGTAGGGGGGCGTGGCTTGGCGTTCGACATCACTGATCGTCTTTCCCGAGGACAGGGAACAGACGATCAGTGACAGTCTCACTAGGAAGCACGGGGAGAGGTTTGTTCACACATACCTCTCCCCGTTCTTCAGCTCTGTGACCCGATCGCGGGACACCAGTGGCGGTCGGGTCTGCGGGTCCCGCGGCCATGGTCACGGAGCTCAGGACCGGGTCGCGAGCGATCTGGCGGCGGCGCGCACGCGACCCACGGCTGGGCACTTAAAGAGCAACGTACCTGTACGTTGATGTGCCCAGCCGGGCCATTCTGCCGACGTAAATGTGCAGTAGGCGGTCCTTAAGCCGTTAAATTACAACTTTTTTTTTATTGCAGTTTAGTGTAATTATGAGATCTGAGGTCTTTTTGACCCCAGATCTCATATTTAATAGGGCCTGCCATTCAGTGTAACAGTGTAAAAAATAAATAAAAGGTAAAATAAAAAAAAACATTTTTTTAAATGCGCCCCGTCCCGCCGAGCTTGTGTGCAGAAGCGAACGCATACGTGAGTAGCGCCCGCATATGAAAACGCTGTTCAAACAAAACATGTGAGCTATCGCCGTGATCGGTAGAGCGAGAGCAATAATTCTAGCCCTAGAATTCCTCTAACTCAAAACATGCATCCTGTAGAATTTTTTAAATGTCACCTATGGAGATTTTTAAGGGTAAAAGTTTGTCACCATTCCACAAGCAGGCGCAATTTTGAAGCGTGACATGTTGGGTATCAATTTACTCGTCATAACATTATCTTTCACAATATAAAAAAAAATTGGTCTAACTTTACTGTTGTCTTATTTTTTAATTCAAAAAAGTGTATTTTTTCCAAAAAAAGTGCGCTTGTAAGACTGCAGCTCAAATACGGTGTGTCAGAAAGTATTGCAACGACCGCCATTTTATTCTCTAGGGTGTTAGAAAAAAAAATATATAATGTTTGCGGGTTCTGAGTAATTTTCTAGAAAAAAAAATGTTTTTAACTTGTAAACAACAAATCTCAGAAAGAGGCTCGGTGCTTAAGTGGTTAAAAGTTACAGCAGCTCCAGGGGAGAGTAACCCCAGCACACTGGAAGTGAGGGAGCAATTTAACCACTACTAAGCCTCTTTCTGAGATTTGGTGTTTACAAGTTAAAAACTTTTTTTTTTTTGCTAGAAAATTATTTAGAACCCCCAAATATTATATATATATATTTTCTAACACCCTAGAGAATAAAATGGCGGGCATTGCAATACTTTCTGTCACACCGTATTAGCGCATCAGTCTTATAAGTGCACTTTTTTTTTTGGAAGAAATACACTTTTTTTAATTAAAAAATAAGACAACAGTAAAGTTAGCCCAATTATTTTTTTTTATATATTGTGAAAGATAATGTTACACCGAGTAAATTTTTACATATAACATATAACATGTCACTCTTCAAAATTGCACCTGCTCGTGGAATGGCGACCAACTTTTACCCTTAAAAATCTCCATATGCGACGTTTAAAAATTTCTACAGGTTGCATGTTTTGAGGAGGTCTAGGGCTAGAATTATTGCTCTTGCTCTGCCACACCCCTTAAGACCCCTTTCACACTGAGGAGCTACAGTGCTAAAAATAGCGCCTGCATAGCGCCTGTAAATGGCCGCTCCTGTTTTCACACTGGAGAGGTGCGCTTGCATGATGTTAAAAAAACTCCTGCAAGCAGCATCTTTGGAGCGATGAAGGAGTGGTGTATACACTTCTCCTTCACCGCTCCTGCCCATTGAAATCAATGGGGCAGCGTGGCTATACCGCCGGCATAGCGCTGCTGCAGCAGCGCTTTGCAGTGATTTTAACCCTTTCTCGGCCACTAGCAGGGGGGTAAAAGCACCCCGCTAGCGGCCGAACAGTGCCACGAAATTGATGATAAAGTGGCGCTAAAAATAGCGGCGCTTTACCGTCGACGCACCCACCGCCCCAGTGTGAAAGTAGCCTAAAGGAGAATTGTATTAAAGAAAATGATTGGCTAAACCCACAAGTGCGTTTTTTTACCACTACTATTCCTTTATATTGGCTTTTGAAATTTACAAATGCAGCAATGTAGAAATTAAATGAAAAGTTTAGCACTGTGAAACACTTTTTGATAGATGAATAAGTGCATTTTATATACAACTATATGGGTCAGACCAAAGTGAGGGACAAATGAGGAGAAAAGAGGGACAGAGGGACTTTGTTCAAAATGAGGGTCAGTCCCTCGAATTCAGGGACAGTTGGGAGCTATGGCTGAGTGAGTCTGGGAGACTGGTAAAGATGACGTGACTACACAAGTTCAGGGGATGGAGAGAGTCTGTAAGTCTCAGGGGAGTGACAGAGCCTGGGTTGCCAAGAGATCCCCCATCTAGAGGACAGGAGTGGACCTGTGCCACAAGGTGCTGTAATCAAAGGCTGAATGAGCCAGAGAGCTGGGTCTGAAAACCCCTAATAAGAGTAGCAGGCCTTCTTAAGCAGAGCCAGCTGGCTTAAAGCGGAGTTTCACCCATTTAAAAGTCGGCAGCTCCAAAGAGTGTAGCTGCTGACTTTTAATAATCAGACACTCACCTGTCCCATGGTCCAGCGATGCAGGCGCACAAAGCCCGCTACTCTCCCCCTCCTCTCCGAGGCGCCGGCATTCTAACTGTGGGCACTCGGCTGCGGCTTCACAGCCGCGCTGCGTGCTGTGAATGGCCAGGCAATCTTCTGGGACCTGTGACGTGTCCCAGAAGATTGCAGGGAGGGAGTGGGGAGAAGTAATCTTCCTTCCGGCGCTGATCTATAAATTTGTATATAAAATGCACTTTTTATCTTTCAAAAAGTGCTCCCCAGTGCTAAACCTTTCATCCGATTTGTAAATTTCACGTCAGTGTAAAAAAATAAAAGTGGTAAAATAAAACACTTGCTTACTGGGCACTTAAACGCCCCTCCTGTCCAGACCAATTTTCAGCTTTCAGCGCTGTCGCACTTTGAATGACAATTGCAACACTGTACCCAAATAAAATATTTATAATTTTTTCCCACAAATAGAGCTTTTTTTTGTGTTATTTGATCACCTCTGCGGTTTTTATTTTTTGTTAAAAAAAGTTTAAAAGACGAATTTAAAAAAAAAAATTATATATTTTTATATTTTTTATAAAATTTTGCAAACAGGTAATTTTTCTCCTTCATTGATGTATGCTGATGAGGCTGCACTGATGGGCACCAATGGGCTGCACTGATGGGCACAGATAGGGCGGCACTTGTGGGCACTGATAGGCGGCACTTGTGGGCATTGATAGGTGGCATTGGTGGGCACTGAGAAGTGGCACTAATAGGTGGCACTGATAGCTGGCAGTGATGGGCACTGATAGCTGGCAGTGATGGGCACTGATAGCTGGCAGTGATGGGCACTGATAGGTGGCAGTGATGGGCACTGATGGGTGGCAGTGATGGGCACTGATCGGCACTGGTAGGTTACACTAAATGGCAGCACTGCTAGGTGGCACTGATGAGGCACTGATTGGTGGCACTGATAGCTGGCAGTGATGGGCACTGATAGGTGGCACTTGTGGGCATTGATAGGTGGCACTCATGGGCATTGATAGGTGGCACTGGTGGGCACTGGCAGGGGGTACTGATTGGCACAGAGGAGGCAGACGTGCCTCCTTCCTCTTCGGGACCGATGTCCCTTGAACATAAGCCTGTGATCAGCTTTTTTTTCTCCTTAAGCTGTCAGCGTGAGGAGAAAAAATAGACTACCAAGCTTTTGTTTACACACGTGATCAGCTGTTATTGGCTGACAGCTGATCACGTGGTAATCAGCTTTTTTTAAAGAAAAAATAATATGGCGTATACAATTGCAACACAAGTCATATTGTAATTGAATGTTATTAAAAATAACCCTTGCTTTTCAATCTGCAACCGCTGTAATTTGCTAAAAATGCAATGCAATATGGCTACCTGGAGTTTTTCTGTACACAGAATGTGTACTGAACACACCCCAGAAACATATTTTCCTGCTTGTGTGATTGGCTCTGCACTGAGATACAAGTCAGATTTCAGGCATCCCCTGCAACAAAAATTTTCATTTTGGTGAGATACCCCCAATAGGGACACATCTAAAAAGATGCAGGCCCTGCAATTTTCCTCATTAGTGCTCTGCAGGTGCCACAGCTGATTGATAATTATGAAACCATCCAGCTACATAACCAACCTCATCTACAGATATCGCCCAAATCGTCCCCTCCGCTCCTCCCAGCACCTTCTGCTCTCTAGCTCCCTTGTTACCTCCTCTCATGCTTGCCTTCAGGACTTCTCCAGAGCCTCTCCCATCCTCTGGAATTCCCTGCCCCGGTATATCCGATCAGCCCCTAACCTGTCCACCTTTAGGAGATCCCTGAAAACTCACTTATTCAGGGAAGCCTATACCCCACCCACCTAACAACTGTCCCCGAGCCACCCCCATCCAATTATTCCCTGCATCTATTACCTTTTGTACCACCACCCCCTCCCTTTAGAATGTAAGCTCTACGAGCAGGGCCCTCCTGTCCCTTCTGTATTGAACTGTACTGTAATTGTGCTGTCCCCCCTCTACATTGTAAAGCGCTGTGTAAACTGTTGGCGCTATATAAATCGTTTATAATAATAATAATTAGTTTCATTTTCCCACATGGGCACAGAAAAATACAGAGGGATTTCTTCAGAAAAACAAAAAAGGTAGGAATCTGCAAAAAGTTTGTTATAATCCTTGCAATGTACCGTATTTATCGGCGTATAACACGCACTTTTTCCCCCCTTAAAATCGGGGAAAGTCGTGGGTGCGTGTTATACGCCGATACCCCCCAAAAAAGTGACAAAAATGGCAAGCGCCACTGAAAAATAGCGAGCGCTGCCGAAAAAGGCCGAATCGCGGCCGAAAAAAACCGAAGCAGCGTCGTAAAAGACCAAGCCGACTGTTCGGCTCTGCTCGTAGTCCCACCTCCCTGCACTCGCTCCGGAAACAGCAGGGAGGCGGGACCGTGAGCGGAGCCGAGCAGTCGGCTCGACTTTTTCCGGGGGCGCTTCAGTCTTTTTCAGCCGCGCTTCAGTCTTTTTCGGCGGCGCACGCGACAGAGCGTCTCGGCGGCGGGAAATTTAAACCCGGACAAGACTGAAAATGACGCTGGCAAGCTACAATGACACTGGGCAAGGCTGCAAATGACGCTGGGCAAGGCTGCAATGACACTGGGCAAGCTACAATGACACTGGGCAAGGCTGCAAATGACGCTGGGCAAGGCTGCAAATGACACTGGGCAAGGCTGCAAATGACGCTGGGCAAGGCTGCAAAGACGCTAGGCAAGGCTGCAAAGACGCTGGGCAAGGCTGCAAAGACGCTGGGCAAGTTACAATGACACTGGGCAAGCTGCAATGACACTGGGCAAGCTGCAATGACGCTGGGCAAGGCTGCAAATGACGCTGGGCAAGGCTGCAAATGACGCTGGGCAAGGCTGCAAATGGCGCTGGGCAAGGCTGCAAATGACGCTGGGCAAGCTGCAAATGACGCTTAAATGTAAGTTTTTTTTTTCCCCTAAACTTCCCTCCTAAAACTTTTTTTCCTTAAAATTCCCTCCTAAACTTGGGGTGCGTGTTATACGCCGGTGCGTGTTATACGCCGATAAATACGGTACATAGATAACCCAGAGGGGAATGTTTTTTCCTCAACAAAAGTGGAGCTACGCTAGAGGTTGTAAACTCTAAAAGAAAAAAAAACCTATAAGACAAAGGCATAATGAGCTAGTAGGCATTGCCTACTAGCTCATTATGAAATACTTAAAAAGGGGGTAAAGTAATGGCACAGATGAACAATAAATCAAATAAAGAGCAGCTGGCAATCACAGAACAAATATTTATGTAAACAATATACACAAAAATTGCCACGCTAAGTGAATGAATACATATCCGTGAAAAAGTAATAAAAAGTGATAAATGACTGATCAGTCCAATAAAGTGTTCAAATGATGTGAAGAAAACAATCATTTGCAATGGTGTCTTAAAGTGGTGAACAACTGATGATTTAAAGTGCACCTTCCACCGTGAAAAGAAAGGAATGTGCCGTACCAGAAGGCTAGACTCCACACTATAGGAGCCTAGCAAAGCGTTAATTCATGCAACATGAAGGATCCGTCCACCGGATGTATGCAAAGTGATATTGATACCAACCGCACTGGGTAATCCATCTCTCTCTCACTCGTGGATAAGATGTAAAAAAAGAGCAATGTTCGCCACATAGCATAAAACCAGGATGGTTTATTGAGAGCATAAACAATTTAACAAATCCAACAAAATAAGGATAAAAAGAGTGTATAAAAAGTGTGTATATGGACTTAAATTGTTTATTACCCCAACATCTCATATTCCTGATATGTGCCTGCTGTACCATGTATTTGTATGATAAAGTATCCTGTTCTCTATGTATTGCTTCCTTTTGAGTGAAATACCTGGTGATCCTGCCAGCCCCTTTTTTTTTACTATTAAAAACTGACCACATAAGGCAGAAGAACACACCATGGTCAATTCTCTAGCTATGCTGGTGTAGCACTCACCCCCTAAGGGGCTGCTGATAATTTATTGGGCCTGCACTCTGCCTATTAACCCAAGATAATAGCTAAACCCCCCCCCCCCCCCCCCCCCCGACACAACTGTGTAACAACGTTAATGTAAGACCCAACTGTAAAGAGCAACACAATAATAACACCATATACTGTATATTTACTGTCACCCGAGTATCCATCACTCCACCTTCTGTAGCAACAGATAGAGTCTCACACCAATTATCATTTGAAGACATAAACGGTTTACTGAGAGAAATTTTGTTCAATACATTAAACAAAGCGTTAATCTCAATCTCAATTTAAAGAGTGAAATAACAACAATAAAAGTGTAGGTGAAACCCAGAACTCAATAGTCACTTGAGAAGCATATGCAGACAGGCAGAGGGTGGCTTATGCCCAATATGATAAATGACTTATATTGAACACCTTCTCACCACTACCTCAGAGCACATAAACAATAGATTGGCTATGCAATTTCAGATACAATACAGCAGTGTATTACAGTACCAATATCTATGTCATATACTCTAGGGCTCCCCTAGGTTGTAATGCAGTTCTAAGAATGTATGATGAGGTAATAATACTTTATAGAAATAGTAACAGTCTCTTGTCCTCTTCTTTCTTCAGCTAGCTTATTAAACTGCAGTATTTTTAATCCAGGGAACAAGTGAATGTTAAATTATAGTGGAAAATATATGCAGGTAACTGTGTGCTTGGTTATATAAGGCACCTGTAGAACTTCTTCCTTACTGGAGGGTGTAACAACATTAACTCTGCAGTGCAGAGAAACCAGGCTCTGAGACTGTGTCTGGTGTCCGAACACAGTGCACTTAGGGACCTTTTTTTGTATTTTTTTATTTTTTAAAGGGCCAGTTTAAAAAAAAAACTGTCTGGAGGGGGGGCAGCGCCCAATGCGCCCCCTATGGATGGGCCGCCACTTGATTAGGGGGACAGGCCACCACTGCTGGGAAGATCAGTGTGCCGTTGCTTCTCCTCCCCAGCTCTTATGTAGCTGAGAACAGAGGGAACACAGAGAATATGATCACTTATTAAAAGGGGGAAAAAAAAGGTATTTATCCACTTCATCCCTGGAAGGATTTACCCCCTTAATGACCAGGCCATTTTTTGTGATACAGCACTGCGTCGCTTTAGCTGACAATTGCGCGGTCGTGCGACGTTGTACCCAAACAAAATGAATGTCCTTTTTTTCCCACAAATAGAGCTATCTTTTGGTGGTATTTGATCACCTCTGCGGTGTGCCATAAACAAAAAAAGACTGACAATTTTGAAAAAAAAAAAAAAACAATAGTTTTTACTTTCTGCTATAATACATATCCAAAAAATATATATAAAAAAACTTATTTATTTTTCAGTTTAGGCCAATATGTATTCTGCTACATATTTTTGGTAAAAAAAAAAAAAATCGCAATAAGCGTATATTGATTGGTTTGCACAAGTTATAGCGTCTACAAAATAGGGGATAGATTAATGGACTATTTTTTTTTTTTTTATGTTTTTACTGGTAATAGCAGAGATGTGTGATTTTTAGCGGGACTGCAACATTGCGGGGGACAAATCTGACCCCAAGTGACACTTTTTGAGGACCAGTGACATTATTACAATGATCAGTGCTTAAAAAATGCACTGATCAATGTATAAATGACACTGGCAGGGAAGGGGTTAACACTAGGGGGCGATCAAGGGGTTAACTGTGTTCCCTGGGTGTGTTCTAACTGTGTGGGGGATGGGCGCACTGGGACAACACAGAGATCGCTGTTCCTGATCACTAGAAACAGCAGATCTCCATATTGTCCCCTGTCAGAATGGGGATCCGCCTTGTTTACATAGGCAGATCCCTGTTCTGTCTCTCTGTGGAGCGATCGCGGATGGCTGGCGGACATCGAGTCCTCTGGACCCACACGCATGCTACCGCGGCACGCATCGAGCGTGGGTGCACCACAGTGTCTATTACATGAAACAGGTATGTCGTTTTGCGCAGTAGAGCCAACCTGCCACAGTATATGTACTGTGGCTGGTCGGCAAGTGGTTAAACATTTTTTTATAGCTATACACAAATGTTTTACCTTTAATTTCTGTTTTAAACTGAATGGATTGTTTTACAAGGTGATCATTTACAATCACTTTAACTTTCATTTACAGAAACCCAAGGATATCCTTGAATCATTGGCAAAGTAAACATTCAATATCTACTATGGGTCATCTGCCTCTAGCCATCTTGTTCTTCTATGTTCTATCACCGATAAAAGGTGACTTCCTGATTGAAGGACTGAGGAATATTCAGGTCAGTTTAACCCTTCCATTTTGGTTGCTTAACTCCCTCATGACGGAGGGTAAAACCAATCTTATTGCCTGAACACAGTTTTGCAACTTTGACCTGTGTTATGCCCCGTACACACGTTCAGACTTAGTCCGGCGGGACTTCCCCACACACGCCCGGACTTCCGAGCGTGTGACTTGCCCACACACGCGCGGACTTCTCCGGCGGACAATCCGCTGGACAAAGTCCGCGGGACTTTTAAAAATGAACGGACTTGCCCACACACGGAGCAGTTCGTTCATTTAGAACGTAACTTCAGGTTACGTAGCTAGCGTAGGCAGTAAATGCCGCCGCGCTAGCTCCGTAAGCTGGCATGGATTTAAAGGGACTCCCCACGCCGAAAAACGGCGTGGGGGTTCCCCCCAAATCCATGTCAGACCCTTATCCGAGCACGCAGCCTGGCAGGCCAGGAAAGGGGTGGGGACGAACGAGCGCCCCCCCCCTCCTGAGCCGTACCAGGCCGCGTGCCCTCAACATGGGGGGTGCCCTGGGGAAAGGGGGCTGTGCGGCCCCCCCACCCCAAAGCACCTTGTCCCCATGTTGATGAGGACAAGGGCCTCTTCCCGACAACCCTGGCCGTTGGTTGTTGGGGTCTGCGGGCGGGGGCTTATCGGAATCTGAGAGCCCCCTTTTATAAGGGGGCACTCAGATCCCAGCCCCCCACCCTATGTGAATGAGTATGGGGTACGATGTACCCCTACCCATTCACCTAAGGTGTAAAATGTAAAGTAAAAAAACACCCACACTTTTGAAAAAATAGTTTATTGCACTGCTCCGGGGGTCTTCTTCCGTCTTGGGGGTCTTCTCGCCGGACTCCCCCGCCATTTACCAAGCTCTTTTACAGAGCGGGGAAGTCCGGCTACCTTCTTCGTCGTCGTTGCCGCCGTCGTCTGGGGGTCTCGATCCGCCTTCGGGGGTCTTCCGGGGTCTTCCGGGGGTCTCTTCTGTTCTTGCGGCGGTCGTCGTCTTCCGCGCCGCCGGCGCCTTCTTCTTCTTCTTGTCTTCTTCTTCTTCTTCCGATGTTGACCCGATGCTCTCTCTGCCCGGAATGCCAGAGCCGCGCTGCGCTGGGACATATATAGGGACATGGGGACAGGGTCACATGCTCATGTCACATGGTGACCCCGCCCCCTTGTGTTGTCACAGTCCCGGAGGATGCTGGGACTGTGACATCGCAAGGGGGCGGGGTCACCATGTGACATGAGCATGTGACCCTGTCCCCATGTCCCTATATAAGTCCCAGCGCAGCGCGGCTCTGGCATTCCGGGCAGAGAGAGCATCGGGTCCACATCGGAAGAAGAAGAAGAACAAGAAGAAGGACAAGAAGAAGGAGAAGGCACCGGCGGTGCGGAAGACGACGACCGCCGCAAGAACAGAAGAGACCCCCGGAAGACCCCGGAAGACCCCCGAAGGCGGATCGAGACCCCCCAGACGACGGCGGCGACGACGAAGAAGGTAGCCGGACTTCCCCGCTCGGTAAAAGAGCTTGGTAAATGGCGGGGGAGTCCGGCGAGAAGACCCCCAAGACGGAAGAAGACCCCCGGAGCAGTGCAATAAACTATTTTTTCAAAAGTGTGGGTGTTTTTTTACTTTACATTTTACACCTTAGGTGAATGGGTAGGGGTACATCGTAGGGTGGGGGGCCGGGATCTGAGTGCCCCCTTATAAAAGGGGGCTCTCAGATTCCGATAAGCCCCCGCCCGCAGACCCCGACAACCAACGGCCAGGGTTGTCGGGAAGAGGCCCTTGTCCTCATCAACATGGGGACAAGGTGCTTTGGGGTGGGGGGGGGGGGGCCGCACGGCCCCCCTTTCCCCAGGGCACCCCCCATGTTGAGGGCACGCGGCCTGGTACGGCTCAGGAGGGGGGGGGGGGCGCTCGTTCGTCCCCACCCCTTTCCTGGCCTGCCAGGCTGCGTGCTCGGATAAGGGTCTGACATGGATTTGGGGGGAACCCCCACGCCGTTTTTCGGCGTGGGGAGTCCCTTTAAATCCATGCCAGCTTACGGAGCTAGCGCAGCGGCATTTACTGCCTACGCTAGCTACGTAACCTGAAGTCACGTGCTAAATGAACGGACTTGCCGATGAGCGGCAAGTCCGTTCATTTTCAAAAGTCCCGCGGACTTGCCTACTAACGGCGGGATTGTCCGCCGGACTGCCAAGTCCAGAGGATAATTTTAAAACCAAACTTAAAACTTTGGTCCGCCGGACTTTGGCGCCAAAAAGTCCGCCGGCGCCCACACACGAGGGGATTATCCGCTGGACTTCAGTCCAGAGGATAATCCCGCGGGATTGTCCCTTCGTGTGTACGCGGCCTTAGAGAACCTGCACATATTGCAACTACTTAGTGTATCCAGGTGGTTTATACCTTGCTTGTTTTAGGACAAATTGGGCTTTCATTTGGTGCTAAGTAGTACTGGATATCTCCTGATTTTTTATTATCAAAGGGAAACTGGCACAAAATAGTAAACAGAAACAACAGTGCTCATTTTGCTTTCTTTATCCTACCTAAAGCACACTGACACTAGCTGAATCTAATACTAAATCAAAAAAGGCAATTTTTTTTCTAAATCCTTGAGCAGAATTGAAACAACTCTGGAAGAACATCCTAATCATTAAAGCCTCTGTTTTCTCTTCAATCTGTGAGGATTCTGATGGGTGTGGTGCCTCGAGCCAGAAGAAAGGGTATCAGAGGAATATTTACCGGAGGCGGGACACTAAGAAATATTGCCCTAGGGAATCATGGGTCTCCCTGCAAGTATGGCAGGACTGTTATCACCGCTTATTGTTGATATTGCAAGTCTCGAGAGAATTTTCGAAGTAAAAGGCCAGAGGAGGCCTAAATTAGATTGCATCCAAGGACTTGACAGGGCATCTATTGCTTCTGCCCAAGGGTGAGGTAGATGTGAACTAAACCTCCGCAGCTTGGTATTGCTTGCTGTAGCAAAAGGATGCAGTTCAGGAAAGGTCCACTGGTCCACAATCCAATGGAATAACTTTGGTTGTAGAGACCATTTGATAGGTGATCGGTGTCTGTGTTTAAGTGGGCTGGAAGATAGATTACTCTTAGGTCCTTCAGATTCCCCTTTGCTCAAATGAAGATGGGTTCCACTTTCCTTAGTAAAGCCGTGTACACACGATCTGATTTTCCGACAGGAATTGAGTGATGACAGGCTGTTAGCAGAAAATCAGACCGTTTGTATGCTCCATCAGACGATTGTTGTCGGATTTTCCACAGACAAATGTTGGATGGCAGGCTTTAAAATTTTCCATGGACAAGCGTGTGTACACAAGTCCATCGGACAAAAGTCTAAAGGACGAGCCAGAAGTGGTCAAGCTTGTAAACTAAAGAAAAATATTTGGCGAGCAAGGAATTGGTGGCAAATAGGTCTATCGCTTCTCACATATAAAATTGCAAATTTGTGAAGGCCTAGTGTGCATTAACACGGCCTGTACCCCAGAGAGAAGCTTAAACAGATAGACATGAAGAGTATATGCATATGAACAAAACGTAAATTTTATTTAGGGCAGCAGGCCCAGAAAAAATGTGAATGAGTAAGCATACAGTTTTACACAAAAATATATATACATGCACACATGTGTGACCATAGACATGTACATAGGATGCAGAAATGCACAACAACTTGCGATAATATCAGGGTCTTTCAGGAAAATGCCGACATGTTTCGGACGGACGTCCTTTTTCAAGGCAATAACAGTTCCTGTATTAGCTCAATAGTGCTGTATAAGACAGAGTAAGGTCATTAGTATACAACATATTCTGTTGGTAAATGTGGAGCCTATGGTTAAGCCACTCAATGATAATGGTACTCACTTGCAAGGCATAGGAAAAAAGGGCCCAAAGTAGCCCGGTAATCCTGGGGTACAGAGGTATGGTCTCAGTGTATTCACAAAGTAAGAATTTAGTGTTGTGCTGTTAAAAGCAAATGGCTGCTAAGCATTTGAAAGAAGACTGCAAGATCTCCAAGCCATGCACTAATAGGTTGCAATGGCTCTAGGTGCCTGGACCAAGAGTGGTGTATGGCTGAGGGGTGAAAGAAAGGAAAATAGAGTACTATTAGTATCACTTGAAAGTGACCCGCACCTGGTTCCAATTAGATCACAGCCTAGCGCACCCATCCTACATTATGGCCCGCACAGCTGATACCAATCCCCAAACATATATTAGCCTGAACAATGGCGGGACTAGTTACCACACCTTCCTGCCGGCGCTCTGCTGTATCTCATTATAGGATCTCCATCTACCAGGTAACAACACCCCTCTTACCCTATGCAATTTACCCTGCACAACATACTTTTTCACTTTCAAGTGATACTAATAGTACTCTATTTTCCTTTCTTTCACCCCTCAGCCATACACCACTCTTGGTCCAGGCACCTAGAGCCATTGCAACCTATTAGTGCATGGCTTGGAGATCTTGCAGTCTTCTTTCAAATGCTTAGCAGCCGTTTGCTTTTAACAGCACAACACTAAATTCTTACTTTGTGAATACACTGAGACCATACCTCTGTACCCCAGGATTACCGGGCTACTTTGGGCCCTTTTTTCCTATGCCTTGCAAGTGAGTACCATTATCATTGAGTGGCTTAACCATAGGCTCCACATTTACCAACAGAATATGTTGTATACTAATGACCTTACTCTGTCTTATACAGCACTATTGAGCTAATACAGGAACTGTTATTGCCTTGAAAAAGGACGTCCGTCCGAAACATGTCGGCATTTTCCTGAAAGACCCTGATATTATCGCAAGTTGTTGTGCATTTCTGCATCCTATGTACATGTCTATGGTCACACATGTGTGCATGTATATATATTTTTGTGTAAAACTGTATGCTTACTCATTCACATTTTTTCTGGGCCTGCTGCCCTAAATAAAATTTACGTTTTGTTCATATGCATATACTCTTCATGTCTATCTGTTTAAGCTTCTCTCTGGGGTACAGGCCGTGTTAATGCACACTAGGCCTTCACAAATTTGCAGGCTTGTAAACTAGAGTTCGTAATGCAGAATTAACATTCGTGACGTGTTAAATTACAAATTATGAAATCTCTAAATGTAGCGCACGTTCTCTTCTTCTTTAATGGGATAATAATGAAGCTGCTTTGCTGGTGATACTGATGGAGTTATTGCAAACTAATTTTCAAAGGCTTTTTTTTTCTAGTGATATCAAGAATAATATTATTATGCTTGTTATTTATTTATTTTTTTGGTTACCACAACACCATTATCCTGTATTTTTTAGGATCAAATATACATCTATGTTGGTGTCCCTTGTTTATTTTTTAAAATGTAACTGAATACTCCCAAACTGTCATTTGAAGTAAAACACATAGCCAAGTATTATTCTACACATTTTTTTTTATTGTGCATTAAAAAAAGAAAACAAATAAAATTAGACATGCTATCTGCCAATAGAACTTAACCAAAAAGTGCATTCTATGCATCCAAAAATTTAAAAAACATACCAAATCAAATCATTATTCAACCAAAAAATTTAATAAAAGCCTCATGCATGTGTCCTGCTTATTAATATAGGGGGTCAACAATGCCAAGAGTTGCTGAAAGCAGGGGTTAGTCATCTGGAGATAATTCTGAAAATCATCTGGATTATTCTCCTGGGTCTCCCGCAGCAAAGGCATATGACATAATTTGGCAACCAATTTTTGGTCCAAGAAATCCTCCTCCTGGTTCTGGACTGGACTTGGGTCAAAGCAATAACTCCAAGGCCAATAATAAATAACACGTTATCTCCTCCGATTCAGCAACATGGCTGGTTGACAAATGGCCGTTCGGAAACGAACTGAAAAGTGCGAAATGAAAAGCGCAAAATGAAAAGCACGAATCAACACTCACCAAACTTCTACTAACACTAAATTAGCAGAAGGAGCACAAAGGGTGGCGCTTGACAATTTAACTTCCTCTTTTTCGGCTCGTTGTACGTCCAGTACGTCACTATGTTCGTGTTTGTTGGCCGACAATTGTATACCGTTTATATGCAAGACAAAATCCAGGCACAGCCTTCGGACAAAAGTCAGAGGTTTTGTCTGCGGAAAATCCGATCATGTGTACAAGGCTTTAGGAACTGTTGTTGGTTCCGCCTTAGTGATGTATTTATGATATTGCAGCTCTATTGTTTATCCAAATCAGAACTGATGTGTCCTTGATCTGAGAAAGCAAATGCTGTCGATGTAAATAAACCACCAGGATTTCCAGGATAATTGCGATGATGTCTGCCGCATTGAGCGCCCATCTCTCTTGAACCAAAATCTGGTTGCAATGTGCCTCCTAGCCTATTGCGTTGACGTCTTTGGTAACTGTGGTCCAGAAGACATGCCTTAATGGACGTGGCTTTACAGGCATCTCCTTCTTTATCCACTAGTGCAGACCCCTGTGCATCAAACTTGTTTGATAGATTGACTGGGATAGATGGTTTGCTCCCTTGCTTCAGGAATTCTAGGTAAAAGGTACCTGAGGTATTCATGTGTCCATGGGACCATCTGGATACAAAAAGACAAAAATCCCTGTTAAGTTGAGTTAGCTCAAGGCTGTTATGTAGGACCATGTCCTCACTCTCCTTACTCGCTAAATGATCGCCCACACTTTCTGAGATGGCAGGGACACTGTCCCTTTTGCAGTGTTGAATAAGGCACCTAAACTGGAGAAAAAAATAGTTTTATGATTTACCATCCAACCGTATCTTGATAGTGTAGGCCACAGCATCCACATGTGTTCCACTAGCTGGGCTGGATCTTTTGATAAAAGGGCATCCGAGGTGACAACTTCGGGATCCGGAGGGACTATGGGTTTGTATTTCTTGAGGTTGCTCTGACGCGTCCACCACCATATTGACCGTTTTGCTGCTTTGGGGATAGAGATGGTCTGATGCATCGATACTCCATCCCACTGCCTGAGAAATGAGTTCTGCAGGGTTCTCATGTGCCACTGCGACCATCCAACCGAGTTTCTGGAGAGTTGTAAGTAGGATTTTCCGGTGATGGATCAGCGTCCCTTGGTCTTCCGCTAAAAGCAGGATGTCGTCCAGATAATGGTGAATCCGTAATCCTCTTTCTCTGAGGAGTGCCACCAAAGGTAATAGAACTTTTGTAAAAGTTCTGGGTGCCGAGGAGATGCCGAATGGGAGGCACTGGAATTGAAAGTGGCATTGGTTTATGGCAAACCGAAGGAATTTTTGAAAAGCTGGATGGATTGGTATATGAAGATAAGCGTCCGATAAGTCTATTGAAAGCATCCAGTCGCCCAGATTCACTGCCAGAAGTATGGACTGGAGGCTTTCCATTTTGAAGGCCTCCACCTTGATGCCTTTGTTGAGCCTTTTGAGGTCCAACACCGGACGTAGGTCTCCTGTTTTCTTCTTCACCAGGAACAGGGGGGAGTAGAATCCTCTCCCCCTTTGACATGATGGGACTTCCAGTATTGCCCCCTTCTGCTTCAGTTCTGCTACATATCTTATTAGTAGACTTCTCCTGGGTAGTGAGGATGGTAGTCTGGTTGCCTGGAAGTGATTTTTTCCCCGGAGGTCTGCTTATAAACCTCCACTTGTGTCCGAATTTTATTGTAGATAACGTCCATAAATCTTTTATGTGATTTGTCCAGATTTGGGAGAAGCTTTTTAGCCTGGCGCCCACCTGAGCCGGGTGGACAGGCAAAATTTCAAAATGACTTCTGCTGTTCCCCTGCCGGGGTGGTCTTGGTTTTCTGCATTCTCAGAAAGGCAGGGGCTTTGTGTTCCTCCAGTCCCTCCTAAATTCCTTACCAGGGCGGTAGGATCTGGCTTCTCTGTATTTGTTCGGGAGTTGCGTCTATATACCGGCCCTTCTGCTTCTTGGGTCTTCTATCGGAGGGAATTAGACCCGACTTCCCTCCTGTCACCTTGGAGATGGCCGAGTCTAATTTGGGACCGAACAGATTTGCGCCGTCGTACGGGATCCTGCACCATTCATCTTGGATGCAGTATCGGCCATCCATGGTTTGAGCCATAGGGCTCTTCTTGCCGTTACTGACGCCAGCATAGTTCTGGCTGACGACCTACTATCGTCTGGTTAGTGATAAGAACAGAGACTGATGGTGGTCTGCGTGGGCAGTGGACTCCATAGGGAAAAACAAGGAGACAGGGCAGTCTGGAAATTGAACAAAGAAATAGACGTATATTTTCACATTTTTTTTTTTTTTTTTTTATATATACATCCCATATATATATATATATATATATATACCTCTATTTTTTTATTTATTTAGTTATTTATTTTTTTTATTTATTTATATATTTTTCATTTTTTTTTTTTTTTTTTAAACATTTTTTTATTAATTTATTTATTTCATTCATTTAAAGTTAATTTATTTATTTAATTATTTAAATCTTGTATATAGTTTACATGTATGGGAGCCCTTACAGGGACTTACCTTGTGTCTGAGAGCTTGGTTAGTGCAGAGCAGTAACCGTTCCTTCTTTCCAGCATGCAGAGTTGCACAGGGAGCCAGAAGAAAAAAAAGTTCCATATTTGAAAATGGCGCCATTGTGGCGCCCGAATGACGCTCTCGCGCATGCGCGGATACGTCCCATGTGTCCCAGCGCCATCTTGGATCAGGGCACAGTACACCGAGAATACAGCGGTGTTTACCTGGCCCTGTAGCGCGCATGTGCGGTGCGGGACGCGATGGAGGAAACGTACAGCGCTGCCATCGGAGGACAACAAGGGCCAGCAGGCCCAGAGAGAAACCAGCTATATACATATATCCCCTTTTTTTTAAAAAAAAAAAAAACGGTGCAAGCTATTTAATGTATAAAGGGGGGACAGAGAAAAAAAGGATAAGGGAGTCCAGTTCTCATAAAGAAGCTTGGATAGTGATCCGAGCCCTCGTGAGGGCTCTGATGGAAGTGCAGGGTCCGAAGGGGAGACTGGAATTGTAGATGGGCCTGGTCGACCGAAAATCTCAGATACTTCTAACAGTTGTAGTATGGGTGGGTGCAAGTAAACTGTCATGAATCCCCAGGCAAATCTAATTCTGCAGTCTGGGGAATCAAGTCTGACTTTCCTCCTGTGACGCAGGAAATGGCTTTCTGTTACCTTTCTGCAAAGAGTGATTTACCATCAAAAAAAGGGTATTTATACTAATTTTGTTTTGACACAGTGTCAGCTTCCCTAAGTTCTGACCACAATACCCATATGGCTATCACACGTAGTCACGTTGATCTTGCAAAGTACCGAATTGTATCCATCGCTGAAGTCTGCTGAGAGACATAATTCGTCCAAAGCCTTGACTATATTTTCGCAAGGAAAATTTTGATGAATCACTGTTTCCATGTTTTTGGTCCATGCCCACAGGGCTTTGGATACAGATAAGGAAATTGCTGGCTTACAGGCATTTACCAGCCATTCGGTAAGCTCCTTTAAGTTGGGGTCTATTCACCTGTCTACAGGATCCTCAATTGAGGCTGAATTATCGATTGGTGAGATGAAATTCTTTGTTACGAACCACTGCCGTGTCTACCTCCTACCTGACCGTCTGGCATTGCAGAATCTTGTTCCGACCATGGATAAAGTTTTCCTAGGTTATTGACAGGAAAAACATATTTTTTTATTTTTTTTTTGTTATTTCCTTTTCAACAATGTCTCTGATATCATCCATCAGAGTAAGTCTATGGGGCTGATTTACAAACAGTTTGCGCCATGAGTTGCGGCGAACGCCGATGCGCAGCGGCCGTTTTTGTATTTACAAAACATTTGCGCCTGTAACACAGCGCAATTCCCCATTTACTATAATATTCTCGGCGCACGGGAGGAGGCGATCGGTGCACCACTATAGACATGGCGCACGCATTCTTCAACTCAAAATTTTAAAGAAGCTGGATGTCCCAAAAATATGGGGGTGATGTGGGGTGATGCGAGGAAGTATAGTAATAACTGCCCAAGTAACAAAGACGTCTTCTTCTTTCCATCTTCTTCGGGTCTTCTTCCTTCCTTCATCCTTTGGTTTCTTCCTCTTCTTCTTCCTCTTCTTCTTCCTCTGCTTCTTCCTCTGATCCTCTGCTTCTTGCTCCGGTGTTCTTATCCGGCATCTTCCTCCACGGCGTCTTCTTGGGCCGCTCCGCATCAATGGGAGGCTCCCGCTGTGTGACGATTCTCTTCTTCTGACACTTATATAACAGAACCGTGCATCAGAGGGGGCGGGGTCATCGTTAAATAAAGGAATTATCAAAAACTTGTCATTTTTAAAATTTTTGACACTTTGTTTGTGAAATGGTAGGGGTACTTTTGTGGGGGGGCGGGATCTAGGGGTCCCCTTGTTTAAGGGGGCTTCCAGATTCCGATAAGCCCCCAGCCTGCAGACCCCCACAACCATCGGGCAAGGGTTTGTGGGGATGAGGCCCTTGTCCCCATCAACATGGGGACAAAGTGCTTTGGGGGGCTACCCCCAAAATACCCTCCCAATGTTGAGGGCATGTGGCCTGGTACGGTTCAGGAAGGGGGGGCGCTCTCTTGTCCCCCCCCCCTCTTTTCCTGCGGGCCTGCCAGGTTGCGTGCTTGGATAAGGGTCTGGTATGGATTTTGAGGGGGACACCCACGCCATGTTTTTTTTTTTGGCGCGGGGTTCCCCCTAATATCCATACCAGACCTGGAGGGCCTGGTATGCTCTTGGAGGGGAACCCATGCCGTTTTTTTATTTAAAATTAAAGTCGCCTGGCCTGGGGGCGACTTAAAGTCATATTGTAAGTCGCCCCAAGTCGGGCTGTGATTCATACTCAAGTCGTGTCCAAGTTGCCTCCCAAAGTCACGCTGGAAGTCGTGTTGCCGCTGTGTGAATGGACTCTTAATGATACGGCGTGCGCTATTATCAATGGCATATTGTTATTGCTGTTGCGCATATTAGTGCACCGGTTCACACGCTCAATTAATGATTTATCTGGCGCACCAATTAAGTTATGAACCGGCGCAGCACATTCATCTTAGTCAATGACCCTCTATGTTTCTACTATTGCGACCTGAAAGTTTTGCGATTTTGATGTGACTTGAAAAAATGCCTGTGTATTCTTGAGGTCTATGGACCTAAAGTCGCATCAAAGTGGGACCAAAGTAGTGCAGGGACCACTTTGAATGTGCTGTGACTTGAAATTGCACATATATAAACGGTACTCATTGGAAATCATGGGGTACAACTTGTCATGTGACTTTGCAGTCCCAAGTCGCATGACAAGTCGCACTAGTGGAAACTGAGTCGAAAGAAGGAAACCTGCTTCTTTAGAAATGGGAAGTACATCTTTTGACTACTGAGATGTAGTGTTGGCTTTCTCCCAGCCAATAGCTGGCTTTACAACCTAGACATAGGGCTGAACTAGGAAAAAGTTGAAGTCCGAGGGCCGAGCTCTTCTGAGGTATCCTCAGATGGCCCACCATCACCCAGATGTCTAGGAGGGATACTTGCTGCATAGTGAGCAGATTCTCTCAAGGATGGGCCAGGAAGAGTTAACTTCTCTGGAGGAGATTGAGCTAATTGCTGCAATGGAACTACTGTTGCTATGTAACCCCTGCCCATCCTTTGAGTAGGACAGATTACCTGTTAGCCCTCTGACTCTCTGTCTGCTGCATAGGCTCGATTCACATCTATGCATTTTGCTTTTGAGCGTTTTTTGCAGTGCTTTTTGCGGTGCTTGCCACGTTTTTGGACATGCGTTTTTACCGCGATTTTGCCACGATTTGCGTTTTTTGTATTTTTTATTTTTTTCACAATTTTTTTTACACTCTGGTTGCTTAGCAACCAGCTATATACAGTGTAAAAAAAAAAAAATGAAAAAAAAACCCCTGCAAAACGCAAATCGTGGCAAAATCGCGGCAAAATCGCGGTAAAACGCAGTAAAAACGCGGCACTTGCGTTTTGGATGCGGGTCCATTGACTTCTATTACATGCAAAACGCTGCATTTTGCATGAAAAAAGTCCCTGACCCTTTCCAAAAACGCAGAGGCACAAAAATGCATTGATGTGAACATGTTCCATAGGAACCAATGTTAAAAAATTTCCATGCATTTCTGAAAAATGCAAAATGCATCAAAAAACGCGCTAGTGTGAATGGAGCCTTAAACAGCTTTTGCAGACCAACTGGCTGGTAATGGGATGACCCTGCAGGCTCAGCATTTACGGATTTGAGGAATGTGAAGAACTATGTATTTTCACAGATGAACCCTCGCCGCTTGCATGGTATCCTGATCTGGTTGGGGCCTTCATAGGTTTGTTTATGTCGCCTTGATGTCCGCTTGGACTTCTTCTGGCGTACAAGGCTGAAATGCATAAACGTACCAGCATAAGTGCTCTCTTTTTTTTACTCACCTGGACGGCGGTCCCTACCTTAAATGTTGGAGAGGGTCTTGTTTGGGAGACGTACTGCTTATTTTAGGCAACAGACAGCAAAAGCAGCTAGAGAAAAATAAAGGAGTTAGCGACTGGTATTTCAGCTGGAGCAAGGAAACGGTACTCCTGAGTAAAGAAAAAGAAAGAAATTACATTTACCGTTGGCAAAAAACAGGGTCCCATCCAGGAGCTCCCAGCATAGGCAACCTCCTCAGATGACAACAGGCTGCCATGCTGAAAGCCCCCAGTAATAAACAATGGAGAGGGGAGGGACATCTGTGGAAGATACAAAATGATTTTGATAAACAAGGGAATTTTTTTTTTAAAATTTGCCCCTGTTCAAGATGGCCACCACGACCTCAGGTCAGACTGCGCATGCTCGGCAGGCGGCACTAGGACCTATGCGTCCCGCCCAACTCTGCCCAGCCCACTGAGCCGTCTCCTGACATCCGCATATCCGCAGAGCGGACAGGAAGATGCAGAGGGGCTCAGAAAAGCTGGCCACTACAGTAACCAGGAATGAAGACACAACATCACAAAGAGGGGAAGGTGGTGGGGGAGGAAGAAAGCGAAAAAAGAGAAAGAGGAACACAAAGAAAGGAAAGCGAGAGAGAATGGATGACAGGAGGTAGAAATGGAAGGCTAGTACACAAGATTGGATTTTCCAAAAACAAATGTTGGATGTGAGCTTGTTGTCGAAAAGTCTGACCGTGTGTATGCTCCAATCGAACATTTGTTGTCGGACAAATTTTCCGCCAACAAATGTTTGTTGTTAGACTTTTTCGATCGTGTGTACACAAGTCCCTCAGACAAAAGTCCACGCATGCTCGGAATCAAGTACGAGAAATATGACGTCACTTTACCGCCTACGCCCCCAACGCCCCAGTGTGAAAGTACCTTTAGTGATACACAAATGTACTGTGGGTCACTCTCTGGATTGAAACTGAATATTGCAGCAGAAACTGGTTTTGTTATTATATCTTTTAATAAGCTATTCATTTGATCTTATTATTGGCTGGGGTCCCGCATTAAACACGGTTTAAATTATGAGTACCAAAAGGTAGCTTCAAAAAATGTGGCAGGGAAAATTGAAGTGTTAGATTCAAGTGTCAATTTCAGCCAGAATTTTTTTTCTTGTATAGAGTGAGAAAGGTTTAACACCCCTGTCAGGTTTTTATTGCTGTGTGTGACCTTGTTGCTGTCAGTCATACAGAAGGTTAAGGAAAATCTTCAGCAGGGATACAGATAGCAATAAAAAGCTATCTGGAGTTCTGGCATTTCCTGCATCTACTAAAGTTACTACCTTTAGATTCTTTTACACCAAAACAATGTCACAAATGTCAGGAATTGAGGGGAAATAACCCCAATGGGTCCAGTAAAAACTGTCAGGCTGGGTTCACACTGCTGTGCAGAGTGGCTCATAGCAGTGGTCCGGTGGTCCGAATTTTTGGCTGAATTTGGACCTGAAACTGAACAGAAGACGCACAGAACTCCTGTGCAATTCGCTCCGCAGCTGTCCCAGAGCTGTGTAAACTGGCTCCATTGAGAGGCAGTCACAGTTTCCTGACATGCGAATTGGATGCGGAGAAATCCGCATCCAATTTGCAATAGTGTGAACCCAGCCTAAGGTTCTAACCCTTTCTCATTTTATCAAAAAGTGAGCTGGGAATATGCTTTAACAACTGCATTCCACAAGAGAAGAAGACAGCAAGTAACACAGCCCCTCAGACTCCAGTAATATATGAAATATCATCTTTGGGTGTAAACCTTTAAATACTTACAATGTGCCCTTGATTTTTTTTAATTTATTATGTTTGTTTTTCCCCACAGAAGAGAAGCACTACCACGGTAAGGACCTCAAATACTTGTTAAAGTAATTGGACAAGACGTAGTTTTATGGAGGTTTTTTTTTTTGTTTTTGTTTTTTTATATGGAACTAACAAATCAATATCAAAGTTGTTGTGTTGCCCTTATACTTTTTGTACAGTTTTCTAAAGCGCTAACCATTGTCTCTTCCTACTTAGGCTTCATGCACACTGGTGCTCTTGGCAGTTGCAAAAACACTCCTAAGCTGTTTTTTTAAATGCATTTTAGATGCATTTCATTGGGCAGAATAAAGGAAAATTTATTATCAAATACTTACCGTAATTTTCCTTTCCTGATGGACTCCATGGCAGCCTACGTGTGGGTTAACCCCGCCTCCTCTCCAATGCTATAGGACCCCATTCAAATAAAAGAGAGCTCACCGCTAGGTACTGTGTTCCGTAACTAGCCTACTCAATAACTGATGGGTGGGAACTCCGTCTGCCATGGAGTCCATCAGGAAAGGAAAATTACGGTAAGTATTTGATAATAAATTTTCCTTTTTCCTGACAGACTCCATGGCAGCCTACGTGTGGGAAATAACTAGCCAATCCACACGGGTGGGTATGCTGAACAGCAATAAATTCCAATTTGACCCGTCAACCGACAGGATCTATTACTGAAGTTTCAAAGAAGATAGCGAAGCGGACTCAGCATTATGAAGATAACGTTTTGATAGAGGCCCATGAGGCCGCTTTGTAGATCACGTCTGGAGCCACGTGCTGGGCTGCTGCCCATGAAGCCGCTATATCCCTGGCATAACGTGCCCTACTTCTTCCAGAAGGACCAGGCCCCTATTTATAAAAAGGCTGAAGGATGAACTAGATGTTATTCTAGTCGAAGCTGGAAATCGCTCACAGTTATACCTTCCGAATTCCGCCTATATCCAGAGGATTAACTTTTAGTGGACTTTTGGACCTAAATGTAACTAGGAGAATCCCCCGGCTCTTATAGAACTCGAGGTAATTTCCGGAATTGAGCCGAACATATGAACAAGGACCACCTGGACTGGAAAGAAGGACAGAAGAGGACCCTCATAACTTAGGGACACAACTTCCACGACTCTCCTGGCGAGGGTAATGGCTACAAAGAAAGTGATTTTAATTGAAAAGGTCTCGAGATAGCAAGCGTGGAGGACCCGTATTACTGAACCCAGACAGTGAGTTGAGGACAAGGGAAAGAACCCAAATGGGGAATATTGGTCTTCTTTGAGGGCTGAGTTTTAACACATTATAGAACAACCACCAGACTAAAAAGGTGAACAACCCGCTGAGCTCTGAAGAAGGCCGATAAGGCTGAGAGTTGGATTCTAAAAGAGCTGATGGATAGAGATAAATCTAGGTCTGAATAAATAAATCCGAACCTTTGGATCTTCCACCTGAAGAATAAGAGAACACAACAGCCTTGGCCCATCTTCTATCGACCTAATTCATACTCGTCTTCATATAACTCATGAAAGTGGAGATCACCCTTGAAGTACACCTGAGATGGACAAGGATGCCAGACTGCTGTAATACCTCACCAGCTTAAAGTTACCTGGGAAGAGAATATATCTACCCCAGGATTGACTCCCAGAGACATAATCTACTTGAAATGATTGCACACGAAGAGACCACTCGTTAGTGACTTAACCAAATGCGTGACGGGAAATCCACTCGGATGTTCTGGAATCTGAGGAAGTATGCAAATGAAACATTGCCTGGACCCCGGACATGATGGGTTTGACCTTCCGGAATAATGTGGTGCTTCGAGAACCTCTATGATTCTTCACATGAGAATGGATAACACAGCGATGAACACCTGATAAAGCCGACTCTTCCTTCCACAGATAGGAGAATGACTGAAAACACACCAGGCTGCCGGAAGTTCCAAGACGTACTAGCTCAGGCTGGGAAGACTCGTATCCTTGAACAAGGTCCGATGTGCAGCAGACTCCCCCACCGGTACTGCTTGGCATAGGTCATGACCTTAACTCATGACATGGGACCAGGGAGTGGCAATCTGAGCCAGTTCTGTGCTGCAGTCGCCAGAAGCGGCTGCTCCTCAATGTTGATGACATGTGAACAGGTTGACTAATGCCCCTTGATATCCGTTACTTGCATAAACCTAACAAGACAGAGTAAAACTTCTGCAGGGACTGCTTGACTGTAATCTTCCCCACTGGAAGAGAGATGGTGCTTTCCACTACAACGAACTAGGCCCAGAAGAATATCAGCAGGACTGGTTCTGGGTGTTTTTTTTTTTTTTTTTTTTCAAAGGGCCACCCAAAGTTAGTCACGATGGAGAAACCTATTCCATGCGAACTAGCAGCTGAACTCTGTCCTAAGACAGCAACAGAAGGTCGTTGGAACAGCAATAGCGACATAGTCTTCTCGTTCCGATGAGGGCCATTATGGCCAGAAGAATCTTTACAAAGAACTCAGATGGAACCGGAGGTATTTGAGAAACTCCTTTGCTACCTGAACATGGAGGTAAGCATCTTTAAGTCGATTGAGAATAGCGAAATCGCCTGAATGTACTTTATAAACTGTTCTCTTATTGCGCCAAGAAGAGGGGAAATATACCCCCTAGAATTTATCGTCCTGGGGACGGCGTAACTATAAGGCCCGCTAAACCGTGACCGAAGACCACCAAGCCAACCAGAAGGAACAGATTGACACCAGCTCCTTCACTGCTGAATTTCTGGAGAACTCCTCTGAGTACGAGACTCTGTACTCTGTTCGGGTTTCCATATCTCTAGACATAGCTGCTAGAGCGAGTGCAGGTTTACAAGCCATATCGGCAGAGCCATGCGCTTATCCTGAAGTCTTGAAACATTTTCTCACATGCCCGTCCAGGACACTGCATCTTCTAAAGAAAGCATAATCGCATCCATAAGGGGAAAGTTTCCCAGACACTTCGCCTTTCCTGCCTTGAAAGGATATAGTCTATAGGTATTTGTTTGACATAGAAGTTTTCTTGTCCATCTTGCTCCACTCGTCATTAATCCAAACCGTAATGGGCAAAAAAGAGAGACAGAGAGATTTCTTTTTCCCGGACGCCTAAAGAACTACTTTGCTCCGGGGAGTGGAATGGTCTACCCAGATAAGGGCTTCCACAACTGCTTTGACTCGTGGAGGAACCAGAGAACGACACAGGCCTTCGACATATTTTTAAACTTCCAACTTGCTGACCGAAGAATCCAGAGAAACAGCGTAGGGCTGGGAAGAGCCTGAATCCTTCGGGCCACATCAGCCGGGAAGATATAAAAACAGGCTCCATGTGTGGTATATACTCCACATTCATATTATTCGTCTCCTAATTTTAACCCCAATCGCCTGGGCGTAACACAGATCATATATGGACTTGCCCTCCTGGGCTCATGTCCCTCATCTTCAGCAGGCTCTGCGATTCAAGCGGCTGTCATGGCAGCAGGTGCAATGATTTAGAGGAGAAATGGCAACGTCTCCTCTATACAAAGGAGGAATGGCAACAGCTCCTCTAGACGGAGGAGGAATGGCAACATCTCCTTTATCTGAAGGAGGAATGGCAACGTCTCCTCTATCCGAAGGAGGAATGGCAACGTCTCCTCTATCCGCAGGAGGAATGGCAACGTCTCCTCTATCCGCAGGAGGAATGGCAACGTCTCCTCTATCCGCAGGAGGAATGGCAACGTCTCCTCTATCCGCAGGAGGAATGGCAACTGCTGCTCTATCCGAAGGAGGAATGGCAACGTCTCCTCTATCCGAAGGAGGAATGGCAACGTCTCCTCTATCCGAAGGAGGAATGGCAGCGTCTCCTCTATCCGAAGGAGGAAATGGCCACGTCTCCTCTAGTCGGAGGAGGAAATGGCCACGTCTCCTCTAGTCGGAGGAGGAATGGCAACGTCTCCTCTAGTCGGAGGAGGAATGGCAACGTCTCCTCTAGTCGGAGGAGGAATGGCAACGTCTCCTCTAGTCGGAGGAGGAATGGCAACGTCTCCTCTAGTCGGAGGAGGAATGGCAACGTCTCCTCTAGTCGGAGGAGGAATGGCAACGTCTCCTCTAGTCGGAGGAGGAATGGCAACGTCTCCTCTAGTCGGAGGAGGAATGGCAACGTCTCCTCTAGTCGGAGGAGGAATGGCAACGTCTCCTCTAGTCGGAGGAGGAATGGCAACGTCTCCTCTAGTCGGAGGAGGAATGGCAACGTCTCCTCTAGTCGGAGGAGGAATGGCAACGTCTCCTCTAGTCGGAGGAGGAATGGCAACATCTCCTCTAGTCGGAGGAGGAATGGCAACATCTCCTCTAGTCGGAGGAAGAATGGCAACATCTCCTCTAGTCGGAGGAGGAATGGCAACATCTCCTCTAGTCGGAGGAGGAATGGCAACATCTCCTCTAGTCGGAGGAGGAATGGCAACATCTCCTCTAGTCGGAGGAGGAATGGCAACATCTCCTCTAATCGGAGGAGGAATGGCAACGTCTCCTCTAGTCGGAGGAGGAATGGCAACGTCTCCTCTAGTCGGAGGAGGAATGGCAACGTCTCCTCTAGTCGGAGGAGGAATGGCAACGTCTCCTCTAGTCGGAGGAGGAATGGCAACGTCTCCTCTAGTCGGAGGAGGGATGGCAACCTCTCCCCTTGTAAATGTTGTGGCCTGGCAAGGTCCCTGTCAACCTGGACCACGACTTTGTGGGTCCGACCTGGAAGGGCTGAAAAAGATGGGGGGGGGTGTGTAACATGAAACGCAATCTCAACCGCTGAGACTGCAAACCTCGACCCCTCCCCTCACCTGCACATACCCTGTGCGTGAGGGCTGGCCGTATGAAAGCAGTGACCTGTCCATAACCTCTGGACACAACGTCAACGTGAACACGGATGGTCTGCACTCAGAAAAGACACATACGCGGACCCAAAAAGTTTGCAAAATTATTATATATATATCTATATATATACAGATATATATATACACACACATTTTGAGGTATAAATATTGCTAATATCCCGTAGGAGTGCAGCATGGAACTTCCATATATGTATGAAAAGAAGAAATGCAATACTTTATTTCTCTTCTCCCAAAAGAAAAATTCTCTTTTATTTTTTTTTTTTATATATTTTTATAATAATTACAATAGATACATATTCTTATTTATTTATTTATTTTTTATTATTTTCATTTATTTTTATTTATTTATTTATTTTTACAACTTTCCCCTTTAAGGGGAGATCCCAAAACGAAAACAGCAGACCAGGCGGGGGAAGGCTGCCATTCACTGTCTGCAGGAATTCCAATACAGAGAGGAGATGGCAGCCTTCGAATCCCCCGCCTTCGTGACGTCACCGCTCCCCCACTGCGCGCCTGCGCCGTGGGGGACAGCCAAACGGCGCCTGCGCGGCCGCCGGACCATCCGACCCTCTGCGCACGCGCGAACCAAGCCTCGCTTTCGCGGAGGCCCCGCGCATGCGCAGAACGCCGGCAACGGCCGCGACCCGGAAGCACCGCGGCGGCCGGGAACGCAGAGCGTTCCAGGCGCCCTGAGGGGAAACAGAGGTACCGGAGCGTACCCTAGAATACCGGGAGCACCGGGGAGACGGGGATGACCAGGGGAAACACCAGACAAAAAACACATAAAGACAACTGCCATGGAGAAAAGGTACATGAAAAGTAGCAGACCTTGCCAGCCATTGAAGCGTCCACCTGCCGGGATACGAGACCATCTTCCCCCCACTACTGGGGTATCCAGTGCAAATGCCAAACTATTTGCCTGCTCGTAGCTGGGCTCCTGGCTGCACCTCATGAATGGAATTCTCGATCCTAATTTTCCCGACTGGACGCCAACAGGAACAAACGTGATGTAGGTCCATGGAGGAGGACAAAAAGGGAACACAGTACCTAGCGGTGAGCTCTCT
>CM053032.1:79892246-79911437 GCA_028564925.1 Lithobates sylvaticus
TACACTATATGCAGGGCTCAAGTTCCTCCACAACAGGAACTCAGTTCCCATTAGCAGCCGTGTCCTGCAAGACTTTGAAGTATGAGAGCTGTGTGGCAGGTGCTACACCAGCAGCTGCCGACACATCTTGCAATAGTAAGTGCCGCACACCTGACCATTCAGGCATTGCCAGTAGGGGGCCCCATGACAGCTTCCGCTACGATCTACCTGTCAATCACAGCTAGCTGACAGGTAGATCAGGTCCCTGATGCTAAGACATTGTAGTTAGCCAGACCTCTCGTGATGCGCTCCTCCCTGCCGGCCCCTCCTCATTTTCTGTCTCCTCATCTCCCCCCCCCCAGTCTCCTGCATACTTGCTCTGTGTGTCCCGCTGAATCCCCCCCTCCTCTATCTTCAGTACCATATGATGAGAGAACCCAGAGGAGGAGCACAGCTATTCTGCTCACAGGACATGCAGGGAGAGAGGTCAGCTGAGGGATGAACATCAGTTTGGGGTGGTAAGCTGAGCACAATACATGGCAAAGTTTAATGCCAGGAGGGAAGTTTATGTGGAAATATGTGAAGGGATGGAATAGCAGCGAGTGTGTGTTGGAGCCCTGCAGAGTTTGCAGCCCCCCAAGCTAACATACATCTCCTAAGCAGGAACACATCACTATCTCCCCAAGCATTCTGTCAAGATAATGTGCAGTTAATTTATGACCTTTCCGTTTAACCCTGTGTTATCCAAACTCTGTTCAATGAAAAGTGTAAACTCACCACATAAACACTCTATATACAAAATAAGATTCCCCAATAAAGATCAGAACATGATGTTCACATTTGCATGGAAGCACAATTGAATGAATGCTGATTATTCAGAGAATTACCGTATTTATGCTTATTGAGGATTGTTTTTTTATGTACTAACAGTTAAGCTTCATACACACAATACGAAAATTGAATGAAAAATACCACTTTTGAAGCTTTCGTGCATATGAGCGTATCATTTTTTTTTTTTGGTGGGCGAGTGGATCTTGGGTGGGAGTTCCCACACTTTTTTCCCCAGGAATTGACCCCTGACTATATGCTAATCCACATCTAGCAACTAATAGCTGACAGTGATATAATTAACATGAGCTAATTAACTAGGCACTTAAACCAGCCTAGGTGACCAGACCATTTGGCACCTACAACCCTGAATACAAAGTACTGTACAATACACATAATTACAAGTATTAATACATAAATGAGAAGACAGACAAAACCATTAGGGGATCCAATTAACAATGGGAGAGACTCAAATTTGTGTATTCTGTGCAATAAAAAAGTTATCAGATGGCAAACAAGATTCCAGCAGTCTGATACAGTGGAATTAATTTATCTTCAAAGATCTCTTGAGGATTATGGTTGATAAATATTTCTGTCCCAAGAGAAGGAGCCTCTCCAACTCAGTCTGCAGGAGGGCCACCATATTCCCTCTGACCACTAACCTGTACAAGATTAATATTACCTCTTTCCATCCACTCCAGAAGGGAAGCTTTATTGTCCTTATTCAGAGAAGTAATCCAAACCACGGTATTAGCATATATTAAAAAGTTGACCATTATTATAGAATGATCTGCTTTCTCCAAGGGCCATAATCAGTGGGTAGGAGGCTTGCCCCTAGTCCTTTCCAAAAGCCCCTGTCCTGGTTGGGTCTTTCACAGCCTGTATCCTGGGGCAAGTCCAAAATATGTGGAACAATGTCCCTGAGTGGTTTAGACATCTCCAGAAGATGTCCACATAGACAGTCTGTGTAGGGAGAGTTAATTGCTATATGGTATTATACTGTGCTATATTGAGCTATATTGTAGGAATTTTAGCGTGGTTGGCTACAAATACTTGTGTACCCTCCTTGTGTTCAGAGTTCAACAGTCCTTTTTAAGGCTACTTTTTCTGTGTCATCAAAAACTGTAGATTTTGTTTAGCTGCTGTGGCTCTCTTATTTTTTTTAATGTTTATTACACATTTATCAGTGTTTTTTTCTGCTGGGTTAAAAAACATTGGGTTGGGTTTTAGTGATTCAGAGACTTGTGGGTGTGTATGGGGGAATGAGGGTTGGTGGAGACATTATTTATTTTCTTTTGCTAGGGCCTTTTTTCAGGTCCAATCTTTTGTTTTAGGTTTAGGTGCAGCCAGTGTACCTGAATGGTTCCCTTTTAAAGCCAAATCGGCCAAAGTTGATATAGGTTTTAAGTGGGCTTGAGGCAGCTTCTTTTTGCTATTCCTCACAGAGGTTCCAGGGACAAGATAGGTGTCAGCCATTTCCCATGACGGAATAATGAGGGTGTCACCTCCTCGCACATGCGTTCAAATAGTAACTGTTTTATTATATGTTCTGGTGGATCTATGGGTGCTCTGGCCTAAAGACACAATTAGATTTGTAACATTCATGGCAATTTGATGGAAATTAGATTTCTACTGAGTAGATCAACCTCTGTAACCTATAGACATAGAAGAAATCAGAGTATGGTTCAACTTACAGGTCACCAAACAGAATTGATGAAAGTCTTATAACAAATGTTTTATTTGTAATTTACACTTGAGGAAATACTGTAGACTAAATATCAGGAAATATATATTTGTATTAAACAATTTTTTTCAAAAATTCTTTTTTTAACTTTATGATTTTTTTGATTGCTAATTTCAGATTGACATAGAGATATATGAACCACAGGGAATCAGCTTTCTTAATGCAGAAGCATCTTTCATAACAAATGACTTGCTGCCGGCTATCAAAAAGTCCTTCTCTGGAAAAACGGTATATTTTTTATTTGTAAATAGCGAAGATAAATCATTGTATATAATGCCATATTGTGTTATTAGATCAATGCTACAAACCACTTTAGTAGTGAGAAATTAACATCCTGGACTCTAACGCCTCAGATCAGCCCCAATCCTGCACCTTCACACCTCAGATCACTGTCCCCCCTGCACATCTGCCCCACCACTGCACATCTGCCCTGCCACCACTGTAACCCCCTGTACATCTGCCCCACCACTGTACCACCCTGCCTATCTGCCCCACCAATGTACCCCCTTTCTCATCTGCCCCACCACTGTAACCCCCTGCACATCTGCCCCACCACTGTACTAATCTGCACATTTGCCCCACCTCTGTATCCCCCCTGCTCATCTGTCCCACCACTGTAACCCCCTGTACATCTGCCCCACCTCTATTACCCCCCTGCTCTCCTGTTCCACCACTGTAACCCCCTGCGCATCTGCCCCACCTCTGTACCCCGCTGCTCTTCAGTCCCACCAATGTTCCCCCTTTCTCATCTGCCCCACCACTGTACCACCCTGCTCTTCTGTCCCACCACTGTAACCCCCTGCTCATCTGCCCCACCAATGTACCTCCATGCACATCTGCTTCACCACTGAACCATCTTCTCATCTGTCCTAACACTGAACTTATCTGTCTCATCTGCCCCACCACTGTAACCCCCTTTCTCATCTGCCCCACGACTGTACCTCCTGCACATCTGTCCCACCCTCTGTTCCCCCTGCTCTTAAGCCCCACTATTGTAACCCCCTGCTTATGTGTTCCACTTATGTACCTCCTTTATCCTCTGCACATCTGTCCCACCTCTGTACCCCCTGCTCCTCTGCCCCACCGCTATAACCCCCTGCTCATCTGTCCCACCAATGTACCTCCTTTCTCCTCTGCCCCAACACTGAACCCTCCCTAGCTTATCTGTCCCACCACTGTAACCCCCTGCTCATCTGCCCCATTACTGTACCCCCCTGATTTTCTGTGCCACCGTTGAACCCCCTTCTCATCCCTCCCACCATTGTACCTCCTGCACATCTGCCCCACCACTGTACCCCCTTGCGCTTCTGTCCCACCGCTGTAAGCCCCCTGCTCATCTGCCCATTAATGTACCCCTTTTCTCATCTGCCCCACTACTGTACCTATCTGCACATCTGCTCCACCACCGTACCCCCATGCTCTTCTGTCTCACTACTGCATCACCTTTTCATCTGTCCTAACACTGAACCCATCGGCTCATCTCCCCCACCACTGTAACCCACCACTGTAACCCACTTTCTCATCTGCCCCACCAATGTACCTCCTGTACATCTGTCTCACTGCTGTACCCCTGTCAGGAAAGCCCCTCCAGCGGACGTCCCAACATCCCCAGGAGGAGAAGGATTCCCCGGCTCAGAACGGGCCTGCTGCGCCCACACATGCGCAATAGCGCGGCTGTCGGTGCGCGCGGGCGCGCGCGGGCGCGCGCGGGAGCGCGCGCATGCACGCGCGGCTTCCCTGACGCTGTTTGGCGCCAAGAGCGCTATTTAAACCAAACCCAGTCCCTGTTGCCTTGCTACCCGATCAACAGCGTTCCCTGTATGTGCTTGGTCTACCTGCAAAACCTGATTCATCTGATCCCTGCTGAAACCTGGCTTGTCTCTGACTCTTCTGACTTCTGCCTGCCCCGATCCCGGTTCTGGACTTTGACTACCCCTTTGGATGCTCCCTTGTACCTGATCTGCCCGTCTGTGTTTGACCCTGCCTGTTTGAGACCCGCCTGCACATTACCTGCTTGCTTCCTGCTGCTGGACTACAGGACACCTCCTTGTGTCTGCTGCACATTACCTGTTTGCTTCCTGCTGCTGGACTACAGGACACCTCCTTGTGTCTGCTGCACATTGCCTGTTTGCTTCCTGCTGCTGGACTACAGGACACCTCCTTGTGTCTGCTGCACATTGCCTGTTTGCTTCCTGCTGCTGGACTACAGGACACCTCCTTGTGTCTGCTGCACATTGCCTGTTTGCTTCCTGCTGCTGGACTACAGGACACCTCCTTGTGTCTGCTGCACATTACCTGTTTGCTTCCTGCTGCTGGACTACAGGACACCTCCTTGTGTCTGCTGCACATTACCTGTTTGCTTCCTGCTGCTGGACTACAGGACACCTCCTTGTGTCTGCTGCACATTACCTGTTTGCTTCCTGCTGCTGGACTACAGGACACCTCCTTGTGTCTGCTGCACATTGCCTGTTTGCTTCCTGCTGCTGGACTACAGGACACCTCCTTGTGTCTGCTGCACATTACCTGTTTGCTTCCTGCTGCTGGACTACAGGACACCTCCTTGTGTCTGCTGCACATTACCCGTTTGCTTCCTGCTGCTGGACTACAGGACACCTCCTTGTGTCTGCTGCACATTACCTGTTTGCTTCCTGCTGCTGGACTACAGGACACCTCCTTGTGTCTGCTGCACATTACCTGTTTGCTTCCTGCTGCTGGACTACAGGACACCTCCTTGTGTCTGCTGCACATTACCTGTTTGCTTCCTGCTGCTGGACTACAGGACACCTCCTTGTGTCTGCTGCACATTACCTGCTTGCTTCCTGCTGCTGGACTACAGGACACCTCCTTGTGTCTGCTGCACATTACCTGCTTGCTTCCCGCTGCTGGACTACAGGACACCTCCTTGTGTCTGCTGCACATCTCCTGCTTGCTTCCTGCTGCTGGACTACAGGATACCTCCTGGTTCCCGTCTGCACAGATCTCCAGCCCTCTACCCAGCTTACCAGCCAGGCACTTGTGCTCCCCTGTGCTCTCGAGCTCCTGTCTTCCCTATCAGGGGTTCCCGAACCAGGGGTTTACAAGTGGCCGCTCCCTGCAATACGGGCTCTGCCTTAAGGTACGTGACAGTATCGGGCAGCCATGACTGAGCCCATGCAGGGAGCCACGGCTAGGGAGGACTTATGCCGTCACCTGGCCGGACTGACACAGGCCGTCAACTCCCTACAAGAGGGGTACTCCCGCCTAGAGGAACGCGTGCAGACCCTAGCCACCTCAGGCCCAACAGCGCTCAGCGCATCACCTGCACCCTCGGTGGTTATGCTGCCTCCTGAGCCCAAGGTCCCCACTCCGGATAGATTCTCCGGGGCCCGGAACAGATATAGGGCATTCCGCAACGCCTGTGAACTCTTTTTTGTACTCCAACCCCGAACCTTTTCCCTTGAGTCCACCAAGGTGGGGTTTGTGGTCTCCCTGCTACAAGGGGAGCCCCAGGCCTGGGCCCACCGCCTGGTGGAACAGAAGCACGAATGCCTCAGCAATCTGAACACCTTTTTCCAAGCCATGGGCATCCTCTACGAAGACCCACAACAGGCAGCAACTGCCGAAGCAGCTCTATTTTCCCTACAACAGGGCCGTAGGGCGGCAGAGGACTATGCATCCGAGTTTAGGCGCTGGAGCGCCGATACGAGCTGGAATGACGCAGCTCTGCGTCATCAATTTCGTATGGGCCTCTCCGAGTCTTTGAAGGACGAGTTGGCCAGAGTGGGCATCCCTGAGACTCTCGAAGACCTAATCAACCTGTCCACTCAGATAGACAGGCGTCTGAGGGAGCGTAGGACTGAGCGTACGACCGGTTCTTCCCGTCCGGTGTGGATGCTACCCCGGGTACCTTACCCTTCTGGCCGCACCGCAACTGCACCCTCTGAGCCTATGCAACTGGGCGTCCTTCGTCCTTCCCTGACCCCAGAGGAGCGACAACGCAGGCGAATCCAGAACCTTTGCCTCTACTGTGGGGAACCCGGACATTACGTGAGGGCCTGTCCCGCGAAGTCCTGTAAGCACTCCTCTCTGTTTTCCACTGTTCTGCCTGCAGTACTTAATAATGCGTCTCACCTGACTGTTTCCCTTTCCCTACAGCTCCCAGGAGGGAATACTCTGGTCCCCGCCATAATTGACTCTGGAGCCTGTAGTGGGTTCATGGACCAGACTTTTGCCCGCAAATTTCGAGTTCCTTTACGTCCCCGAGCCAGAGGACTGTCGGTACATCTAGCCGATGGGTCGGCTATCAGATCTGGACCTGTGACCCAAGAGACGGCTCCTCTACACGCTACCATTGCGGGTAACCACAGTGAACTACTCCGCCTGGACTTCATTGAGTCCCCTCTGTTCCCTGTTATCCTGGGCATACCCTGGCTCAAGGCCCATAATCCTCAAATCGACTGGCCCACGGGGAGTATCAGCTTCCTCTCTCCTTACTGCTGTCAGCACTGCCTGCAAGGGACCACCAACGTCTCACCCTCTCTGCTCTGTCTAGAGGTTGACGTTGAGGCCCGTAGGGCTGTCCCGGAAGAATACCACAGTTTCTTGGACGTGTTCAGTCAAAAAGGGGCAGAGACACTCCCTCCACACAGGCCCTATGACTGCCCAATTGAACTCTTACCAGGTGCAGAAATTCCCTTCGGGAGAATCTTCCCTTTAACAGGACTGGAGTTGGAGACTCTCAAAGCATACATCGATGACAACCTGCGAAAAGGGTTTATACAACCTTCTACCTCCCCAGCCGGGGCAGGGATTTTCTTTGTAGAGAAGAAAGATCACTCTCTACGCCCCTGCGTAGACTACCGGGACTTGAACAAAATTACAATTAAGAATCGGTACCCTCTGCCCCTGGTACCGGAACTATTCCAGAGGCTTGGTACCGCTGTGGTGTTTACCAAATTAGATCTCCGTGGGGCATATAACCTGGTCCGTATCCGAAGCGGGGACGAATGGAAGACTGCCTTTCGCACCCGCTTCGGACACAATGAATACCTGGTGATGCCATTTGGGCTCTGCAACGCCCCTGCTACGTTTCAACATTTTGTAAATGACATTTTTAGAGACTATCTTGACTTATTTGTTATTGTCTACTTGGATGACATCTTGATTTTCTCTCCCTCTCTGCCTACTCACAGGGAACACGTCAAGAAGGTCTTGACCCGTCTTCGCCAGCATGGCCTGTATGCGAAGCCTGAAAAGTGCGAGTTCGAACGTCAAAGTATCCAGTTCTTAGGCTTGGTCATTTCAGTAGATGGGATTAAGATGGATCCGCAAAAGGTGTCTGCCATCTTGGATTGGCCTGCCCCCACGGACAAGAAGGGAATTCAGCGATTCGTAGGATTCGCGAATTTCTATCGCAAATTTATTAAGGGGTTTTCCAACATCATTGCTCCCATCACGAGACTGACCAAGCAAGGTACCAAGTTCCAGTGGTCTCCTGAAGCTCAGTCTGCCTTTTCAACATTAAAGGACCAGTTCGTGTCGGCCTCTGTCTTAAAACACCCGGATCCTGCACTCCCTTACATCTTGGAGGTCGACGCCTCTGAAGTGGCGGTAGGGGCAGTCCTCTCCCAGAGACAAGGCCCTAAGGCGCTCCTCCACCCGGTGGCCTTTTTCTCCCGTAAGCTGTCCGAAGCAGAGAGAAATTACGATGTCGGGGATAGAGAGCTACTGGCCATCAAGGCCGCGCTCGAGGAGTGGCGTTATCTTCTGGAAGGAGCCGCCCATCCTATCCTGGTCTACACGGACCATAAGAATCTGGAATACTTAAAAGTAGCCAAGAGGTTGAGACCCCGCCAGGCTAGATGGGCACTTTTCTTCACCAGATTTTCATTTCACATCACCTTCAGGCCCGGATCCAAGAATACCAAACCTGATGCTCTATCACGAATGTTCAGTGAGTCCACAGTTCCGCCACCTCCAGACACCATACTTACCCCAGGTAACTTCCTTCTTCTGCATGAGGATCTTCTATCCGAAATTAAACAAGCCTCCGCTTTGATCCCTCACCAGCCGGGCAGTTCCTTGCAGCCTAGAGACGGTCTGCTGTGGCATGAGGAGAAGATCTTTGTTCCTCAACAGTCACGGGTGGCCGCCCTGAAATCCTGCCACGACCACGAATTGGCCGGCCACTTTGGTGCCCGCAAGACCGCTGATCTTCTCCTGCGCACCTTTTGGTGGCCCAACCTTCTAAAGGACTGCAGGGCATACGTCGAGTCATGTACCACGTGTAACCAGAATAAGGGCAGCAAGACAAGAGCCTGGGGCTTGCTGAACCCCCTTCCAGTCCCGGAGAAGCCATGGAGGATGATCTCCATGGACTTCATTGTCGAATTGCCCCCTTCTGAAGACTTCACGACCATTTTTGTGGTAGTAGACAGGTTCTCCAAGATGGCCCATTTCTTACCCATGAAAGGCACCCCCTCAGCTCCTGAGACCGCAAGAGTCTTCATCAAGGAGATTGTGAGGCTCCACGGAATCCCCGCCAATATCGTATCTGACCGAGGGGTGCAATTTACGTCCAGGTTCTGGAGGGCATTATGTGCGGCCCTGAAGATCAACCTCCTATTCTCCTCCGCTTACCATCCCCAGACCAACGGTCAGACCGAACGTACCAACCAGACCTTGGAACAGTACCTGCGATGCTACTCATGTTTTTCTCAAGATAACTGGGTCCCCCTCCTACCTCTTGCCGAGTTTGCATACAATAACTCTGTTCATTCTGCAACCAACCAGTCTCCATTTTTTTCAAATTACGGGTTTCACCCCCTGTTCTTGTCCAACAGCATCCCAGAGTGCTCCGTGCCAGCAGCCCAGGAAACCCTGAATTTTTTCAGCACCAATAACAAGTTACTTCAGGAGACGATACTGAAGACCCAGGAACGAAACAAGGCGATATTTGACAAGAGGAGGAGAGGGGACCTCAACCTAAAGCCGGGAGACTTGGTTTGGCTGTCCACCCAAAACTTGAAATTGGCGTGTCCTTCCAAGAAGTTGGGGCCAAAGTTTGTGGGTCCTTTTCCTGTAACTAGAAAAATCAATAATGTGGCGTACGAGTTAAAACTGCCTGACTCATTCAGAATCCACCCAGTCTTCCACGTTGCCCTTCTAAAACCTTCAACTCCGGATCCCTTTGCTAGCCGGAACACCGGCCCTCCTGAACCTGTGCTTATCGATGGCGAGGAGGAATTTGAAGTGGAAACTATTGTGGACTGCAGGAAGAGATATGGCCAGGTTCAATACCTTGTAAAGTGGAAGGGCTACGGGCCGGAAGAGAATTCTTGGGAGCCAGAGGCTAACATCCATGCCCAGAGGCTAATTTCGGCCTTCAGGAGAGCCAATCCAAGTAAGTGGGCCCAGTTGGGCATCCGGAGGCTGCCCATTGGAGGGGGGCAATGTCAGGAAAGCCCCTCCAGCGGACGTCCCAACATCCCCAGGAGGAGAAGGATTCCCCGGCTCAGAACGGGCCTGCTGCACCCACACATGCGCAATAGCGCGGCTGTCGGTGCGCGCGGGGGCGCGCGGGCGCGTGCTGGCGTGCGCGGGAGCGCGCGTGTGCACGCGCGGCTTCCCTGACGCTGTTTGGCGCCAAGAGCGCTATTTAAACCAAACCCAGTCCCTGTTGCCTTGCTACCCGATCAACAGCGTTCCCTGTATGTGCTTGGTCTACCTGCAAAACCTGATTCATCTGATCCCTGCTGAAACCTGGCTTGTCTCTGACTCTTCTGACTTCTGCCTGCCCCGATCCCGGTTCTGGACTTTGACTACCCCTTTGGATGCTCCCTTGTACCTGATCTGCCCGTCTGTGTTTGACCCTGCCTGTTTGAGACCCGCCTGCACATTACCTGCTTGCTTCCTGCTGCTGGACTACAGGACACCTCCTTGTGTCTGCTGCACATTACCTGTTTGCTTCCTGCTGCTGGACTACAGGACACCTCCTTGTGTCTGCTGCACATTACCTGTTTGCTTCCTGCTGCTGGACTACAGGACACCTCCTTGTGTCTGCTGCACATTACCTGTTTGCTTCCTGCTGCTGGACTACAGGACACCTCCTTGTGTCTGCTGCACATTGCCTGTTTGCTTCCTGCTGCTGGACTACAGGACACCTCCTTGTGTCTGCTGCACATTACCTGTTTGCTTCCTGCTGCTGGACTACAGGACACCTCCTTGTGTCTGCTGCACATTACCTGTTTGCTTCCTGCTGCTGGACTACAGGACACCTCCTTGTGTCTGCTGCACATTACCTGTTTGCTTCCTGCTGCTGGACTACAGGACACCTCCTTGTGTCTGCTGCACATTGCCTGTTTGCTTCCTGCTGCTGGACTACAGGACACCTCCTTGTGTCTGCTGCACATTACCTGCTTGCTTCCTGCTGCTGGACTACAGGACACCTCCTTGTGTCTGCTGCACATTACCTGTTTGCTTCCTGCTGCTGGACTACAGGACACCTCCTTGTGTCTGCTGCACATTACCTGTTTGCTTCCTGCTGCTGGACTACAGGACACCTCCTTGTGTCTGCTGCACATTACCTGTTTGCTTCCTGCTGCTGGACTACAGGACACCTCCTTGTGTCTGCTGCACATTACCTGTTTGCTTCCTGCTGCTGGACTACAGGACACCTCCTTGTGTCTGCTGCACATTGCCTGCTTGCTTCCTGCTGCTGGACTACAGGACACCTCCTTGTGTCTGCTGCACATTACCTGCTTGCTTCCCGCTGCTGGACTACAGGACACCTCCTTGTGTCTGCTGCACATCTCCTGCTTGCTTCCTGCTGCTGGACTACAGGATACCTCCTGGTTCCCGTCTGCACAGATCTCCAGCCCTCTACCCAGCTTACCAGCCAGGCACTTGTGCTCCCCTGTGCTCTCGAGCTCCTGTCTTCCCTATCAGGGGTTCCCGAACCAGGGGTTTACGAGTGGCCGCTCCCTGCAATACGGGCTCTGCCTTAAGGTACGTGACAACCCCCCTGCTCTTCTGCCCCACCTCTGTAACCCCCTGCTCATCTGCCCCACCAATACACCTCCTTCACATCTGCCCCACTGCTCTACCCCCATGCTTTTCTGCCCCAACACTGACCCCCCTTCTCATCTGGCCCATCACTGTACCCCCTGCTCTTCTGCCCCACTGCTGAACCCCCTTTTTATCTCTTCCACCACTGTACCTCCCTGCACATCTTCCCCACAGCTGTACCCTCCTGCTCTTCTGTTCCACCTCTGAACCCCTCCTACTCATCTGCTCCACCGATGTACCCTCTTCTCATCTATGATATGTGTGATACGCAGAGTGGTGAAAAGAAGCAGAGATGAGACACATAAGAAGAGAAGAGGCCGCATGATGGGCAGAGCTCATACGATGGGGTGGATTTCTCAAAGGGGTGGATGTCCATCATTGTAAAATACAGCCTCTTCTGTATGCATCTGTCCCTACACTCGCCCCTTGCAGAGTTGCACGAGCATCGGGAGCATGTGGCACAATATAGTCTTAATTGCGCAGGCGCCATGTACAGCTCATCAACAGCTGTTCATGTTCTGAGACTTTCAGCGTCTCCTTTTGTCCTCCGTACTGCGCAATCGCTGTGCCTGTGCAGTACAGGGCGGACACTATCCGACAGGGGACCTTTCTCGGCAGAACACCGGCAAAAGAGGCTTTGCGTGTAGGAGGTTGCCTACCCCTGTATTAGATGTTTGCAATGTTTTGCATTTGGTAGGCAAACAGAAGTTAGTTCGTATAAACAACCTTTCCAAAAATCTTACTTTTGAATGACCATTATGCTCAAAATTGCTTGTTCATTTGGATTACGCTGTTATATTTATAGATACTGTATATTCTGACACGCAAAATTCCTACGCCTGCTCGGAAACAATTCGACGCATGCTCGGAAGCATTGAACTCGGCTCGTTGTAGTGTTGTACATCACCACGTTCTTGACGGTCGGAATTTGGTGTGACCGTGTGTAGGCAAGACAGTTTGAGCGGAATTCCGTCGGGAAAACCATCAGAGCTTTTTCCGACGAGAATTCCGATCGTGGGTACGCGGAAAAACAGTTATTTTATAGTACATGTCTAAATCTGATTGGTTGATATTCATTGATTGAACAGTCTCATTTCAGACATTTTAATGAACAGAGGCCATGTTCGCAGCAAGACACTGATGAGTCTACTTCTTTTACCATCTTTAGGGTCACATCTCCTTCAAACCCACATTAGATCAGCAACGCTCTTGCCCTGACTGTGCATCAACTTTAATGAATGGGGATTTTATTGTAACATATGATGTAAACAGAGAATCTCCAGGAAACATACAGGTGAGTTCTGTTTTTGGATCGTTTTGAAAAACGTAAAAAACAAATTTTCTTTTTAATTCCATGAAAGCGTAAAGAACCTATAGAAACAAAACTTTGTGAAAGTTTAGGATATCTACTGTAAACCCAAGGACAGACATGTAATATATTGCAGGTTACCAGTATATTTCTGTTTGGCTGCATTTGTTTTCTCTTTTTAGAACATTTTCAGCAAGTACAGTAAATATCTGTCAATCTTTTTTTTTTTTTTTAAAGGGTAAATTGTACTAACAATTTACAGCACAATAGTGATGGCATCCACATTGTACAAAGTACAAAGTAGTAGTACAAACAAAGTAATAAAAGTTTACAAAAGTGTTCAACATCAAAATATGTTGCAGCTTCCACAATGACAAAGTCAAGATATACCTCACAAAATCTAGATTTTTTGTCTTTGTACTTCACTTAAAAAAACAGGATAACTAAACAAAACTCAAAAGTGGTAGCTGCCGTTTATGCCACGGGCTCTGAAGGTCTGGCACGGTAGGCCGGACCTTCAGAGCGTATGCGCCGATGAAGTCATCACCTGCATGCACTCTGAATATCTCCTAAACTGTACAAGTTTAGGAGATATTCACAGTAACTACAGGTAAGTGTTATTATTGTAGGTACAATTAAAAAATAAGACTTTACTTCCTCTTTAAAAACTTTGAGAAAACTCAAAATAGTTTATTTTGAGCAGATGGAAGGTTGTACAAGTGCATACATACTGTATTACATGTTTCTGATAGTCAGACATATATGTTTAGTGGGTCAATCAAATCAATATATATTATTACATTTTTATACAGTATAAACATAGAACACAAAAACGGAGCAGGCAACATACTTGTTTGGTTGAGTGGCCACGCAGGGCCAGTAACTGTGAACTAACATAGTTCAACTACCCAAGGCCAACATTCCCCACCCCCCTCCTTCCCTTCCCCTAACTCCGACCAACAGCCAAGTCCAGGAAATCACAAATAACAGCACCCATTAGTTCAACAGAGTTTTACCATGTCATTCATCAAACCGGATGTTCAACACTAGCCGAGGGGATAGATAGGTAAGTACCTATTGAGGCAATCAACATGGGCTCTCAGGATTATCCACTAAGGCTTGATTCACACTTATGCATTTTTAGTGCTTTTTGCATTTTGCAGATTTTTTCTACAGAACATGTTCCATAGGAAACCATGTTAAATGAACTGTAGTGCAAATCTGCAAAATGCAAAAAGCACTAAAGATGCATAGGTGTGAATCAAGCCTAAGTTGGGATCAATTCACCTACTCATACCTAGTCATTTAACCCACAGTAGATGAAGAGTCAAGCCATGCCTGCCATACTTTATGGAATTTTTTCCCACAACCCCTTGACCTGTACATTGCTCTATAAAGATGGTTTACAGAGTTTACCAGTTCCTTCCAATATGACAGCGTAGGAGCATTTGGCTTCTTCCAGTTTAGTAGGATAGCCTTCCTGCCATAAAATAACCCTATATTTAGTAAGGTGCGGTGTGCCAGAGAGGGAAACACTTCCTCCACCAAACCAAGGAGGCAAACCCTTGGCGTTGTGGGGATTGGAACACTGAGGACCTCAGATATACAGGAGGGTATCCCAGGCCAGAAACTCTGGATCTACGAGCAACTCCAAAAGACATGTTTCGCATTGGCTGGGGAGAATGAACATCTCCAACATTTACCACTAAAGGAGGGATAAATGTGTGACAACCTGGCTGGTGTATAATAAATTAGATGTAAGAACTTAAACTGGATCAGATGGTCCCTGGCAGACACTAAATGCTTGAAAGGGTGATCCCACATATCGCCCCAGTCTTCCCCCTGGATATCTGTGATTTCCCTCTGCCACCGTTCACGATCATTCTGAACGTGGTGACGTTCGTTGCGTACGATGGAACTACGTAGAGGTTATTAGCCAATAGGTTTGGTCTCCTAATTTGATCTGAGCATGCGTGGCACTTTGTCCGTCGGAATTCTCTACACACGATCGGAAAAAGTCAGATCGGATTTTGTTGTCAGAAAATTTCCGACCGTGTGTATGGGCATTAGTCAGATTGAAAAAAGACACAAGTCCATCTAGTTCAACCATAAAAAATAAAAGAATAAAATAAATAAAAAATATCATACAATCCAATATACCCAATCCTATACCCACAGTTGATCCAGAGGAAGGCGAAAAAAAACCCAGAAAAGCAGGATCCAATTTGCTACAGCACGGGAAAAAAATCCTTCTTGATCCCAGAGAGGTGATCGGATTTTCTCTGGATCAATTTTACATATAAATGTTAGTACCCAGTTATATTATGTACATTTAGGAAAGAATCCAGGCCTTTCTTAAAGCAATCTACTGAGCTGGCCAGAACCACCTCTGGAGGGAGTCTATTCCACATTTTCACAGCTCTAAAGCCCCATACACACGGTCGGATTTTCCGATAGATTCTGTCCTATCGGACAATGTTGTCGGAAATTCCGACCGTGTGTAGGCACCATCGGACAGTTTCCATCGGATTGTCCGACGGACAAAGTCCTATCTCCTGCTGGATAGATTTTTCGACAACAAAGTCCGATCACACCAAATCCGATCGTGTGTATCGAATTCCGACGGACAAAGTGCCACGCATGCTCAGATCACATTACAAGACCAAAGCTATTGGCTACTAGCCTCTACGTAGTCCCGTCGTACGCAACAAATGTCACCACGTTCAGAATGATCGGATTTTCCGACAACTTTGTCCGACAGTGTGTATGCAACACCAGTGTCGGACTAAATCCGTCGGACAAAATCCGATGGATTTGGTGGTCGTATTTTCCGACCGTGTGTATGGGGCTTTACTGTGAAGAAACCTTTTCGTATTTTGGAGATGAAATCTCTTTTTCTCTAGACGTAAAGAGAGCCACCTTGTCCTCAGTGTTGACCGTAAAGTGAATAACTCAACACCAAGTTCACTATATGGACCCCTTATATATTTATACATGGTGATAATATCCCCCTTTAATCTCCTCTTCTCAACAGTGAATAAATTCTGTTCCTCTAATCTTTCCTCATAGCTGAGCTCCTCTTATCAGTTTGGTTGCCCTTCTCTGTGCTTTCTCCAGTTCCCCGATATACTTTTTGAGAACTGGTGCCCAAAACTGAACTGCATATTCCAGATGAGGTCTTACTAATGATTTGTACAGGGGCAAAATGATATCTCTCTCTCTGGAGTCCATACCTCTCTTAATACAAGAAAGGACTTTGCTGGCTTTGGAAACCGCAGCTTGGCAATGACTGCTAATATTGAGCTTATGATCTACCAAAACCCCCAGATCCTTCTCCACCATTGATTCCCCCAGTTGTACTCACCCCTAGTATGTATGATGCATGCATATTCTTAGCCCCTCAAGTGCATAACTACATTTATCAACATTAAACCTCATCTGCCACATAGTCGCCAAATTAGACAGTGCATTGAGGTTGGCTTGTAAATTGGAGACGTCCTGTAAGGATGTTATTCCACTGCATAGCTTAGTGTCATCTGCAAAGACAGAAATGTTACTTTTAATTCCAGACCCAATATCGCTTATAAAGATGTTAAAAAGTAAGGGTCCCAGCACTGAACCTTGGGGTACACCACTGATAACCTTAGACCGTTCAGAGTAAGAATCATTAACCACTACTCTCTGAATTCTGTCTTTTTAGACAGTTTTCTATCCATTTACAAACTGATATTTCCAAGCCTGTAGACTTTACCTTACACATGACGTGTGTGGGGAACAGGTGACTGGGGGGACCACAAAAATTACCCAATGATACTGTTCAGTTTTTGAAAGTATGCTCTGGGAATCCACAGAGGAGAATGACATAAGAAGTGTAAAATTACTGGAAAAATCTTAATTTTAAATAAGGCTAATACGCTAATATTAAAGATAAGGGTAACTGCTTCCAGACCTAGGTTCTTTGATTGAGCTGAGTTACCAGAGGGAGAAGGTTTAGTGGCATGTAATCTTGAATGTTGGCAGTTATCTTAACACCCAAATAAGTGATATAGGAAACCCACCGCAGCAGTAGGAAGCCGTCCAGTAGGTTCTTTGCTTCAGGACCCACTGGTAGCATGGATGACTTGCCCCAATTCACCCGCAGGCCCGGAAAGGAGGCAAATGTGTTAAGTAATAATAGGGCCGATTGGAGAGAGGGCCCCGGGTCCCTGAGGAATAGGAGCAAGTCATCAGCATACAGTGCTAGTATCACGTACCTGGTGGAGACTGGAATGTGATAGAGGCCTCCCTTGCTCCTCCCGCCTACACTCCTGAAGGTGGGAACAGAAAGTGTAAAGGCAAGGAGTGGCACGAGTGCCGGGTAGCTGGCTGGCGATGTCCCCTCTGAAGGTGGGTAGAGCTGGTAGTCACAGTCCTTGGAGCAGGAAGTAGAAGCAGCCGGGCACCAGAGCGTGGACAGGAGTGAAACCAGAAGAAGAGCAGTAGTCAGCAACAACCGGGCAGCCGGGTACCGAGTCAGCAGGCAAAAGCAAGTCCAGAGGGCAGGCCAAGGTCAGGTAACAGCCAGGCAATGTGGTACCAAGTCAGCAGGAAGATCAAGTCCAATAAACAGGCCGAAGTCAGGATACCGGGTAACAGAGTAAGAGGAGCAGGCAGAGGGGAGTCCAAAGGTGAGCTGGGTCATACACAAACAAACAGGAGCAACGGATCAGGACTTGGTGGGTCAGGAAGGAGCTGAAGATCATCCAGTACTTGTCTGCAGTGACAGAGCAGTTTAAATAGGCCACTGGGCGCCAAGTGCTAATTGGTGTGTGCACGCGCGCACGCGCACACAAACGCGTGTACCAATGTACCAATGTACCAATGTGCGCACGCGTACATATTTGTGCGCGATGAACTGCCATTGCAGGCATTATGTTGGTCCTTTGCTCATGAATATTAGCACGTGTGCCATGTGTACGAGCATGAGCAGGTATCCGCACTGGCCTTTTAGTGGTGGAGGTCCGGTTTACCTTGCAGCTAGACATTCCTGAATATTCCCCACCTGAATTGCTCCTATTTCTGTGGAGTGCCTAAGTGCCCTTGCTTTGGGCTCCATCATTAAAGCGAAAAGAAATGGGGAGAGAGGGCAGCCCTGCCTAGTGCCCCTATCTATGGTAAAGAAATCAGAGACAGAGAACCCCAGCAGAATTGCCGTCCAAGGGTCACTGTACAGCAGAGTGATCCAATGGCGAAAACCAGCCCCGAAGCCTATATTTTCCAATATTGGCATGTATTGCCAATCAACAGAATCAAAAGCTTTTCTGATGTCTATAGAGACAATGATATTGGCTGGGAAGTCTGGGGTATCCAGTTGCAGATGTGTGACCAACCTCCTCAAATTTGTGTCTGTCGACATCCCAGGCATGAACCACATCTGGTCAATGTCCACCAAAGTCGAAATGACCTTGGCCAAACTGGATCCCAAAACTTTAGTGAGGATCTTCAGATCCATATTGAGTAGTGCTATAGGACGATAGGAAGAACACTCCTTTGGGTCTTTGCCAGTTTTAAAAGTAGTACCATATAGGCCTCCATCAATGAAGCCGGTAAGGCCCCTTGATCCCAGCAATGAGCAAAAAGCATGTTCAGCCTGGGTGCTAACTGTGTCATGTATAACTTATAGGAGTGTGCCGGGAATCCATCTGGACCCGGAGCCCGGAGCCTTCTGGGGTGGAAAAGCAATTGAGGGGAGCTTTGATTTCCAACACTGAGAAACTATCATCTAGAAGATCAACATCAGAATCCGATAGTCTAGGAAGGGAGAGCCCCCATAGAAACTCATCTAATTTGTGTGAGTCATAGGAGGGAATAGGAGAATATAAGGAAGAGTAATAGTGTACAAATTCCTCCAAGATACTAGCTGGATCATTAACCAGGGTCCCACCTGTTCTTTTTATGACAGGTTTGCTAACCAGAGTTTTTTGGTCAGCTACCAAGTTGGCCAATAGTTTGCTATTCTTGTCTCCTTCAGCAAAGATAGACTCCGCCCTCCGCCTAAATTCAGTATGTGCAAGATTTGTATAATGCAGCGACACGGAGTGCCGCGTTTCCAGCAGGGACACATAATAGCCTCTGATGGAGAGTCGGCGTGCATCCTCGCACTCTCTCTTTCTTTGGCCAGTAGAAGCTCACCCTCCTGATTGTGTTCTTTCCTGGCTGCCTTTATTGCAAAGATTCACTCTCTCATTGCCACTGCCTTAAATGCATCCCACACCAATGGCAGCTCGGCCGAGTCCGCATTGGTTAA
>CM053032.1:79911937-79928540 GCA_028564925.1 Lithobates sylvaticus
GCTTGCCCCTAGTCCTTTCCAAAAGCCCCTGTCCTGGTTGGGTCTTTCACAGCCTGTATCCTGGGGCAAGTCCAAAATATGTGGAACAATGTCCCTGAGTGGTTTAGACATCTCCAGAAGATGTCCACATAGACAGTCTGTGTAGGGAGAGTTAATTGCTATATGGTATTATACTGTGCTATATTGAGCTATATTGTAGGAATTTTAGCGTGGTTGGCTACAAATACTTGTGTACCCTCCTTGTGTTCAGAGTTCAACAGTCCTTTTTAAGGCTACTTTTTCTGTGTCATCAAAAACTGTAGATTTTGTTTAGCTGCTGTGGCTCTCTTATTTTTTTTAATGTTTATTACACATTTATCCGTGTTTTTTTCTGCTAGGTTAAAAAACATTGGGTTGGGTTTTAGTGATTCAGAGACTTGTGGGTGTGTATGGGGGAATGAGGGTTGGTGGAGACATTATTTTTTTTTTTTTGCTAGGGCCTTTTTTCAGGTCCAATCTTTTGTTTTAGGTTTAGGTGCAGCCAGTGTACCTGAATGGTTCCCTTTTAAAGCCAAATCGGCCAAAGTTGATATAGGTTTTAAGTGGGCTTGAGGCAGCTTCTTTTTGCTATTCCTCACAGAGGTTCCAGGGACAAGATAGGTGTCAGCCATTTCCCATGACGGAATAATGAGGGTGTCACCTCCTCGCACATGCGTTCAAATAGTAACTGTTTTATTATATGTTCTGGTGGATCTATGGGTGCTCTGGCCTAAAGACACAATTAGATTTGTAACATTCATGGCAATTTGATGGAAATTAGATTTCTACTGAGTAGATCAACCTCTGTAACCTATAGACATAGAAGAAATCAGAGTATGGTTCAACTTACAGGTCACCAAACAGAATTGATGAAAGTCTTATAACAAATGTTTTATTTGTAATTTACACTTGAGGAAATACTGTAGACTAAATATCAGGAAATATATATTTGTATTAAACAATTTTTTTCAAAAATTCTTTTTTTAACTTTATGATTTTTTTGATTGCTAATTTCAGATTGACATAGAGATATATGAACCACAGGGAATCAGCTTTCTTAATGCAGAAGCATCTTTCATAACAAATGACTTGCTGCCGGCTATCAAAAAGTCCTTCACTGGAAAAACGGTATATTTTTTATTTGTAAATAGCGAAGATAAATCATTGTATATAATGCCATATTGTGTTATTAGATCAATGCTACAAACCACTTTAGTAGTGAGAAATTAACATCCTGGACTCTAACGCCTCAGATCAGCCCCAATCCTGCACCTTCACACCTCAGATCACTGTCCCCCCTGCACATCTGCCCCACCACTGCACATCTGCCCTGCCACCACTGTAACCCCCTGTACATCTGCCCCACCACTGTACCACCCTGCCTATCTGCCCCACCAATGTACCCCCTTTCTCATCTGCCCCACCACTGTAACCCCTGCACATCTGCCCCACCACTGTACTAATCTGCACATTTGCCCCACCTCTGTATCCCCCCTGCTCATCTGTCCCACCACTGTAACCCCCTGTACATCTGCCCCACCTCTATTACCCCCCTGCTCTCCTGTTCCACCACTGTAACCCCCTGCGCATCTGCCCCACCTCTGTACCCCGCTGCTCTTCAGTCCCACCAATGTTCCCCCTTTCTCATCTGCCCCACCACTGTACCACCCTGCTCTTCTGTCCCACCACTGTAACTCCCTGTTCATCTGCCCCACCAATGTACCTCCATGCACATCTGCTTCACCACTGAACCATCTTCTCATCTGTCCTAACACTGAACTTATCTGTCTCATCTGCCCCACCACTGTAACCCCCTTTCTCATCTGCCCCACGACTGTACCTCCTGCACATCTGTCCCACCCTCTGTTCCCCCTGCTCTTAAGCCCCACTATTGTAACCCCCTGCTTATGTGTTCCACTTATGTACCTCCTTTATCCTCTGCACATCTGTCCCACCTCTGTACCCCCTGCTCCTCTGCCCCACCGCTATAACCCCCTGCTCATCTGTCCCACCAATGTACCTCCTTTCTCATCTGCCCCAACACTGAACCCTCCCTAGCTTATCTGTCCCACCACTGTAACCCCCTGCTCATCTGCCCCATTACTGTACCCCCCTGATTTTCTGTGCCACCGTTGAACCCCCTTCTCATCCCTCCCAGCATTGTACCTCCTGCACATCTGCCCCACCACTGTACCCCCTTGCGCTTCTGTCCCACCGCTGTAAGCCCCCTGCTCATCTGCCCATTAATGTACCCCTTTTCTCATCTGCCCCACTACTGTACCTATCTGCACATCTGCTCCACCACCGTACCCCCATGCTCTTCTGTCTCACTACTGCATCACCTTCTCATCTGTCCTAACACTGAACCCATCGGCTCATCTCCCCCACCACTGTAACCCACCACTGTAACCCACTTTCTCATCTGCCCCACCAATGTACCTCCTGCACATCTGTCTCACTGCTGTACCCCCCTGCTCTTCTGCCCCACCTCTGTAACCCCCTGCTCATCTGCCCCACCAATACACCTCCTTTCACATCTGCCCCACTGCTCTACCCCCATGCTTTTCTGCCCCAACACTGAACCCCCTTCTCATCTGGCCCATCACTGTACCCCCCTGCTCTTCTGCCCCACTGCTGAACCCCCTTTCTATCTCTTCCACCACTGTACCTCCCTGCACATCTTCCCCACAACTGTACCCTCCTGCTCTTCTGTTCCACCTCTGAACCCCTCCTACTCATCTGCTCCACCGATGTACCCTCTTCTCATCTATGATATGTGTGATACGCAGAGTGGTGAAAAGAAGCAGAGATGAGACACATAAGAAGAGAAGAGGCCGCATGATGGGCAGAGCTCATATGATGGGGTGGATTTCTCAAAGGGGTGGATGTCCATCATTGTAAAATACAGCCTCTTCTGTATGCATCTGTCCCTACACTCGCCCCTTGCAGAGTTGCACGAGCATCGGGAGCATGTGGCACAATATAGTCTTAATTGCGCAGGCGCCATGTACAGCTCATCAACAGCTGTTCATGTTCTGAGACTTTCAGCGTCTCCTTTTGTCCTCCGTACTGCGCAATCGCTGTGCCTGTGCAGTACAGGGCGGACACTATCCGACAGGGGACCTTTCTCGGCAGAACACCGGCAAAAGAGGCTTTGCGTGTAGGAGGTTGCCTACCCCTGTATTAGATGTTTGCAATGTTTTGCATTTGGTAGGCAAACAGAAGTTAGTTCGTATAAACAACCTTTCCAAAAATCTTACTTTTGAATGACCATTATGCTCAAAATTGCTTGTTCATTTGGATTACGCTGTTATATTTATAGATACTGTATATTCTGACACGCAAAATTCCTACGCCTGCTCGGAAACAATTCGACGCATGCTCGGAAGCATTGAACTCGGCTCGTTGTAGTGTTGTACATCACCAAGTTCTTGACGGTCGGAATTTGGTGTGACCGTGTGTAGGCAAGACAGTTTGAGCGGAATTCCGTCGGGAAAACCATCAGAGCTTTTTCCGACGAGAATTCCGATCGTGGGTACGCGGAAAAACAGTTATTTTATAGTACATGTCTAAATCTGATTGGTTGATATTCATTGATTGAACAGTCTAATTTCAGACATTTTAATGAACAGAGGCCATGTTCGCAGCAAGACACTGATGAGTCTACTTCTTTTACCATCTTTAGGGTCACATCTCCTTCAAACCCACATTAGATCAGCAACGCTCTTGCCCTGACTGTGCATCAACTTTAATGAATGGGGATTTTATTGTAACATATGATGTAAACAGAGAATCTCCAGGAAACATACAGGTGAGTTCTGTTTTTGGATCGTTTTGAAAAACGTAAAAAACAAATTTTCTTTTTAATTCCATGAAAGCGTAAAGAACCTATAGAAACAAAACTTTGTGAAAGTTTAGGATATCTACTGTAAACCCAAGGACAGACATGTAATATATTGCAGGTTACCAGTATATTTCTGTTTGGCTGCATTTGTTTTCTCTTTTTAGAACATTTTCAGCAAGTACAGTAAATATCTGTCAATCTTTTTTTTTTTTTTAAAGGGAATATTGTACTAACAATTTACAGCACAATAGTGATGGCATCCACATTGTACAAAGTACAAAGTAGTAGTACAAACAAAGTAATAAAAGTTTACAAAAGTGTTCAACATCAAAATATGTTGCAGCTTCCACAATGACAAAGTCAAGATATACCTCACAAAATCTAGATTTTTTGTCTTTGTACTTCACTTAAAAAAACAGGATAACTAAACAAAACTCAAAAGTGGTAGCTGCCGTTTATGCCACGGGCTCTGAAGGTCTGGCACGGTAGGCCGGACCTTCAGAGCGTATGCGCCGATGAAGTCATCAGCTTCATGCACTCTGAATATCTCCTAAACTGTACAAGTTTAGGAGATATTCACAGTAACTACAGGTAAGTGTTATTATTGTAGGTACAATTAAAAAATAAGACTTTACTTCCTCTTTAAAAACTTTGAGCAAACTCAAAATAGTTTATTTTGAGCAGATGGAAGGTTGTACAAGTGCATACATACTGTATTACATGTTTCTGATAGTCAGACATATATGTTTAGTGGGTCAATCAAATCAATATATATTTTTTTGTAAATTATTTGTATTACATTTTTATACAGTATAAACATAGAACACAAAAACGGAGCAGGCAACATACTTGTTTGGTTGAGTGGCCACGCAGGGCCAGTAACTGTGAACTAACATAGTTCAACTACCCAAGGCCAACATTCCCCACCCCCCTCCTTCCCTTCCCCTAACTCCGACCAACAGCCAAGTCCAGGAAATCACAAATAACAGCACCCATTAGTTCAACAGAGTTTTACCATGTCATTCATCAAACCGGATGTTCAACACTAGCCGAGGGGATAGATAGGTAAGTACCTATTGAGGCAATCAACATGGGCTCTCAGGATTATCCACTCCATGTCATCTAAGGCTTGATTCACACTTATGCATTTTTAGTGCTTTTTGCATTTTGCAGATTTTTTCTACAGAACATGTTCCATAGGAAACCATGTTAAATGAACTGTAGTGCAAATCTGCAAAATGCAAAAAGCACTAAAAATGCATAGGTGTGAATCAAGCCTAAGTTGGGATCAATTCACCTACTCATACCTAGTCATTTAACCCACAGTAGATGAAGAGTCAAGCCATGCCTGCCATACTTTATGGATTTTTTCCCCACAACCCCTTGACCTGTACATTGCTCTATAAAGATGGTTTACAGAGTTTTATCAGTTCCTTCCAATATGACAGCGTAGGAGCATTTGGCTTCTTCCAGTTTAGTAGGATAGCCTTCCTGCCATAAAATAACCCTATATTTAGTAAGGTGCGGTGTGCCAGAGAGGGAAACACTTCCTCCACCAAACCAAGGAGGCAAACCCTTGGCGTTGTGGGGATTGGAACACTGAGGACCTCAGATATACAGGAGGGTATCCCAGGCCAGAAACTCTGGATCTACGAGCAACTCCAAAAGACATGTTTCGCATTGGCTGGGGAGAATGAACATCTCCAACATTTACCACTAAAGGAGGGATAAATGTGTGACAACCTGGCTGGTGTATAATAAATTAGATGTAAGAACTTAAACTGGATCAGCTGGTCCCTGGCAGACACTAAATGCTTGAAAGGGTGATCCCACATATCGCCCCAGTCTTCCCCCTGGATATCTGTGATTTCCCTCTGCCACCGTTCACGATCATTCTGAACGTGGTGACGTTCGTTGCGTACGATGGAACTACGTAGAGGTTATTAGCCAATAGGTTTGGTCTCCTAATTTGATCTGAGCATGCGTGGCACTTTGTCCGTCGGAATTCTCTACACACGATCGGAAAAAGTCCGATCGGATTTTGTTGTCAGAAAATTTCCGACCGTGTGTATGGGCATTAGTCAGATTGAAAAAAGACACAAGTCCATCTAGTTCAACCATAAAAAATAAAATAATAAAATAAATAAAAAATATCATACAATCCAATATACCCAATCCTATACCCACAGTTGATCCAGAGGAAGGCGAAAAAAAACCCAGAAAAGCAGGATCCAATTTGCTACAGCAGGGGAAAAAAATCCTTCTTGATCCCAGAGAGGTGATCGGATTTTCTCTGGATCAATTTTACATATAAATGTTAGTACCCAGTTATATTATGTACATTTAGGAAAGAATCCAGGCCTTTCTTAAAGCAATCTACTGAGCTGGCCAGAACCACCTCTGGAGGGAGTCTATTCCACATTTTCACAGCTCTAAAGCCCCATACACACGGTCGGATTTTCCGATGGATTCTGTCCTATCGGACAATGTTGTCGGAAATTCCGACCGTGTGTAGGCACCATCGGACAGTTTCCATCGGATTGTCCGACGGACAAAGTCCTATCTCCTGCTGGATAGATTTTTCGACAACAAAGTCCGATCACACCAAATCCGATCGTGTGTATCGAATTCCGACGGACAAAGTGCCACGCATGCTCAGATCACATTACAAGACCAAAGCTATTGGCTACTAGCCTCTACGTAGTCCCGTCGTACGCAACAAATGTCACCACGTTCAGAATGATCAGATTTTCCGACAACTTTGTCCGACAGTGTGTATGCAACACCAGTGTCGGACTAAATCCGTCGGACAAAATCCGATGGATTTGGTGGTCGGATTTTCCTACCGTGTGTATGGGGCTTTACTGTGAAGAAACCTTTTCGTATTTTGGAGATGAAATCTCTTTTTCTCTAGACGTAAAGAGAGCCACCTTGTCCTCAGTGTTGACCGTAAAGTGAATAACTCAACACCAAGTTCACTATATGGACCCCTTATATATTTATACATGGTGATAATATCCCCCTTTAATCTCCTCTTCTCAACAGTGAATAAATTCTGTTCCTCTAATCTTTCCTCATAGCTGAGCTCCTCTTATCAGTTTGGTTGCCCTTCTCTGTGCTTTCTCCAGTTCCCCGATATACTTTTTGAGAACTGGTGCCCAAAACTGAACTGCATATTCCAGATGAGGTCTTACTAATGATTTGTACAGGGGCAAAATTATATCTCTCTCTCTGGAGTCCATACCTCTCTTAATACAAGAAAGGACTTTGCTGGCTTTGGAAACCGCAGCTTGGCAATGACTGCTAATATTGAGCTTATGATCTACCAAAACCCCCAGATCCTTCTCCACCATTGATTCCCCCAGTTGTACTCACCCCTAGTATGTATGATGCATGCATATTCTTAGCCCCTCAAGTGCATAACTACATTTATCAACATTAAACCTCATCTGCCACATAGTCGCCAAATTAGACAGTGCATTGAGGTTGGCTTGTAAATTGGAGACGTCCTGTAAGGATGTTATTCCACTGCATAGCTTAGTGTCATCTGCAAAGACAGAAATGTTACTTTTAATTCCAGACCCAATATCGCTTATAAAGATGTTAAAAAGTAAGGGTCCCAGCACTGAACCTTGGGGTACACCACTGATAACCTTAGACCGTTCAGAGTAAGAATCATTAACCACTACTCTCTGAATTCTGTCTTTTAGACAGTTTTCTATCCATTTACAAACTGATATTTCCAAGCCTGTAGACTTTACCTTACACATGACGTGTGTGGGGAACAGGTGACTGGGGGGACCACAAAAATTACCCAATGATACTGTTCAGTTTTTGAAAGTATGCTCTGGGAATCCACAGAGGAGAATGACATAAGAAGTGTAAAATTACTGGAAAAATCTTAATTTTAAATAAGGCTAATACGCTAATATTAAAGATAAGGGTAACTGCTTCCAGACCTAGGTTCTTTGATTGAGCTGAGTTACCAGAGGGAGAAGGTTTAGTGGCATGTAATCTTGAATGTTGGCAGTTATCTTAACACCCAAATAAGTGATATAGGAAACCCACCGCAGCAGTAGGAAGCCGTCCAGTAGGTTCTTTGCTTCAGGACCCACTGGTAGCATGGATGACTTGCCCCAATTCACCCGCAGGCCCGGAAAGGAGGCAAATGTGTTAAGTAATAATAGGGCCGATTGGAGAGAGGGCCCCGGGTCCCTGAGGAATAGGAGCAAGTCATCAGCATACAGTGCTAGTATCACGTACCTGGTGGAGACTGGAATGTGATAGAGGCCTCCCTTGCTCCTCCCGCCTACACTCCTGAAGGTGGGAACAGAAAGTGTAAAGGCAAGGAGTGGCACGAGTGCCGGGTAGCTGGCTGGCGATGTCCCCTCTGAAGGTGGGTAGAGCTGGTAGTCACAGTCCTTGGAGCAGGAAGTAGAAGCAGCCGGGCACCAGAGCGTGGACAGGAGTGAAACCAGAAGAAGAGCAGTAGTCAGCAACAACCGGGCAGCCGGGTACCGAATCAGCAGGCAAAAGCAAGTCCAGAGGGCAGGCCAAGGTCAGGTAACAGCCAGGCAATGTGGTACCAAGTCAGCAGGAAGATCAAGTCCAATAAACAGGCCGAAGTCAGGATACCGGGTAACAGAGTAAGAGGAGCAGGCAGAGGGGAGTCCAAAGGTGAGCTGGGTCATACACAAACAAACAGGAGCAACGGATCAGGATTTGGTGGGTCAGGAAGGAGCTGAAGATCATCCAGTACTTGTCTGCAGTGACAGAGCAGTTTAAATAGGCCACTGGGCGCCAAGTGCTAATTGGTGTGTGCACGCGCGCACGCGCGCGCGCACACAAACGCGTGTACCAATGTACCAATGTACCAATGTACCAATGTGTGCACGCGTACATATTTGTGCGCGATGAACTGCCATTGCAGGCATTATGTTGGTCCTTTGCTCATGAATATTAGCACGTGTGCAATGTGTACGAGCATGAGCAGGTATCCGCACTGGCCTTTTAGTGGTGGAGGTCCGGTTTACCTTGCAGCTAGACATTCCTGAATATTCCCCACCTGAATTGCTCCTATTTCTGTGGAGTGCCTAAGTGCCCTTGCTTTGGGCTCCATCATTAAAGCGAAAAGAAATGGGGAGAGAGGGCAGCCCTGCCTAGTGCCCCTATCTATGGTAAAGAAATCAGAGACAGAGAACCCCAGCAGAATTGCCGTCCACGGGTCACTGTACAGCAGAGTGATCCAATGGCGAAAACCAGCCCCGAAGCCTATATTTTCCAATATTTGCATGTATTGCCAATCAACAGAATCAAAAGCTTTTCTGATGTCTATAGAGACAATGATATTGGCTGGGAAGTCTGGGGTATCCAGTTGCAGATGTGTGACCAACCTCCTCAAATTTGTGTCTGTCGACATCCCAGGCATGAACCACATCTGGTCAATGTCCACCAAAGTCGAAATGACCTTGGCCAAACTGGATCCCAAAACTTTAGTGAGGATCTTCAGATCCATATTGAGTAGTGCTATAGGACGATAGGAAGAACACTCCTTTGGGTCTTTGCCAGTTTTAAAAGTAGTACCATATAGGCCTCCATCAATGAAGCCGGTAAGGCCCCTTGATCCCAGCAATGAGCAAAAAGCATGTTCAGCCTGGGTGCTAACTGTGTCATGTATAACTTATAGGAGTGTGCCGGGAATCCATCTGGACCCGGAGCCCGGAGCCTTCTGGGGTGGAAAAGCAATTGAGGGGAGCTTTGATTTCCAACACTGAGAAACTATCATCTAGAACAGGGGTCTCCAAACTACGGCCCTCCAGTTGTTAAGGAACTACAATTCCCATCATGCCTAGTCATGTCTGTGAATGTCAAAGTTTTACAATGCCTCATGGGATGTGTAGTTCTGCAACAGCTGGAGGGCCGTAGTTTGGAGATCCCTGATCTAGAAGATCAACATCAGAATCCGATAGTCTAGGAAGGGAGAGCCCCCATAGGAACTCATCTAATTTGTGTGAGTCATAGGAGGGAATAGGAGAATATAAGGAAGAGTAATAGTGTACAAATTCCTCCAAGATACTAGCTGGATCATTAACCAGGGTCCCACCTGTTCTTTTTATGACAGGTTTGCTAACCAGAGTTTTTTGGTCAGCTACCAAGTTGGCCAATAGTTTGCTATTCTTGTCTCCTTCAGCAAAGATAGACTCCGCCCTCCGCCTAAATTCAGTATGTGCAAGATTTGTATAATGCAGCGACACGGAGTGCCGCGTTTCCAGCAGGGACACATAATAGCCTCTGATGGAGAGTCGGCGTGCATCCTCGCACTCTCTCTTTCTTTGGCCAGTAGAAGCTCACCCTCCTGATTGTGTTCTTTCCTGGCTGCCTTTATTGCAAAGATTCACTCTCTCATTGCCACTGCCTTAAATGCATCCCACACCAATGGCAGCTCGGCCGAGTCCGCATTGGTTAACCAGTATGTTTCAATGGAGGATTGTATTTGGGAGACCACCTGATCCTTCAGCAACCACGACGGTGACAGTTTCCAACCTCCCCGGATGGAAAAGTTAAGGTGACAGAGAGTGAGTTGTGATCCGAGCTTCCCCCCATCCAAATATTCTGAATCTTGTAAGTACATTAACATGGGAGCATTGCCAAATGTCAAATCAATTCTAGCTGATGATTTATGCATGGAGGATAAATGAGAATGAAGAAGAGGACGTGGCATTTGGGTGCCTCCAATGCCACAGTTCAGTCAGACCTGCCATAGATACCCAGAAGCAAAGGTCTACCGAGGCTGGCCTAGTGGTGTTGGATGAATCCAATACAGGGTCCAAAATGGTATTGAAATCCCCATGAGTAGCATAGGGAGGTGGAAATAAAATGCTATTGTAACCATCAAGTCATACAGTAATTTCACTTGGAAAGGAGGGGTAAGTATATATTTATCAGCAATATTTTATAGTAAAAGTATCACTGCCACATATCGACCCCCCTGATCCGTAAACACCTGGTGGACTGTACATAGAACAGCCTTGCTAACCAGAATGGAGACCCCCCTAGCATATGTGGAATACGTAGAGTGAAATGCCTTTTGAATCCAGGGCCTGCGTAGGGACAACATTTTACTCCCCTTCAGATGAGTCTCTTGCAGGAGGATGATATGTGGCTTAACCTGCTTAAGATAATGGAACACTGCCGCCCTCTTAAATTTGTTGTTCAAATCCCTTACATTCCAAGATACTACCTTAATCCTACTATCCATTGAAAAAAATTAAAAGTGCATGAAAACTCAGGGAAACTGAGCTAGTGACCGGGAAGTAAGTTGGTAAAACTCACATAGAGACATGCAATTCCTAGGTAAAATTGGTGCATTATTGGTCAGTTAACCCCCCCCCCCCCCCCGCTGTAATACCAGAAACAAATAAATTTAAAAAATAACCAGAAATTGTCCGGTATGCAGCTTGATCCCAGAAACTAAAAAACCTGGAAGAATCCAACCTTAAGTGTCAAAAGTTCGGCATTTCTAGATGAAAATTTGCATCTTTAGCATGAGACTCCTTGCTTAATCAGGGGATTAACCGGTGCAACCTTCTAACCACAGGGAATATGTGTGCGCCATATAATAAAATAGTGATAAGCTGCACTCAGCGAACTTCCCAAGCAAAAGGCACTTATGCAGCGCCTCAGTCTGGCGTCCTCATTAGGGGGAGAAAACAAAATCAGGTTTTTAAATCAGCAGGAGTTGTGGAGAGAACATGGCCAAAAGAGGTATCATGGGTTTTGATCCAGCCAGCAGGGCCAGATTAAGAACATCATGGGCCTGGTGCTGAGGATTTTGGTCGGGCCTTTTATAAATAAAAATGCAAACAATTTTTTGTTATAACAAAAATAAATTAAAGAGAGAGAGGGAGGATGAGAGAGAGAGAAAAGGGATGAAAGAGGTGTGAGGGGTAAGGGAGGGAGGGAGGTTGAGAGAGAAAGGGGGCATGAGAGAAAGAGGATGCCCATGAGCATGCGTGGAAATAACATCAACGCAGCCCGGCCAAGGCAAGTGACCGAAGGCACAGAACCCGGAAGGAAGACCGGGTGAAGATGGAAGCGCCCGGGCCCCGCGGGATTGATCACAGCACTGGAGGGCTCAGTCTGACAATTTAAGTGTACCCTAATGTGCTAATATGCTGTGCATACTTGTACATTATGGCATAACCTACCTCAGGGCCTCTAAAAAGTAGTAATGTTAGAAAAGTTTACTACCGCTTTGATATCACAGGAGCCTCTCAAAAATATTTTCAGGGACACTTTTTTTACAAGTGCTACATTTAGAGTAGCTGATATCCCCTATGTTCATCTATACATCACAATAGTAATTACAAAATTAAATAAGTACTAATAATGGGGCAGAACAAATATGAGGACTGAGATTTCCTTTAGTTGAACTAACAAAAAGTGTGCCCATTCTAGAGCATTGAGGATATTCAGTATAATTTTAAAGAACTGTTTTTGTGGGTAAGAGGCATAGGGGAGGAGTATGGATGGTATAAAAGTGGGAAGTATGTGCAGGTGAGGGAGAGGAATGTGGAGGGTCTAACAGTGGGCACTATGTACATGAGAGGAGTGTGAAGGGTATGACAGTGGGCACTATGTACATGAGAGGAGTGTGGAGGGTATGGCAGAAGGCACTATGTACAGGAGAGGAATGTGAAGGGTATGACAGTGGGCAGTATGTACAGGAGAGGAGTGTGGAGGGTATGACAGTGGGCAGTATGTACAGGAGAGGAGTTTGAGGGTATGACAGAGGGTAGTATGTACCGGAGAGGAGTGTGGAGGGTATGACAGTGGGCACTATGTACAGGAGAGGAGTGCGGAGGGTATGGCAGAAGGCACCATGCACAGCAGAGGAGTGTAGAGGGTATTACAGTGGGCACTAGGTATAAGAGAAGAGTGTGGAGGGTATGACAGTGAGCAATATATACAGGAGAGGAGTGTGGAGGGTATGACAGTGGGCACTATGTACAGGAGGGAAGTGTGGAGCGTAGGACAGTAAGCAGTAATTACAGGAGAGGAGTGTGGAGGGTATGACGGTGGGCACTATGTATAGGAGAGGAGTATGGAGGGTATGACAGTGAGTAGTATGTACAGGAGAGGAGTGTGGAGGGTATGACAGTGAGCACTATGTATAGGAGAGGCGTGTGGAGGGTATGACAGTGAGCAGTATGTACAGGAGAGGAGTGTGGAGGGTACGACAGTGGGCACTATGTACAGGAGAGATGTGTATGACAGCGGGCACTATGTAAAGGAGAGGAGTGTGTAGGATATGACAGTGGGTGCTATGTATAGGAGAGAAGTGTGGAGGGTATGACAGTGAGCAGTATGTACAGGAGAGAAGTGTGGAGAGTATGACAGTGGGCTATGTATAGGAGAGGAGGATGAAGTAATCTGGGATGGAAAAATTAAAAAAGGTTTGTGGAAGGATGTTTAGGGACTGCGTAGTGGTTAAGCGGGCCATACATGGATTGAAATGACACCAATTAAGCAGAGACCAGCCATAGTCGATCTATTTATGGGCTAGCAGGTTTTACACAAGTCAACCTATTAACAGACTTGAATACAACCAGCCTGTCAGGTTTTCCCCAAAACAATCAGTGCTGCCAGCTATAGTTAGCAACACTAATCATTGTATTCACAGGCAGAACACAATAACACTTCAGGAGTGATTCCCCCATTCACAGGTCAGCAGGTGAGAGGGTGTGTGGGGACAGGCTGGGGAGAGATACTAGTCAGTGGCTGGGTAGGCACTGGTTAGTATCAGAGCCAGATACACACATGTGAGGTATCGCTAGAGCGAGAGCAATAATTCTAGCACTAGACCTTCTCTGCAACTCTAAACAAGTAACCTGCAAAAAAATGTAAAGCATTGCTTGTTACACAAAAAAAAATTGTGCTAACTTTAGTGTTTTTTTTATGAATGAAACAGTTTCTTTCCCAAAAAAAAACTTTTGAAAAGTTGCTGCGCAAATACTGTGTAACATAAAAAGTTGCAAAGGCCACCATTTTATTCCATAGGGAAAATGGAAAACAATATATATAATGCTTGAGGCTTCTGAGTAATTTTCTAACAAAAAAAAATGATGATTTTTACATGTAGGAGAGAAGTGTCAGAACTGACCTGGGTAGCAAGGGGTTAATTATCATAAGTAATATACAAATAATTATTATAAGCACTGTAATCTCATCCTCTCAGTCTGCTGCAGAGTGTTCCAGCTTGTATTTATACTGGCCGCTCTGTATGTAGCTTCTGACCGACTGCGCAAGCAGGCCCTTTATCTCCGGAACTATAGATGATAGCAGCCCCATATTAACCAGTGTTGAAGTAGGTATTTAGCTACATACTCACCAAATGGGGAGTCTCTATGACTCCTGGTCGCTTAGCTACAACACTTGAAGTCGATCTTTTTTTTTTTTGATTTTTTTTTTTTTTGATTTTTTTTTTTTTGGGCAAATGGGCCTATCTTGAGAAAGGGGCCTGGAGCTGCAGCTCCAATAGCCCCTATGTTAATCCGGCCCTGCCAGCCAGTCCCAGGCATCTTGTGGGGTATGAAAAAATGTCACTGCGCCCTTGTACTGCACCCTAAGTCAGCTAGGGTAAAGCATGCTATATTTCAATTCTCTCTCTCTGAGCCTCCTCCTGACATCTGTAAAGGAGCAACGTCTTCTTTGCGTCTCAGCAGAGAAATCAGCATGATGTGCGCATTTTCAAACTTCAAATCTTGATGCTTTCTTGCAGCCAGCAGCATGTCACAGTCTCTGTAATTAAGAAACCTGACTAGGAATAGCCGTGGTGGGCCGTGGTGGGCCTTGTTCCTGTGGGAACTCTGTGGGCTTTCTCTACAACATGTGTGGGTGGGAGATCTCCAAAAGAAAGCAGAGATTTAAAGAACTTTTCAGAAAATGTGGTTGTGACAGTTCCTTCTGGCAACCCCACCTGTCAGGTCACCTGAGACCAGGTGACAGATGCACTCCGTAGGAGTCGGAAGTGCACCGCTAAGATAGTGGACCATAGGACTGATTGCTGAAGATTGTACCCAGGGAGTTTCAGGAAGCAGGTCTACTGGATCATTAACACAGATCCCATTTGGAGCTAGAGCATAGATTCCCCAGGGCGTGGAGTCTAAATGCCAGCAGGTGTTCACCAGTGCCTCTAGTGGTGAGTATGGATTGCGCTGCAGTCTGGCTCCAGGTCACGGCCCCTAGGGTCTCACAGCTCACGGTAGACTACAGAAGGAAACAGCAGCCTGGAACAACAAGGATAGTAAAGGGATAAGGCAGAGGTCAGGGAAACTAGCAGACAGGAACAACAGAGTACACGCCAGAGATTCAGGGTCACAGGCAGACAGGGATAGTCGAGAACACACCAAGGTCGGTAACAGAGACAAACGTAGAGCACACGGCAAGCAAGAAACAGGAAGCCAAACACACAGTGAATACACAATGGTTGATCAGCACCGCTGGCTTGCAGTGCACAGGTTAATATAGGGTTCCCTGATAGGGCCTGGGGTGGAGCCATGCTTAGAGGAGAGGTTATAAAAACCACCAGGTGGAATTGGTTGGTCTCTTAGTCTGAACACATGAGGAGAGGTAACCAGACAAAGGAAGATTACTGCATAACCATGACACCACCACCCTCACATTGTTCCTTCTCTGCCTGTCCTCAGCATCATCTGCTCTGTGTTTTGGTGCGATCTTACCATATTTCTGAGCTCTGCCAGTTGTGAGCCTTGGGTATAGGAAACATCCTCCACCTCAGAGATGCAATCCTCTGCCGTGGTGAATCTGCCTCGGATTGTATCCAAATCGTGTCTAATGAGGTTTCACTCTGAGGCCAGATAATCAATGTGGCCCATGAGCTCAGATTTTGATGCCGCAATGCTTTCCAGGATCGGTCCGGTAATGGCTGCAGCATCCACCTCAATCTCCGGTGACACCGGCAGGATGATCCCCAATTTCTGGGACACGCTGCTCACCGGCTGCTCCATCCTCATGTTCTGCAGCCTGGCACCCTGTGAAGTGGACACAGGAATCAAGATGCCATGGGCGGAGCTAGCCGCCTTGCTGTTTTGAGAACCGTTCTGCCTCTAAACCAATGGCGGCTGTGAGTGCTGCTCCTTTAGCTTTTTGTATGCCGAGGATGGTATCCTTTTGTTCCAAGAGGTCTCCGCTAGTGCGGCAAAGATATAGATCTGGATGGAAGTCAGACAGACAGGCTGAAGTCCGTGTAATGTTCCGGAGCTCTGAGAAGACACGTGCTGCCCCAATCACATCCGGTCACGCCCCCCCAATCAAATTAATATATAAAGAAAAGCCCTGCACATAAATTAAATCCATAATATAGAATAGAACAGGAGTGTTGGAGGAAACTGGAGTACCTGGAGGAAACCCACGCAGGCACAGGGAGAACATGCAAACTCCAGGCAGGTAGTGTCGTGGTTGGGATTTGAACCAGCGACCCTTTTTACTGCTAGACGAGAGTGCTACCCACTACACCACTGTGCCGCCCAGTTCCTATGTTTTTTTGACATGAGAAATATTATTACAAGTTTGTTCAATACCGACTGGAGTGCAAGGGAGGCTTTCAGAATATTTCCAGATATATTTGGGAATTTACTGTATATGCAGGCATGGACTTTGCTGATGGAATGAAGTTTAACATACCAAGCTGCAAACAAGTATCCTCCTCTGAACCACTAT
>CM053032.1:80547057-80613262 GCA_028564925.1 Lithobates sylvaticus
ATTCTCCCAGAGCACCCAAGAGGCATGCTCTCGGATCCTGCTGGAGTGATATTTGGAACACAGTGTTGACTGTGGTCACCACTGCGTTCCAGTAAGTGTGTAGTTTGGGGCAGCGCCACAGCATATGAATGAGGCTCCCGTGTTCTCTCTTACATCTGGTGCATATGGGATCTAGTTGCGGATTCATTAAGTGTAGCCTATGAGGGGTATAGTACGTTCTAAGAAGGATGTACAATTGGGTTAATCGTTGTGAAATATTTAGAGAGCTACTACCCACCGCCTGGCATATTTCTTCCCACTGTTCCCCATCTAAGTGTCCCGCGTCAGCCTACCATTTCTCCCTGACCCCCAGATGATGCCGCTCCATCACAGACTGTAGCAGGATGGAGTAGCATTGGGATATAAATCCTTTCGATGAGGCAGCCTCCTCCAGGAGGCGGAAAGCAGGGACCTGCGACAGCCGCCACTCTGAGGAGGCACTCTGCGCCACCACAGCGTGGCGAAGCTGAATATAATGGAATTGCATAGACGTTGGAAGATTATATGTGTTCTGCAGGTCTGCAAACGGGCGAAGTATCCCGTTGCAGAATATTTGTTTCAAGTGTGTGATCCCCGCCCTCCTCCATTTTTCTCCTGACTGTAACTTGGCCAGTTCTGTGTAAGTGTCGTTCCACCAAATTGGACTATATTCCGTGTAGCCATCTGCCTTTTGAATGTATTTGGCCTTATTCCAGACTTTCTGAATTAGGTTGAGGGTAGGAAATTTCTTGTGTGGTTTGGTGAAGGATAAAGCTTCCAATGCCATAGGTACAGGGCCTCTACGGACATTGTGCAGCATTAAGGTGTGTGACGAGCTTGGCGGGGCGCTGTCTCCCCCCTCCGGTATTGGGAACATCCCTACAAGGTGCTGCAGCTGTGCAGCCAGGTAATAGAGCCATGGGTTTGGCATTGCCAATCCCCCACATTCTTTAGGCCTTTGCAAGTGTTCTAATTTGATCCTAGGGCGTTTATCTTTCCAAATGAGACTGCGGAAAATGGCATTTATAATGTGGAATGTTTTTAAGGGGATGACCATAGGGGTGTTGTGAAGGAGGTATAGCAGTTGCGGCATAAGGATCATCTTGATTAGATTCACCCTACCCGCAACCGAGAGAAAGAGTGTCTTCCATGTTTTAACTTTGTCCCTGAGCCTTATCAGCATTGGGGCAACATTTAAGTGTATAAAGTCCCCGGGCTTGGCAGAGATGTGGATGCCCAAATACTTGAAGGTCGTGGCCACTGGTATGGGGCAGGCGGAATTAATAATTTGTGTCTCGTTTCCATCCAGCAGGAGTAGCGCAGACTTGGACCAGTTAATCAACAGTCCGGAAAACCTCCCAAATTTAGTAATAGTGGCCATGGCTTCTTTCAGTGAGGCATCCGTATCCCCCAGTAGGAGTAGGGTGTCGTCCGCATAAAGCATGACCTTTTCATGTAAATTCTTATATTGGAATCCCACTATGCTCTGGTTGGCCCTGATCCCCATGGCCAGTGGCTCTATTGCCAGGGCGAAGAGGAGGGGGGACAGGGGGCATCCCTGTCTCGTACCCCGCCTCAACTCAAATTCTCTAGATAGTGATCCCGACCCCCTAATGGCTGCCCGGGGTTGACTGTATAGGAGTTTTACCCAGGCGATAAAATTGGGGCCGAACCCAAATTTCAGTAGGACCGCCCACAGATAGTTCCAGTCTATCATGTCGAATGCTTTAGTGGCGTCTAGTGACAGCAGAGCCCTGCTTCCCATGTTGTCGGCCTGTGTCTGCATATTGAGGTAGAGCCTCCTTAAGTTCACTGCAGTAGATTTATTGGGCATGAAGCCTGCTTGGTCTCCATGCACAATAGATGTGACCACCTCGTTTAGTCTGACGGCCAGTGCCTTAGCCAGAATCTTTACATCACTTTGAAGCAAAGATATCGGACGGTAAGACCCAGGGTCCGTGGGGTCCTTCTCAGGTTTTAGTAGGAGAACTATATTTGCTTTGGACATAGACCGGGGGAGGTTACCCCCTGTTTTGGCTGCGTTGAAAACCTGGGTGAGCTGTGGTATAAGTATTTCAGCATATTGCTTGTAAATTTCTATAGGCAGTCCGTCCTCCCCCGGGGCTTTGCCACCTGGAAAGGTCCCTGCGGCTGCCTGTAGTTCCTCCGATGTAAGTGGGGCCTCCAGGAAGTCCCGCTGACTAGCGGAAAGTTCCGGGAAGTCCAACTGATTCAGGTATATATCCAAGTCTTCTTGGGCATACGCCTGGCCCGAACAGTATAAATTTTCATAGAACCTAGTAAGTTCCTGCATTACCAATTCTGGCTGACTCACCAGAGTGCCCGCTGGGGTCTTAATTGCCCCTATGGCTGGCGAGCGTTGATGAGAGGCAGAGATCCGCGCCAAGAGGCGCCCGGTCTTTTCCCCCTCCTCAAAGAACGCCTGTTGCTTAAAGAAGCGTTTTTTTTCTGCTGAAGAGGATAACAGGTGTTGATACGCACTCTGTGCAGCCTGCCATGACTCCTTATTTAGCTCGGTGGGGTTATCTATGTACGTCTGTTCTAGCTCTTGAGTTTTAGTTTCAACCTCCTGCAGTAGAGCTGTCGAGTCCCGCTTCACTTTGTTCATTTCAGCAATCAATACTCCCCGCAAATGCGCCTTGAAGGCGTCCCATTGCATTATTCTGGAACCATTCGGATCTTGGAGGGCGAAGAACCCGCGCATGCTCCCCTCAATCTCCTCATGAGAGCGAAATAATTTCAGCCAGAAGGCATTAAATTTCCAGGGGGCTCTAGGCATATTGCTGGGAGGGGCCACTATAAGTTGAACCACCAGAGACGAGTGGTCAGAGATACTACGGGGTCTATGAGTGAGGTCTGCCACATACGGGAGCATGCTCAAGTTCCCCACCCCCAAATCTATCCTTGACAGTGAACCATGGGTTTTGGAAAAGCATGTAAATTGTTTCGCGCCTGGGTTACGGTGTCGCCAGACATCAACCCATCCCACCTCTTGCAACAACCGCGCCAGGGGGGTGCCCCTGGAGAGGGCAGAGGGTCTAGGGCTGGGGTGTCTATCCGCCACCAAATCCAGACAGCAGTTAAAATCCCCGAGCACTAGCAGCGGCACATCAGGCCTACCATCCAGAAAAGTCAGGAGGAGCCGGAGTACCGCCGCCGTGAACGGCGGGGGGATGTAAATGCAGGCCAGTACACATATCAACGTATTGAATCTACAATGTAAAAAGACAAATCTCCCCTCCTTATCTATAACACTTTCAAATTCCTGGTAGTCCAGGGCAGCATGTATCAATACACTTACCCCCCTTGAGAAGGAGGTATGTGTAGAGTGGTAAGCTTTCCCTACCCATGAATATCTTAAGAAACATTCCGTGTCAGTGGTCAAATGTGTTTCTTGGAGGCAGATTACCCCAGGTAGAAATTTCTTCAAGCACATAAAAGTCATGGTCCTCTTTAAGGGGGAGTGTAGGCCCCGAATATTCCAAGATACCAAGGGAATTTTAGCCATGTATCCTAAATATGAATGTCCTGTGGCGGATTATGTGTGGGTGTAAGCATACATACGGTCCATCAGATAAATGTGTGGGTAGACTCCAGTGTCCCAGTCTTACAGTGTATCTTCTGTGTAGTCGATCGTGGTATTCCTCCTTCAAGTGGTGTACCTGGTATGTCAAACAGTAGCCAGAAAGTAGAATGTTAGTAAAACTTACGGCCTTAATAGGCCTATAAACCTGGTCCTCTGCCAACCGGGCAGGGTAAACAACAACATTGGCGCCCTTCTGGCGCCCATCGCATGCGACAGTCACTTTAAGCTTTAACGTCGTAGTAACCAAAGTGCTCTCTTGATGCTTTGTGATATATTGTCCCCCAGCCAAGGAGTGTAAACTGAACCAAGTATGTGGGGGTTCATCCCCCTAGTAAACAAGAGAGGTGAAGGAGCATTCGCTCATCCGTGAACTTATGTGTTTACCAAGTAGCGTGTCTGCAACAGTGTCAGTCCTCATCCTCCTGTGCACGTCTTTGCAGGGCCTGTTCGTTGCGGTCTAGCCAGGATGCGGCCTCTTTGGCTGTCTCAAAGAATTGGGCTTGGCCTCTGACTGCAATTCTGAGTTTAGCGGGGTACAGCATAGCATATGGAATTTGTAGGGTCCTGAGTCTACGCTTAACGTCCTGGAATTTGGCTCTGCGCCTCTGAACATCTGCTGAAAAGTCTGGGTAAAAGGACACCCGGGCCCCATTAAACTGGATGTTTGCTTTCTCTCTGGCTTGACGGAGTACTGCCTCTCTGTCTCGGTAGTGTAATATTCTTGCAAGAAACGACCTGGGGGGGCCCCCTGGTGGTGGGGGGCGGGAGGGCACCCTGTGCGCTCTTTCCACCCCAAATAATGGGGAAAATGCATTTTTACCAAAAACTTCCAGGAGCCATCCTTCTATGTATGCAGTGGGGTCCCTGCCCTCCACCTTCTCTGGCAGACCCACTATGCGAACGTTATTCCTGTGCAAGCGATTTTCCAAATCTTCTGCACGATCGAATGCATCTCGTGCCATTTGTAGGGCAGCTCTAGCGTCCTGGGCCATGGGTTGCACATAGTCCTCCATTTCGCTGACCCTACTTTCCACCGCAGTGGTGCGTTCCCTGATTTTCTGCATGTCTTGTCTTAGCAGGGACACATCTTCCCTGAGGCCCCCAAACTGCTCTTTCAAAGTGTTAACAGATGCTGTACATTTATGCACTGCATTAAGTATGTCTGCCAAGGTGGGCTGTGGGTCTTCCTGGGAGTCTTGGGCCTGCGGGTCCGGAGCTGCTTCCCCTTCCCCCTCCTCCTCACCCCAGCATGCAGGGCCTTGTATAGGCTGCAGGCTTTGCGGCCTATGCATTTGGTCACTGGCGCGGGACGGCTGCTCCAGGCCGCTCACCCCTGACAGTCTCTGGGCATAGTATAGCATGTCCTTTGGGCCTTCTTTCCCCACAGATTTGGGAGGTTTACTTGCCTTGTGGCTTGATTTGTCTGGGCCTCGTGGCGTCCCTTTCGCTGTAAGCGCGGCGGCGCCATCTTGGATTTCTGGGCCCGCGATGTCCATCTGGCTTTTTCGGGTCATTCCTCTGGTGCAGAGGGCCGGTGGTGGTTCCACGGGGGTCTCCTGAAGGTAGGTGTGCAGCATAGGGCGCTTAGAGCTCGGTTGGGTGGCTGGGGGAGGATCGGTGCAGGATCAACGCCGGGAGCTGTGGGAGATGCGTCCTCTCACATGCCGGTCTTGGCCACGCCCCCCGCAATATAGCCATCTTAATTACATTAATTTTGCCTATCCACGACAGAGGGATAGAGGACCATTGTGATAATAATTCAGTAACCTGTTTTAGTAATGGAGGGAAGTTAGCTGAGTATAAGGCAGTTATCTTAGGAGTGAGTTGTATTCATAGGTATGAAAGTCTATGAGGTGTCCAAATAAGGGAAATTAATCTTTAGCAAGCTGAAGGTCTGAAGGAGGCAAGGAAATGTTGAGTGCAGTAGATTTTTGATAGTTAACTGTTAAGCCTGAAATGTGTGCAAAATGGTTTAGGACAGAGAGGAGATTAGGTGCTGTGATATGGGGAGATGACATGAAGAGTAAGATGTTATCTGCAAAAAGACAAACTTTATGATGACATCCAGCTAATTCAATACCTTTTATGTTTGGATCAGATCTAATTAAATGGGCCAAGGGTTCAATAAGGAGTGCAAATAGAAGGGGGGAGTGAGGACATCCTTGACGGGTGCCTCTTCCAATAGGGAAAGGGTCTGATTTAAAACCAGCATATTTGATAAATGCATTTGGCTTGTAATATAAGGATGAAATCCACTTAAAAAAATGCTGTTCAAACCCCCATGTTTGAAGAATATATTGTAAGTATGGCCATGGGACAGTGTCAAATGCTTTTCTTATATCGAGCATCAAAAAACACTCAGGTAGGCGTCTGAATTTAGCATCATGGGTGTGTAAAGAAGCTAAACAAATATTATCACTTGCTTGGCACGAGAGGATAAACCCAACTTGATCTCGATGAACAAGTTCACCTATTACTTGATTTGAGCGAGTAATATTCAAGTTAATATTAAGAAGCAAACGAGGACGGTAATTTGTCCAAGAGGTTGTACCAGATTTAGATTTGGGAAGCATGGAAATTATTTCCTTCAGTATTAGCTGATTTTCGCAGGGAACGGGTAACCATTCGATTTTGTTGAGAGGGCATTCTAGAAGCTGGATGTTTTGTAAAGAAGTTTGGAGATCTTCAGCAGAATGGCAGACATTTAGATCCTTGGTAAGTGAAGCGAATTGAAAATGGAAAGCCCCATTGATAGGTGATTTGATATCGTTGTAAAACTTGAACAAGTAGCCTCAAAGTCCGATGTTTAGAGATGGGGAGTTGAGATAGATCAGTAAAAATTGAATAGGTATGTCCCTGGAAAATCAGTAAATCTTTTGCTGTAGCTGCAGCTAGAAGTTGTTCCTTGGTACGGAAATAGTGAAATTTGGTGATAATATTGCGCGGTGGTCCATCAGCTTTGAGAGGTGTGAGGGCTCCATGAACCCTGTCCATCTCCATTCGTTCGACTGGTATGGAAGGCTGTAGTTCTTGAAATAGGGATAGCATAGTGGCTTGCAAATCAGTGACAGATTCAGGTATTCCATGTATACCGATATTGGAACGCCAGGCCCAATTTAGTAATCTTCTAAACAAGATTGAAGGACTAGGTTTTCCTCTTTGAGGTTTACAAATTTAACTGCATAAGTCTAGGTATTATTTTCAAGTTCATCAACCCGCAGTGCAAGATTTGCAGTGCGTTGGCCCAGTTCTCTGATTTCCCTAGTCAGACATTATTATATGATCTGAGGTCTTATTAGGGGTTTGTGAAGCATTTTTTCAAATTGCCTCAGAACAGAAGAATGAGCAGGGTCTGTATAACATTTAATTTGTGAAGTTTGTATAGATGAATTTGAGTCATATTCCCCCTGTGTTGCGCTCTGTGATACTTTGGAGCGCTGAAAGGATTAGACTTAGTGTGAGTTACCAGGGGGAGAGGCTGCAGCTTCATTTTCAGGTGAGAACTCCCAAGAACCATTACATTAAGTGGCGGGGGTTATTAGCAGACTGAGTAACAATATTTACCCGGTGAAGCTGAGCCGGGACACGGTATAATACAGCAGAAACATCCCTTCAGGAGCAGAGCTCTAGGCTGGCATGTCTGCTCAGTCAGGCTCCGCCCATGCGCCTCCGTTTTTTTAGCCATTCTCTTCTCTATCCAAAATAAAAAAGGTACACCTTTAATCAGGAAGCCCAAAAATAATGACTACAGTTAATCATTTAATATCCACTGAAACTCAAACCAATAGCAATAAAAACAGGCTTATTTGATAAGGAAAATAAACAGCAGCAAATGAAAAGTCATCTTTTTCCTATACTTAAAGCCCAACTCTGGGCAACCAATAAATTATCCCTTGCAGCGGGGCTGTGCGCACACTGCAGCCCCACTACAGAGGATAGTTTTATTGTTTCCTGAAGGTGGGCTTCAAAGTATTAGCTTAACAATTAGGCAATTAGTTTGCAATAGCACATAGTTTGCCATGCATGATAATGAGAGGAAACTCAATTTGTCAGAGTCTCACTGACATTGTTCAGAAATCCTTGTAGTTGGCAATGAGGCCTCCTGAGAAACATCTAAAGGGTAAGAAACATAAAAAAACATATGCAGTGTGAATAGAACACATAACAAACATACTATATAGCAGGGTTTTCTCAAATTTGACTGCAAACATTGAATTAAGCTTTAACTCTTTAATTACTGGTAACCAGGGCTTTTTTGTCAGAGAATAGGTGCAGGAACTCCTCCTTTCTAATTCACTTCCTGTCTCCGCCCCCTACCTCCAAGCACCGTCCTTTGGTTCTACCCTCTTCCCACCCCCCAGTCCCACCCCTTTTAGAGAATATAGAGCCAAGTATCATTTTGTGGTGCTACTTCATAAAGTAAATGTATATGAAATTTGTTAATGATAACAAGAAAAGCAGTAAAATAACCCCCCCCCCCCCCCCCCCACACACACACACACACACCTCCAGCCAGCAGTAATAGACCCCCCTTTTAACAATAGATTTCCTTAGCAGCAATGGACCCCCACAACAAAATACTACCCCAACAACAAAAGACCCCTGGCAGCAACAACAAATCTCCCAGCAGCCAGCAACAATAGACCCCTCCCTCAACAGTAGATCCCTTCCAGCAACAATTGACCCCCCCCCAGCAATATAAGCCCCCCAGCAGCAATAGACCGCAACGCAAAAATAAAGCACCCCCAGCAACAATAGATCCTCAAGCAGTTATCATCAATGGACCCTCCAACACACCCCAGCACCCCTTGCCATTGCACATATTCAGTGTTGGAGGTAGCTTAACTGCCTCCCCCTGTGTTCCCACTAAAAACACCTGCTGGTAACTGTATTTCGGGAAAACCGAAATCTCAAGGCTGTGGTTCTGACGGGCTGGTCTTCCAAAATCAGTCTAAAATTCAATCTAACTATGCATGTCCCCGATCATTGAGAAAGAAATCATTCACACCACTGGTCCACCCTCTCTGCAGTCTACAGGAAAGCTTATATGAAGGGAGGTAGGGGGTGCAGAATGACATGTAAGAAGCTACAAATTCACCCCAAAGTGTGGATGCAATGCTAAACTATAGCTCGTCACCTATAGATAGACTTTTCCAAAAATTCTTCTTTTTTTTTTTTTGTTTCTACATGCTTTTTTTTATTAAACAAGCTCCTAAATAAGTGTTCATGTAACCTTTTTTTGCCAATATTTACATTTTCAGATTGAAGTACAAATTCATGAACCTCAAGGCATCAGCTTTCTAGATGCCAATGCGACTTTCATAACAAATGATTTACTACCGGCTGTCCATAAAACTTTCTCTGCTGAAAAGGTATTTTCTTTTTACTTATTCAAAAGTTTAATTCAGTGCAATTTTTTTTCTCTTTTCAGCACTAACATTCTTTTTAAATAGCTTTTGTAAATTTGGTAGATTCATATTCAAAACCCAGTTAAAATATACCTGAATGCCAGGGAGATCAGATTATACTCGGTGTCGAAAAACTCAGTAAGGCTGGATTCATACCTATGCATTTTTAGTGCCTTTTGCATTTTGCAGATTTGCTTTACAGAACGTGTTCCATAGGAAACCATGTTAAATGGGCTGTAGTGCAAATCTGCAAAATGCAAAAAGCACTAAAAATGCATAGGTGTGAATCCAGCCTTAAGAGACACACAACCCACTTGTCTGCAAACAAAAACTGGACCACCTGACATAGTCAGGTATACACAGGCTGCCAATGATCATCCAGGCTTTGCAAGTCTTTATTAATAGAATGTATAACATGAATTGTCTTTATTAACCCCTTCACGCCTAATCCTTTTTCTGACACTTGTTGCTTACAAGTTAAAATCAGTGTTTGTTTGCTAGAAAATTACTTAAAACCACCAAACATGATATATATTTTTTTAGCAGAAACCCTAGAGAATAAAATGGCCGGCGTTGCAATATTTTATGTCATACTGTATTTGCGTAGCAATCTTTCAAATGCAATTTTTTGGGGAAAAAATACACTTTTATGAGTTAAAAAAAAAGAAAAACAGTAAAGTTAGCCCAATTCTTTTGTATAATGTGAAAGATGATGTTACGCCGAGTAAATAGATACCCAATATGCCATGTTTTAAAGTTGCACACACTCGTGGAATGGTGACAAACTACGGTACTTAAAAATCTCCATAGGCGACGCTTTAAAACATTTTAACTGTTTAGAGTTACAGAGGAGGTCTTGTGTGAGAATTATTGCTCTCACTCTAACAATCGCGGTGATACCTCACATGTGTGGTTTGAACACTGTTAACATTTTCGGGCGCGACTGATTTACTTATTCATTCGCTTCTGCACGCGAGCACGGAGGGATAGGTTGCTTTAAAAAAAAAAAAAAAATTCTTATTTATTACATTTTTTTTTCTACACTGTCCCTTCAAAAAAACTTTTTAGCACTCTTATTGCTATCACAAGGAATGTAAACATCCCTTGTGACAGTAATAGGCACTGGGGTCCCTCCTTTGCATTTAAAAGCATTCATGTTTTGAATGCTGATTTTTTTTTTTAAATCTGGCGCCTTTAAGGCCCCTTTCACACTGGGGCGGGGAGCCGCGGTGACGTTAAAGCAGCGATATATTTAGCGCTGCTTTACTGTCGTTTTAACCGCGGTGTTCGGCCGCCCGCGGTGCGGTTTTACCCCCCGCGAGCGGCCGAAAAAAGGGTTAAACACCCCCGCAGAGCGCCGCCGTAGCGGCGCTTTGCGGCGGTATTACCGCGGTTTTACCGCGGTGTCCCATTCTAATCAATGGGAAGGAGCGGTGAACACACCGCTCCTATACCGCTCCAAAGATGCTGCTAGCAGGACTTTTTTTGTTGTGCTTTTTTAAGGACAGTTTCCCGCACATTTTTATTAAGTAATTTTTAACGAAGATATTTTTAAGATACAAAATCAATCTATATGACACAGTCTATATATGTGAAACTTGTTCACGGAGACGAGTGATCATACTTAATAGTCACATTTATTGGTTGACAGAAAACAAATATTTACATGAAATTAAAATACAGATTGCTTTACTTGAACATTTTGACAATTAATGGAAATACCCTAAACTGGGCGTAGTAGTACCTTGGACACAATATCACCATGATAACTTCTTCAGTAGAATCAATAACCTTATGATACTTGACAATTTAACATAATGTCTGTATTTTTCACACACCCAGCCGTTACTATGCTGCAGGTAAGTAACGTTGAACAATGCGAAAATAATTTAGAAACTTGTTTGTCAATAAAATTTGGTAACTATGCAAAAATAATATATAATGAAAAAATTTGAATATTAGAGAAAAATCTAAAAGGCGATTATTGATTCTGGAGAATGATTATCAATACTAGAATATTCAATACATCAATAATTAAGAGAACATATCAGATAAAATCAACATGTTATATTTACCCATTCCAAAATGGCTATTAGTCTGGATTTAAGATGGCTACCGGGTTCAGGAATCTCCTTGGAGGTTAAAGTGTATTTCCAGGCATGGTTGTAAGTCTATCTGGGAAGATGTTTCTCCCATTGTCCCTTCCCCCAGGGTGAGGGTGAGCCTCCTCTCAGGTTGAATCCCCTGAGCTGTCTTCCTCTGACTATCTCTCTTGCTTCTTAAATACCCTCTCATAACAATAAGATTATAAAACTTGTAATATGTTCCGCCCAAAAAGGTATGTGTCCCCTTCCTTTTGGCAGGCAGACCCAATGACCATCCCTCCCAGTAGTCTAAATGTTTTTAAGGTAATTTCACCTTCAACCACCAGGTGTCTCACATGTGTTTTGGTGCTGCTCTGTAAATTAATATATTTTATGTATTGTACCTTAGTGAAAATATCTATATCTTTAGTATTTGGGAATTCTACTAACCACATACTATCAAATACGCTTAGCATAATTATTCATTAATCACTTGCATAAAATGGTGATATATATGCATATCATTGTATATCTGTAAAAATTGAGTCCATTTGAAAGGGACACAGGTTTATATATATATATATATATCAATCAACATCACATACAATTTTTTATCTATCTGGATACTTGTATAATTTGGGTATCTAATCAATATTTGTTTATCTAAACATGATTCAATTCTTATACATTTATATCATGATCATATATTTGTCTTAATACTAATTTGTTTCTAAAACAATTCTATTAATGACCTTATATTTTCATATGTATTTTTTTTTATAACCGATTTCATCAACTCATCGGATACTAAAATTATAGTTTTCTTTTGTGACCTACACATATCACATATACTTTGAATGATTTATATTCACTATACTTTGAATATATATATATATATTTTGAAAATATGTCTGTTTTGCCTCTACTTTTAAAACCATGTTTTGAAATGGACGTTGAAGATTCGGGTGAACAATCTCATGTTTATTCTCATTATTTGTTCTGTTGGAAAAAGCCTTCACTTCGTATCCTAGTCATCGTCTTATTGGCATCTGAGTCCATATTGAGACAATCGGTTTATTTGCTCAAACTTCCCTTGAATCAAAGGATTTGTAGTTGTATTTACCCCCACACATATAGGAACCCATGTCCTTTGTTTTCGAAATGGGGCCTCATTGTTTATGCAAGTTTCTGTCTCAATACAGGCTTGTAAAACTTACAAGGTGGTTGGAGTAATTAACGACTTGGGATATATGAGTTTCTATTGTGTCTTAAAAGGTCTTCAATAGTTCAGATATTGTGACCTCACAGTTCACGTGTCTTTTTGAAATTATACATTTCTGCCAGTGAATAGTAAATATATATTTCTTCATAAATTCACAACACTGCGCATGTGCTATGCATTGCAACATGGGTTCCATGGTGCTATGCATTCCAAACCCTCATGATCTGATGGGTAGCGGTAATCTAATAGAACACCCATGCAGACATCTTACTACACCCAGCTACCTCTTGAATTTCAGAGTAATTTTAGCAATAAAGTGAGTGTATATAAATAAATATAGTATATTGATATCTGTGATACTGTTTGGATGTTTAATTTTGAAAGCCTAAAGCTGGGTTTACACCATCTTCGCTTGTGGCTCACAGCAGGTTTCCGGTGTGCCCCCGTTCACTGTTTCAGGTCCAATTTCAGCCCGAATTTTTGCCTGAATTCTGACCTGAAACAGACCAAAAGATGCCCAGGGCTCCTGTGCAAATTGACACCGGAGCCACAGAAGAGATATGTGAATTGGCTTCATAGAGAGCGAACATAGTGTGAACCTAGCCTAAAGGTTTAGCGCTAAGCAGTGTGGGGTGTACCAACATGGCCTCCGCAACCTTCCTACTGCTGGTGTCCAGCTTCTTTCATGAAACATCAAAACAGCAGCACAGATGTCAATATATTATATTCATTCATATGCACTCACTTTAATTCTCTGAAATTCAAGACGTAGCTGAGTGTAGTAAGATGTCCGCATGGGTGTTTGTATCATGAGGGTTTGGAATGCATATCGCCGTGGAATGCATGTTGGAACGTATTTTTTGAGGGAACTTTACTTCCGTTCCATTTTCTCATGGGTAGCGGTAATGTGATAAAACACTGTCTGGTCGCTCGGGCCTCACGGTGGGAAGGGAGAGCCTAGGCGAGCCCCGGAAGGCAGCGGGAGGGGGGAATGTCCCCTCTCGCTGCTTGTAATAACAGCTGGGCGGCTGATTAGCTGCATTGGTTGTGATTACAAGAAAGCCGACCGTTGGCTCTAAAACACGGTACTGGGGTGGTGCCTGCAGCTGCAGGCATCACCCCGGTACAACCCCTTGAAGCCGAAGGCTGCATATTTGCATTATGTCTGCGTAAAGGGGTTAAATATTTATTTTTAATATAAGACTTCTATATAATTAATAAAAATAATATAAAATTGTGAAAAAAATTATATAAAATGTAATATCAAAAAGCTGTCTATGCATATCTTTACAGCTGTGAGATATGCTATTTCTATTAGGCAGGGTGAAAAGTTTCACAAAAAAATGAAAACCCTGAATATGTTTTACACAGTTATATATGACAGTTATGACTGTATTGACCATATAATGGGCTTCATTTTTAGGGCTATGTCTCTTTCAAACCCACTCTGGATCAGCAACGTTCCTGTGCAACTTGTACAACTTCCTTACTGGATGGAGATTTTACTGTGACATACGATGTTAATCGAGAATCACCAGGAAACATACAGGCAAGATATATAATCCCATCTCATTTTCAGAATTCTGATGACAAAAACAAATACGATTCCAAAATATAAATATGAACATAAGTGTATAATTACCGTAATGTAATCATATGTATGGCAGCTGATTATTTACATATATGTCCTCAATATACATACACGGGTAACAGGGTGCCATGTTGGTAATAAATGGGCTGCAGGCATGAAAGCTGATCCCCAAGCACATATAAACAACACAAATCAATGCATTTTTGTATTGATTAATACATAATTAAATATATTTTCCAAATACAGAGATTTATCTTTTCAAATACTATACATGCTGTGTATGTGTATACAGTCAGGTCCAATATTGGGACATTGACACAATTCTAATCTTTTTGGCTCTGTACACCACCACAATGGATTTGAAATGAAACAAACAAGATGTGCTTTAACTGCAAAATTTCAGCTTTAATTTGAGGGTATTAACATCCAAATCAGGTGAACGGTGTAGGAATTACAACAGTTTGTATATGTGCCTCACACTTTTTAAGGGACCAAAAGTAATGGGACAATTGGCTTCTCAGCTGTTCCATGGCCAGGTGTGTGTTATTCCCTCATTATCCAATTTAGAAGGAGCAGATAAAAGGTCCATAGTTAATTTCAAGTGTGCTATTTGCATTTGGAATCTGTTGCTGTTAACTCTCAATATGAGATCCAAAGAGCTGTCACTATCAGTGAAGCAAGCCATCATTAGGCTGAAAAAACAAAACAAACCCATCAGAGAGATAGCAAAAACATTAGGTGTGGCCAAATCAACTGTTTGGAACATCCTTAAAAATAAAGAACGCATCAGTGAGCTCAGCAACACCAAAAGACCCAGAAGACCATGGAAAACAACTGTGGTGGATGACCGAAGAATTCTTTACCTGGTGAAGAAAACACCCTTCACAACAGTTGGCCAGATCAAGAACACTCTCCAGGAGGTATGTGTGTCAAAGTCAACAATCAAGAGAAGACTTCACCAGAGTGAATACAGAGGGTTCACCACAAGATGTAAACCATTGGTGAGCTTCAAAAACAGGAAGGCCAGATTATAGTTTGCCAAACAACATCTAAAAAAGCCTTCACAGTTCTGGAACAACATCCTATGGACAGATAAGACCAAGATCAACTTGTACCAGAGTGATGGAAAGAGAAGAGTATGGAGAAGGAAAGGAACTGCTCATGATCCAAAGCATACCACCTCATCAGTGAAGCATGGTGGTGGTAGTGTCATGGCGTGGGCATGTATGGCTGCCATGGAACTGGTTCTCTTGTATTTATTGATGATGTGTATGCTGACAAAAGCAGCAGGATGAATTCTGAAGTGTTTCGGGCAATATTATCTGCTCAAGTTCAGCAAAATGCTTCAAAACTCATTGGACGGCGCTTCACAGTGCAGATGGACAATGATCCAAAGCATACTGTGAAAGCAACCAAGAAGTGGAATGTTATGCAATGGCCAAGTCAATCAGGTCTGGACAGGGGATAGGAGCTGACCAACTTTTCATTATAACAAGTCGGTTATTGTTTGCTAGGACCAGCCCACATCCTAGCAACCAGTCACATGCTTGGTAACAGATGATGGAGGGGTATAGAACTAGGGGAGAACACCCAGGCTGCTGAGAGGACACCCAGGCTACCACAATGGTCCGGATAGGATTGTCACTCAGTCCAGACCGTGGTCTGCCATTTAGTGATGTCTGTGTTATACCTTGGCTAATTTGCAGGAACTAATACAGTCTTTAACTTTTTTTTAGGTTGTCAATGGGTATTTTGTTCACTTTTTCGCACCCCATAAATTGGCTGGTGTGCCAAAAAATGTGATTTATGTAATAGATAGAAGTGGATCAATGTGGGGTACAAAGATTAAACAGGTAAGATATAGATAACATTTCTTATTGCTATTAATTAACATTCTCCAACTGTATTTGTTTGTTCTCTTAAAGTATATCCAAGGCCAAAACCTTTTTTTTCTGGACAAAATGGGGAACAGTTAAAAACCTTGTCAGGTTTCTTCTATTGCTGTCTGTGCCCCATTTCTGTCCTGAAGTCACAAAGGCAGGCAAGTGAAAGAAAATCTTTCCAAAGTAAGGGGAAATACCCTCTCAGACAGTTGTCTCCAGAACTAGTGTCCCCAACAAATGATTTACCACATTTTGCGGTTTGGGTGACAACTATAAAATATTGGATTTCCCATCACTCTCTGTCAAAGTGATAATGGTAACCAAAACAAGTAGAGAGGGTCAAGTATAGAAAAGGTCTTGTACCATTGACTTTTCCCCTGATTGGCAGTTTACAGAGTTGTAGTATTAGACCACTTTCACACTGAGGCGCTTTTCAAGCGATTTCACCTTAAAAACAGCGCCTAAAAAGCTCACGAAAACGTATTTCCATTAAAATCAATGAACACTTTCACACTGGGGCAGTGGGCTGGCAGGGCTGTGAAAAACTCCCCTTCCCATTGAAATTAATGAAAATCTCTTCAAAAGCGCTCAGTGTTTTTACTGGCAGTTTAGAAGCGCCTCAGTGTGAAAGTGGCCTTAAAGTGGTGGGACACCCTGAAAACGAAAACTTGAAAAAACGTTAGTAACAATTTAAAATACCAGAAATGGCTGTTGCTAGGCAGATCGTCCTAATCTGCCTCCTCCATTGCCGCGGTGATCTTCTTTCCTTCCGTCTTCAGGTGAATGGGGCGCAGTGTGTTATGGGAACTGTGTCCCACAACACACCGCGTTCCCCATTCACAAATAAGACTCGCGCATGCGCAGTAGGCCGCGCACCGACTTGCGCATGTGCAGAAGGCCGTGATCCGACTCGCGCATGCGTAGTAGGAAACAGGAAGCCGTTTCCCTTACTGAGGATGGCGGCGCTGGATCCGGATCGCCGAGGGACATCGCGGCCTCCACGAACGACATCGCGGGCGCCCTGGGAGGGTAAGTGTACTTATTAAAAGTCAGCAGCGACTTTTTTTTTAGCTGCTGACTTTAAAAAAAAAAATTTTTTTTAAGGTGAAACACCGCTTTAAACACATGGTTATAATAGTTACAGTATTTGATTGTATTTTTCACAAATTATAAGATATACAGTATCATTTTCCTTTGAAATTGACTCTGTTTAAAAGAATAGCGCAACACCAAAATTCAAACAATAATAACCTGACAGGGATTTAAAACACTATACACTATCCCAAATTAAAAAGAAGTTCTGGTTTCTGCCTCAAATATAGTGGCCCTACTCTTTATAACTTACATTCTGAGTAAGGCTGGGTTCACTCTGCAGCACGGAGCAGCTGACAGCAGGGGTCCAGTGCATCCCTGTTCAGCGTTTCAGGCCCAATATTTTGGCTGAATTCTGACCTGAAACGGACCAGAAGACGCACAGGACTCAATTTGTTTAATTGGACTGCAATTTGCACTTTGGAGATGTGTGAACCGACTCTATAGAGAGCCAGTCACAGTCTCCTAACATGCGAATTGCATGCAAGGAAATCCGCATCCAATTCACAATAGTGTGAACACAGCCTTAAGGTGAATTATGCAAAAGGCATATAAAATCTAAAATGGATGGGTCAGCAATAATTTTTAATACATACCAGTATCTATTACTGTTATACTGTACATGCAATCAGCTAATAATGAACATGCCATTCAACTGAAATATCAGTTATATATTCAACTGATTTTACAAGTCCTTGTGAACTGAATAAAAAAAAGGAATCCAGCATACTTAGCACATTGCACTATTCACCATAATATACTGAACACTTCTCACCAAGCACCACCATTCAACAATTGTCCATGCAGAGGGGCCCTTTGCTTCTGTCACTATCGCCTGTCCCTCTATTTATCTACCCTATCTAAGAGAAATTTTAATTTACTAATAAATGTATGCTTTACTGTGATATTTATGTTTAGACAAGGGAAGCCCTACTTGCAATTTTGGAAGACACCTCAGAACATGATCATTTTAATTTTGTACTATTTGACGATAAAATTGATGTGTGGAAACCTTATTTGGTGAAAGCAACACCAGAAAACCTGATGGAAGCCAAGGACTTTGTCAGACAAATTGAAGAGGATGGTTGTAAGTAAACGCAACAAATATCTATGATTTCCTACGTACATTGGCTGTAATGAAACTCCGTAGATTCACATTTAAAAAAATCTTCTACACCACCCCAATTCACCCAACTGATAAATGTGGTACTGGTATGGGGCAAACATGTGGTGCCTGACCAGCAAATTGCTAGGTCCAAGTGCCATCATACAGATCAAAGAGCTTGTTTAGCTCAGTGCAAGTTTCCACTTTCAAGTCAGGACTTACAAAGAGATTTCAGGGGGTTCTATCAGCAGTTCTGGTGCTCCAGCAAAGATAACATTTGGCATCTTATGACAGTTATTTTGAAGCTAAAGCATTCCTTTAATTTTTTTACAACTATGTTTCAATTGACATTTCTATCTATCTTCATCCACTTCTTGATTTATTTTTCTCCTCCCAGCAGCAGTCATTATCAATTGAAGTTCATTCAGGTCATAACCAGTGTTGGTCATCTTACTTTAAAAAAGTAATTAGTTAAGTTACAAATTACTTCTCCCAAAAAGTAATTGCGTTAGTAACTCAGTTACTACATTGGAAAAGTAATTAGTTACGCACCAAAGTAACTGACTTTTTTTTTAAATATTCTATACGTGTAACTAAGGGGCGGGGTCTAGTATTACTGTAACCAAGGGTCTGCTCTATTATTACTCTAACCAAGGGGCAGATCTGTTATAGCGTGTAAGCAAGGGGCGGGTTTATTATTATTATATCGTGTAAGGGGCGGATGGCTACAGAAGAGGGCAAATGTTAAATTAATGGGCAGAGCTCGATATATAAGAATAATAATAAATGCGCCCCTTGGTTACAGTAATACTAGACCCGCCCCTTACTTACACGATAGACGCCCCTTGCAGAGTAGCACGAGCATCGGGAGCGTGCGGCATCGCCTCGCACAATTACATGTTAACTGCACCTGCGCGGTGTACAGTTCACTCAGAGCTGTTTAGGTTCGGCAATTTTCGGAAGCTCCGTAGTCCTTCGTACTGCGCAAGCGCTGCGCCTGCACAGTACAGGGGGTCCTTATCCGGCGGGGGAACTTTTTCGGCAGGACACCGGAATTACACTACTGCCATCTAGTGGCGGTAGATGTAATTGGGGTAACTAAGCCAAAGTAATAGGAACTGAGTTACCATGAGGGGAAAAGTAATCAGTTAGATTACTCGTTGCCCTCTAAAGTAACTGCGTTAGGTAACTCAGTTTATTTTAACTCAGTTACTTACATCACTGGTCATAACACAAAAAGGGACTTCCCATTCTTTTATCCAGATCTCTTTCTTTAACCTAACCTGCACACATTATTCACACAAGAGTTGCCAGGGTATCACCTGGACAGGATGGCTTCAAATTGTGCATGATGTACAGTATCTCTCAAAAGTGAGTACACCCCTCACATTTTTGTAAATATTTTATTCTATCTTTTCATGCGACAACACTGAAGAAATTACACTTTGCTACAATGTAAAGTAGTGAGTGTACAGCTTGTATAACAGTGTAAATTTGCTGCCCCCTCAAAATAACTCAGCACACAGCTATTAATGTCTAAACCACTGGCAACAAAAGTGAGTACACCCCTAAGTAAAAATGTCCAAATTGGGCCCAATTAGCCATTTAGCCAATTAGCCATTTTCCCTCCCCAGTGTCATGTTAGTGTTACAAGGTCTCAGGTGTGAATGGGGAGCAAGTGTGTTAAATTTGGTGTTATCGCTGTCACTCTCTCATACTGGTCACTGGAAGTTAAACACGGCACCTCATGGCAAAGAACTCTCGGAGGATCTAAAAAAGAATTGTTGCTCTACATAAAGATGGCCCAGGCTATAAGAAGATTGCCAAGACCCTGAAACTGAGCTGCAAGACCATACAGCGGTTTAACAGGACAGGTTACACTCATAAAAGGCCTCGCCATGGTCGACCAAAGAAGTTGAGTGCACATGCTCAGTAGGGGTGCGCATCTTCACTTGCCTCACGATTCGATTCGATTACGATTATCCGGTCCACGATTCGCGATGCATCACGATTAGTGCGCATGGTTTTCATCCAAAAAATTCAAGCAGTCAGAAGAACTACATTTTCTAAATTTTATCTGTTCTTAAAAAAAAGACAACACTACCTGCATGTAGCAAAGTGTAAACACAGCAGACAACTTAAAGATGAGCTCCAGACTGCCCCCAAATGACTACAGGAGATGGTCAGAGACTGCAGACGTGATACAGGGGATGGTCAGAGACTGCAGACGTGATACAGGGGATGGTCAGAGATTGCAGACGTGATACAGGGGATGGTCAGAGACTGCAGACGTGATACAGGGGATGGTCAGAGACTGCAGACGTGATACAGGGGATGGTCAGAGACTGCAGACGTGATACAGGGGATGGTCAGACTGCAGACGTGATACAGGGGATGGTCAGAGACTGCAGGCATGATACAGGGGATGGTCAGAGACTGCAAACCTGCTGGACATGGTAAGGGAGGTGCCAGACTGTGCTAGCCAAGCTGACCAATACCCCGCCCCCCTCACCACATAATACTGTTTAATTACCATACCGCTCCCCTGCCTAGTGTCACCACGGATCCACACAGTCCTCTGCTCTCCCCCCATCTCTACACAGTAAGCATGCAGATAGAGCAATAAAAAACTAAAAATGGTGTGCAGTGCTTTGTGGTGATTGTACAAAAGTCTCATTAAGTAGTGAATAAATATAGTCCTGAAATGTATAAATCTGTTATCTGATTGAAAGAAATATTTTGTGTATTCAATCAGATCACAGATTTATACATTTCAGGACTATATTTATTCAGTACTTAATGAGACTCTTTTGTACAATTTACCACAAAGCACTACACACCATTTTTAGTTTTGTATTGCTCTATCTGCATGCTTACTGTGTAGAGATGGGGGAGAGCAGAGGACTGTGTGGATGCTGGTCGATAGAGATGGTAATTGGTAATTAAACAGTATTATGTGGTGAGGGGGGCAGGGTATTGGTCAGCTTGGCTAGCACAGTCTGGCATCTCCCTTACCCCACTCGGTGTCCTCCCCGCGGCCCCCTTACCTGGCTCTGCATCATCCGTCACACCTGGCTGTACATGCCGCCTCCACTCTCCTCCTCCGCGCCGTGCTCCACAAGCCGGCCGCCGCTGCCACTCTTAGCAGCAGCAGTTTCGAACACCGCTCCATGTCCCCGCCAACGTGCAGACAGCGCGATGCAGCGGGTGACGTCAGTGGAACTCAGGAAGCGGGAAAAGCCGGCGCGGCTTACTCCCACGGCTCTTCGGTGGCTTTCGGCTCCGTTCGGTTGCGGAGGCGGGGCCTAACGCGGAACGAGGATGACGTCATCTAAACATCGATTATTCCAGTCATAGCATCGATGCCGCATCGTGTATGCTTGATTGGCGATGCATCGATGCTATGATTAATTTCAACAGCCCTAATGCTCAGTGTCAAATCCAGAGGTTGTCTTTGGGAAATAGGCGCATGAGAGCTGCCAGAATTGCTGCAGAGGTTGAAGGGGTGAGGGGTCAGCCTGCCAGTGCTCAGACCATACGTTACGCCGCACACTGCATCAAATTGGTCTGCATGGCTATCATCACACAAGAAAGCCTGCAAACAGTTTGCTGAAGACAAGCAGACTAAGGATATGAATTACTGGAACCATGTCCTGTGGTCTGATGGATAAACTTATTTGGTTCAGATGTTGTCAAGCGTGTGTGGCGGCAACCAGGTGAGGAGTACAAAGACAAGTGTGTCTTGCCTACAGTCAAGCATAGTGGTGGGAGTGTCATGGTCTGGGGCTGAATGAGTGCTGCTGGCACTGGAGAGCTACAGTTCATTGAGGGAACCATGAATGCCAACACATACTGTGACATACTGAAGCTCCCCTCCCTTTGGAGATTGGGCTGCAGGGCAGTATTCCAACATGATAACGACCCCAAACACACCTCCAAGATGACCACTGCCTTGCTAAAAAAGCTGAGGGTAAAGGTGATGGACTGGTCAAGCATGTCTCCAGACCTAAACCCTATTCAGCATCTGTGGGGCATCCTCAAACGGAAGGTGGATGAGCACAAGGTCTCTAACATCCACTAGCTCCGTGATGTTGTCATGGAGGAGTGGAAGAGGACTTCAATGGCAACCTGTGAAGCTCTGGTGAACTCCATGCCCAAGAGGGTTAAGGCAGTGCTGGAAAATAATGGTGGCCACTCAAAATATTGACAATTTGGGCCTGATTTGGACATTTTCACTTATGGATGTACTCACTTTTGTTGCCAGCGGTTTAGACATTAGTGTGTTGAGTTATTTTGAGGGGACAGCAAGTTTACACTGTTATACAAGCTGTACACTCACTACTTCACATTGTAGCAAAGTGTAATTTCTTCAGTGTTGTCACAGGAAAAGATATAATAAAATATTTACAAAAATGTGAGGGGTGTACTCACTTTTGTGAGATACTGTATTTAAAGAAATGCTTTCCCTCTCCTTTATATAACTGTTACAAAGTAAGAAAAGAGTTGCCTTTTTTGTTTTATTTTGCAAAGGATGCAATGTCTCTGCAGGTATTTGAAAACCTTCTGTTGTTCGCAATTGATTGGTAGATGTTTCTGTCTAAGCAGTAGTGTGCAGGAGGGTCAAAACTGATAAAGCAAATTGCCCATAGATACAATTTTTATTTTAGGACATATCTGTTTCCAGGATGATCAATCATCCTTAAAACTTTAGTCGGCAATCTTGTAAAATATTGTCAATCCGATTTATAATCCTCTAAATCACTGTTAAACCTGACTTGTATCAGGTGTCAGAACCAGGAGCCAGTCAGAGTCAGCCATGAATGAGTGTGCAGTGTCAGAGTCTATGGAACCAAAAACCAGAAAAAAGTCCCTGGCCCTTTTCATAAAATGCACAGATGTGACCTATAGGAAACCATGTTAAATGGACTGTTGTTTTTTTTTTTTTTGCAAAACTAAAAACACGCAAAAAAAATGTATAGGTGTGAACCAGGCCTCAGTAATGCATACTCTGTGCACACATCTTGTGTATTGGTTTCCTAAAATAAAAGATTGTCCAAGATGGTCCCCACATTTGTCCCAATGTCATAATGAAATGGTGGTACCCAGACTCCACTGATCAGATCCAGACCCCCCCCCCCCCCCCCCCCATGAAGAAAAAGAACAAGTTTAAAGGCTAAGTTCACCCATATTTAAGGTGTAACATGTAGCATGCTACTATGCAGCCATCTCCCGCTGCCAGGGCTCCCCACTTTGTGACAATGTCCAGTGTCATTGATTCTTCCTGCTATTCAGTAACTGCCTGCCTGTATGGGAGGTACAGGGAGACAGCTTATTAAGAGTCCTAGCATTGCACCCAAAATCTTCTGATCACGAGTGCAATGCTTTAAAGGCTGCAATGTAAAAAAATAACAAATGCACATGTTTACCTGCAAAAAGATGTGCGTTTATTATTTTTTTACAAAAAGTGAACTTATCCTTCAATAAGTATAAAAAATTGAATAAGAAATAAATATACGATGTGTGTAAATGGCATCTGTGAATGCAGTGGCATTTGAATTATTAGCGGTTACAACCCTGTTATAAAGTCACTGTTGTTCTAATTTGTGTCCTTCTATCCTAATTTTATTCCAACAGTTTATGCAAACCACTTAATTTTGCTTCATAAATCACAGTGCAGCATCAAAAAAAGAATAAAGCTCTCCTAAAGCAATACATATAAGTTCACTTTGCAATGATGTGATATAATTTTAAAGTGGTTGTAAACTCTAAAAAAAAAAACTGCAAGACAAAGGCATAATGAGCTAGTATGCATGAGGGTAGCTCATTATGAAATATTTACCTTAGATCACAGCTGTTGCAGCGGTCCCCGTACAACGCTGTGACCCGTGACATGTCTCCCGTTAACCCGTTAGTTATCTCCAGGTTTGTGGGCTCCAGTGATGTGCTTGGCCAGGCCTGCGATGACATCACTCCTGCACATGTGCGCAGGGGCTGCCGGTCACGGCACGGCTACTGAAGAAACAGCACGAGCGGGTCGCTTCTATACTGCGCATGTGCAAGTTTAGGAGATATTTACGGTACCTACAGGCAGAGCCGATCGGCCCTATAGGCACACTATGCAAGCTGCTTAGGGCCCCGCCGCTGTGGGGGGGCCCCCCAAGACCCAGCATCCCCCCTGCACCTTTGGCTGGCCGTTTTAGAGTGCAGTGAGGAGAGGTGGGAGGAGGTGGGAGGAGGTGGAAGGTGGCGATCGGCAGCTCTATGGTGCCTAAGTGGGCAGCGGGATCTCCCTGGGGTTTGTAGTACTCTCAGTGTATACAATGGAGAGGAGAAGGGAGGGGCCTCTGACCCAGGCAGGTATCAGTTTCACTTTCACTCTGCTTGAACACTGTTGCTGATGCCCGGGTCAGAGGCCCCTCCCCTCTCCGCTGTATACATTCGGAGATAGAACTACTATCCCCAGGGAGATCCCCCTGCCTGTGGACACCATATAGCTGCCGATCGCCGCCTCCCACCTCTACCAGCCAGGTACAGAGGAACCTCTGCAAAGGGGGGGGAGTCAGCTGTTTGGGGGCCCAAATGTAAGAGGGGGGGGCCCACTGGGGACACTAATGTAAGAGGGGGGCCCTCTGGGGACACTAATGCAAGAGGGGGGCCCTCTGGGGACACTAATGCAAGAGGGAGGGCCCTCTGGGGACACTAATGTAAGGACGGGGCCCTCTGGGGACACTAATGTAAGGACGGGGCCCTCTGGGGACACTAATGTAAGGACGGGGCCCTCTGGGGACACTGATTTAAGGGGGGCTCTCTTGGGACCTTGGTGTAAGGAGGGGCTCTCTGAGGACCCTGATGTAAGGGGGCTCTCTGAGGACCCTGATGTAAGGGGGGCTCTCTGAGGACCCTGATGTAAGGGGGGCTATCTGAGGACCTCATTCTGTTCTATATTGTTGTACTTATTCTTTGACTGTTTTGTTTAAAGGAGGGAGGATTGTTTTGGGAGCACTGAAGTGTCAGGTGTGACTGTGTGGCAATGGCAAATGGTTTACATAGCTCACGGCATCACGGGTCAAGTAGAGGGCCCCTTAGCAGAATTTTGCTTAGGGCCCCAGGGAGGTCAGGATCGGCACTGCCTACAGGTAAGCCTTATTATAGGCTTACCTGTAGGTAGGGATGAACCGAACACATCCAAAACATGCGAACGGACCGAAAGTTTGCACGAACATTCGAACACCGTTAAAGTCTATGGGACTCGAATGTAAGAAATCAAAAGTGTGAATTTTAAAGGCTAATATGCAAGTTATTGTCCTAAAAAGGGTTTGGGGACCCGGGTCCTGCCCCAGTGGACATGTATCAATGCAAAAGAAAGTTTTAAAAACTGACAATTTTTCGGGAGCAGTGATTTTAAAGATGCTTAAAGTGAAAAAATAAAAGTGAAATATTTAGGGCTGTTACTGATTAAAAATTTGGTGTTCGAATAATCGTTTTTTTTTTTAATCGATTAATCGACTAATTTTGATTAGTTATAATGCACATACAGATCCAACTACTTTTAGCTGATCTCCTTGCATTGCAACTCTGCATTAGTCAGTGGTAAATGTGGTATACACTATATACAATCACCCGACACTAGTTAGTTTCCACAATCCATGACTTAACTTCACAGTTCACACAAATACGTTTTAAATTCAAACTGTAGCACTGACGTTTCCACAGTAGCATGACAATCCCTCCACCTCCGGTCTAACTAATCACTCTCACCTTATGGCATGGACCCCTGTGCAAACAGGTGGTCATGCAAGCGGGTATCAAAAGGGTTGACACAGACCATAAGCTTCTCTCACGTCTCCTTAGATCTCAGCAAGGACGCCAGGTTATGGGTAGAAAGAAAAGATCTAAGTGCTCATCGCTTAAGTATAAGATTACATTTTTGTGTTCAAACACAAACTACTCACAAAAAGATAATAAAAACACAGGATGTAAAGCCAACAATTGTGTTAGTTCCGTAGGGCAGCAACGAGTGATGTCATGCATAGCTCCTCCTCAGTACGTGTTACGTTCAATTTAGAACTTCAACGTCACCGGACTCCTCCCCCCTTCCCTTCGTTAGCAGTTGTAGGGAATTGGGGAAGGGGGAGGAGTCCGGTGACGTCGATGTCCGTGACATCACCGGATCTCCGACGGAACTCCCTGAAGACCCGGAAGCCGGCGGAGAGGTGAATACCGATCAAAAGAATTTTGATCAATCAAAAAAATTTACGATTAATCAAGGAATCTTTAATTTCCACAGCCCTAGAAATATTCCATTTAATATCATACCTGCTGGGAGTCTATAGTATGCCTGTAAAGTGGCGCGTGTTTCCCGTGTTTAGAACAGTCCCTGCAAACAATGACATTTCTAAAGGAATAAAAGTAATTTAAAACTGCTTGCGGCTGTAATGTAATGTCGGGTCCTGGCAATATGGATGAAAATTATTGAGAAAAACGGCATGGGTAACCCCCCAGCCCATTACCAGACCCTTTGGGTCTTGTATGGATATTAAGGGGAACCCGCACCCAAATTAAAAAAAGAAAAGGCGTGGGGCCCCCAGGCCCTATATACTCTGAACAGCAGTATAAAGGTGGTCCCTGGGTTATAAACAAGATAGGGACTGTAGGTTTGTTCTTAAGTTGAAGCTGTTTGTAATTTGGAACAGGTACATTTTTTAAGTGTAGCTCCAGCCAAAAAATCTATTTTTAACCTTTTTGGATAACATAGGGAAGGGTTATCATCACCCCTGTAACATTTGTTTTGCTGTCTGTGCCCCTGTTCAGAAGATTTCACCTCACTTTCTGTGCCAATGACAATTTGATTTTGAAAATTTTGAGTTTTTAGAGAAACAAAGATAATAAATATGATGATTTTGTGACCAAAACCATAACAGAGAAAAGTTCTTTGTGCAGTGATGATAAAGGTAGCAGTTCAAACAACGTTAAAGGTGATTGTTGAAGATTATTGTGTGTTATCATAGCACCATCAACCAAAAGTCCTCAGGTTTCACTGCGTGAAGCACACTCCCCCCAATGGGTTAAACTCACCAGAAAACTCTAGTATATAAGCCCTTAAGGTAAATGTTTTATCAATAGGTAAAATCTGCATCCTCATCATCCTCAGAGATCCAAGTGGCATAAGTACTCCAAAAAAACGCCATAGAACAAAAGAGAATCGCACATAGCGTAATCCTATTTTATTAAACGTTTTTTTAAATAATTTCCCAATGTTTGTTAAAAATTTTCTCTATTTTCTTATAATGGACATTGAAGTCCATTATAATGGGGACTCTTTCTTGATTATCTTCTTTCCTGACGGTGTCTTGTATTAACTTATCCCGCTCTAATAAGGCAAAATCTTTTATTTTTTCTTCAATAAAATTAGTCTGATAGCCTTTTTGTATGAATCTCTTCCCAATCATCTCAGCCTGTTGTAAAAATGTTTGTTTATTGGAACAGTTACGTCTCAGTCTGATTAGTTGTCCCTTTGGAATATTCTCTAGCCATGTGTTATGGTGGCAGCTGTCCAGGGGTAAGTAACTGTTCCTATCCACGGTTTTGAAATAGGTTTGGGTGGTCAGAGTATTTTCCTCTTTAGTAAGAATGAGATCCAGAAAGTTAATTTTTTCATTACTAATTTCCCAGGAAAGTTTAATGTTTTTCTTATTCATATTGAGACTAAAACAGAAATCCATTAGATCTTCTCTATTGCCAGACCAAATTATTATAATGTCATCGATATGTCTTTTGAACAAGATGAGTTGGTGCGGTACATTATTATAAAGTGATTCCTCCTCCCATTCGGCCTTATATAAATTTGCCACACTGGGTGCATATTTGGCTCCCATCGCAATTCCACATATTTGCTTGTAGTACATATTGTTAAACCAAAAATAATTGGAATCCAAACTAAAATGTAAACAATCCAATAGATATCTTCTTTGTACACATTTCAGGTCACTCAGACTTCTGAGGGCCCATTTTGTAGCTTGTATGGCCTCTTCGTGGTTAATAATAGTATAAAATGATGTGACATCTGCTGTCGCTAGATAGACAGGTCCATCTTCAAGAGTGATATCTTTTAATAATTGGATCAGGTGTTTTGTGTCCCGTAGATACGACTTAGTCTTTTTTACCACTGGTTGCAGGAACCCATCAATGTATTCCCCTATTCGTGCACAGACTGAATTAATTCCATTTACTATGGGTCTTCCTGTTTTTGTGTACTTTCGGGACAGTGTATATTACTGGGACTCTACATACATTTGGTTGTAAATATTTTATTTCCTTTTTATTCAATAGACCCTTTTCTGATCCTTTTTGGATTACTCAAGCTAGTTCCTTTTTATATCTCATAGTGGGATTGCTTGGCAATTTCTGGTATGTCGTCTCATCATTCAATTGGCGGTAAAGTTCTTCAATGTAACCCACTTTCGATTGAATGACTATGGCTCCCCCGTTATCTGCTTGTCTTATTACTATATCTTTCCTAGATTCCAATTTTTTTATACCACTTTTTATATGTCCTGGGTCGAACACTTTTTTGACTTCTAATTCTTGTAGATCCTTTAAAACCATCCTTTTGAACACCTCTATATGCCCTTCAGTCCCACAAATATTCTTCTCTTGGTACTGAAGCTACTCCTTCAATAATCTTGTCCTGATGTTTTTCAGAATAACCTTTTTCTTTCAATTTCTTCTTTACGATCACTGCTTGAGAGTCGAAATCCTCTTCTATAGAGTAGCAGCTGGTCCCTCTTCACCGAGAAAATCTTTTTGTCCTCCCATTCACCCATGAATAGGTTCGCTATACTGGGAGCGAATTTCGCACCCATAACTACACTGCGTCTCTGGGAGTAAAAGTTTCCACTATACCAGAAATAGTTATGGCCTAGGCAAAAATCTAGGGTATTCCGTATAAAGACCTTCTGGTTGTGCCTTAAATCATCCCTCTGACACTGTGCCCAATTGAGGGCTAGTAGAGCATCATCATGTTGTATGATAGTGTAGAGAGATGCTACGTCTGCCGTTACTATATAGATTTCTTCTTTTCCGGTTAGATCAATTTCTTGTAAAAGTTGTAGTAGATTCTTTGTGTCTCACGTAAATACGCTTTTGTGTGCACTACACTTTTTTGTAAAAAAAAAGGTCCAGGAATTGTCCCATTCGTGATGCGATGGATCCAATTCCATTAACAATGGGTCTCCCTGGAGGGCATTGTATATCCTTATGGATTTTTTGCAAAGTGTATATAGCAGGGATTTTACTACTACTTGGTGTTAAAAATGTTGTTTCTTTATTGGATAGGACTCCTGTTGAGCTCCCCAGTTCTACCAACACTTTTCTACCACACTACATTCACTTTAATATTGTGTGGTTGGGTCTCTTTCTAATTTTTTATAGGTGTCTTCATCCATTAACATTTCTGTGAGCTGGGTGTGGTAGAATTCTTTTGTAAGTATCACCACACCTCCACCCTTGTCGGCTGGTCCTATAATTAATTCTTTTCTTTTTTCCAGCATCTTGATTCCTTCTTGTATGTGTAACGTGGATTCACATCTTTTTTAGGGATTATTTCTTCCAAGTCTCGTGGGACCAGTCCTTTAAAAACCTCCACCTGTTGGTTAGCACCGTTCAGGGGGTTAAAGAGTGACTTATTGCGTAGCCCGCTATCAGTTTGTACCGATGAGATGCTGATGACTGATTGAGAATTCTTATTTAAAAAATATTTCTTCATGTTCATTTTTCTCATATATTTATGTACATCTATAAAAACATCAAATTTATTAATAGGTCTTTTCAGACCACACTTTAGTCCAAGATTCAGAATATTTGTTTCTTTATGTGTCAAGGCAATATCTGTCAGATTAAAAATTCCTCCTAGTCCTTCTCTCTCCTTCTTTTTCTTGAGCCTTCATCCGGCTCTACACTCCCTTGTTCTTCTCTCCTCTGGCCCGGATATTAGATATAATTTCTCCCCCAATAGGGTTTTTCTCTCCATTGCGGTTCCTGCATTTGTTGGAAGTGCATTGGTGGTCTTCCTCTCCGAGGGGTGAACCCCCAACCTCGTTTCTGACAGCTTCTCCCCCTCCCTAAAAAAGGACGTGGGGATTGATATCTCTCCCTATTGTCATAATGTCCTCGGGGATCATATTTATTATGTATTGGAACCTGATAATAATTATTTTGTGCAGAGTATCGTTGGGGATTAGTTGGTCTCCCTCTTGTTGTTTGTCCCCTCCCATGATTGGTTTCATTCCTAATCGGGGTGGATTGGTCAAATGGGGGATATATGGATCCATCTACCCCTTGATAGTCCCTTGTGGGAGGGTCATTAGTGGCCAAATGTTGTGGTCTCATTGTGGCAACTTCATTTTGCATATTCTCCCCATTTCTATCATTCTGTTGATGCCCTTTAGTTTGTTGCCATAGGTACACATAATTAGAATGGAAGTCCCCCAGATCTCTGTGGAACTTCTTGGTTTTCTTTTTCTGTGTATCTTTGCCTACTTTCTCCAATTTCTTTTTAATGCGTATACAGTGGTTTCTCCTTGGAACTCTGCCATGCAGGCCATTTTTGCCCAGTCTTTTCCTGATGGTGGAGGCATGAACGCTGACCTTAACTGAGGCAAGTGAGGCCTGCAGTTCCTTGGACGTTGTTGTGGGGTCTTTTGTGACCTCTTGGATGAGTCGTCGCTGCGCTCTTGGGGTAATTTTGGGCGGCCGGCCACTCCTGGGAGGGTTCACCACTGTTCCATGTCTTCGCCATTTGTGGATAATGGCTCTCACTGTGGTTCGCTGGATTCCCAAAGCTTTGGAAATGGCTTTATAACCCTTTCCAGACTGATAGATCTCAATTACTTTCTTTCTCAATTGTTCCTGAATTTCTTTGGGTCTCGGCATGATGTGTAGCTTTTAAGGATCTTCTGGTGGACCTTACTGTGTCAAGCAGCTCCTATTAAAGTGATGCCTTGATTGTGAACAGGTGTGGCAATAATCAGGCCTGGGTGTGGCTAGAGAAATTGAACTCAGGTGTGGACAACCACAGTTATAGTATGTTTTAACAAGGGGGGCAATCACTTTTTCACACAGGGCCATGATGGTTTGGATTTTTTTTCACCTTTAATAATAAACACCTTCATTTACAAATTGCATTTTGTGTTTACTTGTGTTGTCCTTGACTATTGTTTAAATTGGTTTGATGTTCCGAAACACTTAAGTGTGACAAACATGCAAAGGAACAGGAAATGAGGAAGGGGGCAAACACTTTTTCACACCACTGTATCAATTATCATCACTGCACAAAGGACTTTTCTCTGTTATGGTTTTGGTCACAAAATCATCATATTTATTGCTAATTTAAAATGTTAACGCTGCTTTTAGTATTCAAGTGTACAGGAATTGGACTGATATATTTTTATACTATCACTGTGATATTTTTATTCTATATTTTTTAAACAGCTGCTTAGATTACTTTTATTCTATTTTTACGTCACAGCAAATTTAGAATACTTTATTTCTCTGTTCTTAAACTGTTGGACACATTTGGCGCTGAGTGGTGTATGGTAGGCCTTTAATATACACCTTCCTCTTCATATACATATATATATATATATATATATATATATATATATATATATATATATATATACACACAAAGCCGGGATGTATATATATATATATATATATATATATATACTAAATACACTGCAGCTAACTGAATCAACTGCCTGCCTGAAGTATATTAGAAACAGTACAGCAGGAATGGTCTGCAGTGAGATCTAGCTAGCTGAATAAACTGCCTGTTCAAAGTAAATGACACACTCTCTCTCTCTCTCTCGCTATCTCTCTCTCCGCCAGCAACACACTACACAAGGCCGGCGGCCTTATATAGTGTGGGGCGTGGACTTAACACCCTGAGCCATAATTGTGGCAGGGTGCCTTTGGCCAAATTATGGCTCTCTTTGCTGACGGCGCTGTGATTGGCCAAAGCATGCGGGTCATAGTGCATGCTTGGCCAATCATCAGCCGGCAATGCATTGTAATTACGCAGTGCATTATGGGGCACGACGCGCCGCTCCAATTTGGTGTGAACGCCCCATAATGTTCGATCTCCGTCGATCTTCGTCGAACTCATGTTCGACTCGAACTCGAAGCTCATCCCTACCTGTAGGTAAAAGTGGTGTAACAGGGTTTACAACCACTTTAAGCACCGGATTTGTTGATTATATTTTGGGGTAAATATACAGTATGGGGGAGGGGTGTGTGCAAACTAAGTAAAAGTTGTGCTCATGGAAAATTACAGGAAAATGCTTTTTTTTCAAATTTTTTACTATTTATTACAAAGGGAATTAAAATGTAACCAGATACGCTGCCAAATGAAAGCCCTATCTGCCTCAAAAAAAAAAGAAAAAAAATATATATATATATATACACACAGCTGTGCTCAAAAGTTTGCTTACCCTGGCAGAAATTGTGAAATTTTGGCATTAATATTGAGAATATTTAATAGATCATGCCAAAAGACTTTTTTATTTAAGGATAGCAATCACATGAAGCCATTTATTATCACATCGTTTTTTTGGATCCTTTTTAAATCATAATGATAACAGAAACTACCCAAATGACCCTTTTCAAAAGTTTACATACCTTGGAATGTTTGGCCTTGGTACAGACACAGAAGGTGGCACACACAGGGTAAAATGTCAATTAAAGGTTCATTTCCCACATTTGTGGCTTTTTAAATCACAATTAGTGTCTGTGTATTAATAGTCAATGAGTTTGTTAGCTCTCACATGGATGCACTAAGCAGGCTAGACACTGAGCCGTGAGGAGGTAGAAAAGAACAGTCAAAAGACCTGTGTAACAAGGTAATGAAACTTTACAAAGATGGAAAAGGGTATAAAAAGATATCCAAAGCCTTGAATATGTCAGTCAGTACTGTTCAATCACTTAATAAGAAGTGGAAAATCTGGGGATCTCTTGATATCAAGCCAAGGTCAGGTAGCTAAAGAAAGATTTCAGCCACAACTGCCACGGGAACTGTTCGCTATAGAAAGAAAAACACAGAAGTAACCTTAGGAGAAATACAGGTTTCTCTGGAAAAAGACGGCTTAAATAAAGTCCATGTAGTTTGTAGAAAAATAGCAACTTTGGAAGGCAGCACCATTGAAGAGTAAGAAGCAATCTTCTAAAAAAAAAGGCGCCACTCTAAGTGCAGTAAATAAAATATTATTTTAATAAAAGCTGAAAGCACAGTACTCACAAAGGTACACAAGTGACAGGCATATGGGCATGAACTTCATGGATATCTGGCAGTTCATGCCCATATGCCTGTCACTAGTGTACCTTTGTGAGTACCGTGCTTTTTTGCTTTTATTAAAACAATATTTAATTTACTGCACTTAGAGTGGCACCTTTGTTCTATCCCAAGTTTTTTGTGGCATGGGTGCAGTAAAGGCTTCCTTCTGACAGATCAACCATGCAGCTCTTTTTTGTTCAAGTATCATTGAATTGTACTCCTTAAAAACAACCACACCGTCTTTTTGGAGAGCAGCCTGTATTTTTAATGCGGTTCAAAATGTAGAGTCAAGGAAACACTGCGCTGCCTAAAATTAAGATAAATAATAGCAGCTAACACAACAACTAGATAAGTTTGTTTCAAAGTGGGTAAGGTAAATAAAGTGTAGCGCTGAAATAGTTGAATCAATGGCCTAGCTAAACAGATGCTAGAGCCAATGTATGTGCAAAAGTGACAAGTAAATAATGACAAATACCGATGGCCAATCTTATGATAAGATGATATCAGATATAAAATAAAGAAGTGACTAATATAATGACCATATCATCACACATACATAAACATAAAAGTGAAGTTAAAGTGAACTGTCCTAAGACGTGTTTTTGCATCAAAGCAATATGCTGCAAAAATTGTGCAAAGATTATGAAGTAAAAAAGTCCATTAAAAAATGTGCTGAAAGTCCCAAGTGTTTGGTCAGAAGTTTGGACGTTCCTCAAACAACCGACAAATTGTGACTTTCGATTACCAGTGTGACAACACCACCACCTATGAAGATGTGAGCTTACCAGATAGCTCGGACCCAAAAGAACCTACATTCTATGAGTCAAGAGAGCTTAAAGTGTCAACTGACAGCTGGAATACGATCTCTGGAGATGTGTCCCAAAACTTTTGGAAAAGATCCGTCTCCGTGCAGGAGGTATGTAGTATCAAGTTTCAACCTCAAAGCTGTCAGCAATGTCAAGCAGAGCACGAGGGGAAGCCTTTCTTTTTGCTCGGATGTATTATTTTTCTTTTCACTGCATTAGCGGTTTATCAGTCAGCGCTGTGTGCAAGAGGGCTGTTATTTCTAATGCGGTTACCTGTGGATTTTTCTTTGTATCTTGTCTGCCAGTTGTGGCTGCAATCTTTCTTGGTCTACCTGACCTTGGCTTGGTATCAAAAGAGCCCCTAATTTTCCACTTCCTAATAAGTGATTAAACTGTACTGACTGGTATATTCAAGACTTTGGATATATTTTTATATCCTTTTCCATCTTTGCAAAGTTTCATTACCTTGTTAAGCAGGTCTTTTGACTGTTCTTTTCTACCTCCTCATGGCTCAGTGTCTAACCTGTTTGGTGCATCCATGTGAGAGCTAATAAACTCATTGGTTATTTACACACAGACACTAATGCTGCGTACACACGATCGGAAATGCAGCCAGCAAAACTCCGATGAGAGCTTTTTGTCGGAAAATGTGACCGTGTGTATGCTCAATCTGTCTTTTGCTGGCGGAATTCCAGCCAGCAAAAGATTGAGAGTATGTTCTCTATTTTTCGGTCGGGAAAAGTTCCTATCCAAAAATGCGATTGTCTGTATGCAATTCGGACACGCAAAAAAACACGCATGCTCGGAAACAATTTGACGCATGCTTGGAAGCATTGAACTTTATTTTCTCGGCTCGTCGTAGTGTTGTACGTCACTGCGTTCTTGACGGTCGAAAGTTCAGAGAACTTTTGTGTGACCGTGTGTATGCAAGACAAGCTTGAGTGTAATTCCGTCGGAAAAAACATCCAAGATTTTTCGGACAGAAATTCCTCTCATGTGTACGCGACATAATTGTGATTTAAAACGCCACAATTGGGAAATTAATGAACCTTTAATTGCCATTTTAACCTGTGTGTGCCTTCTGTGTCTGTACCAAGGCCAAATATTCCAGGGTATGTAAACTTTTTATCAGGGCCATTTGGGTGATTTCTGTTATCATTATGATTTAAAAAGGATCAAAAAAATATGTGATAATAAATGGCTTCATGATTGGTGATTGCTATCCTTAAATAAAAGATTTGGCATGATCAGTCATATTTATATAATAAATGCTAAAATTGCACAATTTCTGACAGGTTATGCAAACTTTTGAGCATGACTGTGTATATATATATATATATATATATATATATATATATATATATATATATATATCTCAAACAAAAAATTGGAGATGCAATCTCAGTTTGAATTGAATTCCTTTACTTCAATCTTCATGCATATAAAAGTTACAAGAGACTGCAAAGTTTTGGATAGCACATGTTCTTAGTCAAGCTGCATGAAGGAATTAAATTAAAACTGAGATTGCATCTCCAATTTTTTGATACATACAGTATCTCACAAAAGTGAGTACACCCCTCCCATTTTTGTAAATATTTTATTATATCTTTCATGTGACAACACTGAAGAAATTATACTTTGCTACAATGTAAAGTAGTGAGTGTACAGCTTGTATAACAGTGGAAGTTTTCTGTCCCCTCAAAATAACTCAACACACAGCCATTCATGTCTAAACCGTTGGCAACAAAGGTGAGTACACCCCTAAGTGAAAATGTCCAAATTGGGCCCAATTAGTCAGTTTCCCTGGTGTCATGTGACTCATTAGTGTTACAAGGTCTCAAGTGTGAATGGGGAGCAGGTGTTAAATTTGGTGTTATCGCTCTCTCTCTCATACTAGAAGTTCAACATGGCACCTCATGGCAAAGAACTCTCTGAGGATCTGAAAAAAAGAATTGTTGCTCTACATAAAGATGGCCTAGGCTGTAAGAAGATTTCCAAAATCCTAAAACTGAGCTGCAGCATTGCTGCAGAGGTTGAAGGGATGGGGGGCTCAGCCTGTCAGTGCTCAGACCATATGCCACACACTGCATCAAATTGGTCTGCATGGCTGTCGTTCTAGAAGGAAGCCTCTTCTAAAGATGATGCACAAGAAAACCCGCCAACAATTTGCTGAAGACAAGCCAACTAAAGACGTGGATTACGGAAACCATGTCCTGTGGTCTGATGAGACCAAGATAAACTTATTTGGTTCAGATAGTGTCAAGCGTGTGTGGTGGCTAGGGATGAGCCGAACACCCCCGGGTTCGGTTCGCACCAACCTTCGAACCGACCGAAAGTTCGCGCAAATTTTCGAACCCTATACGTTATAATGGACGAGAACATTCGAAATCAAAAGTGCTAATTACAACGGCCAATATGCATGTTAATGTCATAAAACTGGTTTGGGGACCCGGGTCCTGCCCCAGGGGACATATATCAATGCAAAAAGAACTTTTAAAAACTAACGTTTTTTCGGGAGCAGTCATTTTAATGATGCATAAAGTGAAAAAAAAAAAGTGAAATTTTCCTTTAAATATGGTACCTGGGGGTTGTCTAAAGTATGCCTGTGAAGTGGCATGTGTTTCCCGTGTTTAGAACCGTCCTTGCACAAAATGACATTTGTAAAGGAAAAAAAGAAGCCATTTAAAACCACTTGCGGCTTTAATGTCATGTCTTGTCCTGGCCGCCATATGGCTGAAAATCCTTGAGAAAAATGGCATGGCTACCCCATCCCCCCCCCCCCACCCCAGCCCCTTTGGGTCTTGTATGGATATTAAGGGGGACCCCGCACCCAAAATAAAACCCTATACCTACAACCCTATATACTCTGAACAGCAGTATATAGGTGGTGCAAACAAGACACGGACTGTAGGTTTGTTCTTAAGTAGAATCTGAACAGGTACATTATGAAGTGTAGCTCCATCCCAAAAAAATCTATTTTTAAGCTTTTTGGAGAACATAGGGAGGGGTTATCACCCCTGTAACATTTGCTGTCTTTGCACATCTGTTCAGAACATGTCACCTCACTTTCCGTCCCAATGACAAATGTTTTTGGAAAAGTGGGGTTTGAATTGAAACAAGGATTGGTGATAAAGCATCAGTAGAGAGGAGATACCTTTTTCCCAAATTAAATCTAACAGGATAGAATTTCCCTTCCTAGGGGTAGATTTCCTCTCACTTCCTGTTTTCTCTTTCCGTTTGCAAGTAGGAGTCGTTTGTAAGTTGGATGTTTGAAAGTAGGGGCCTGCCATATATACTCTGCAGAAATTTGCCCTATTAGATGTTGGTGTAGCCACAAGACTGGTGGGCACAGGAATGGGCCCTGCTGTGAGTTAATAGATCAAGATTTGTACTTGCATGCACCTGTTGAACCGGGCAGAAAAATTGGGCCTTTGGTGGTGGTGGTGGTGGTGGACGGTGTTGCCACAAGACTGTAAGCCCTCACAGTTACTCTTGGTGGGCGCAGGAATGGGCCCTGCTGTGAGTTATTAGATCAAGATTTGTAATTGCATGCACCTGTTGAACAGGGCAGAAAAATTGGGCCTTTGGTGGTGGTGGTGGACGGTGTTGCCACAAGACTGTAAGCCCTCACAGTTACTCTTGGTGGGCGCAGGAATGGGCCCTGCTGTGAGTTATTAGATCAAGATTTGTAATTGCAAGCACCTGTTGAACAGGGCAGAAAAATTGGCCTTTGGCGGTGGTGGTGGACGGTGTTGCCACAAGACTGTAGGCCCTCATAGTTACTCTTGGTGGGCGCAGGAATGGGCCCTGCTGTGAACTATTAGATCAAGATTTGTAATTACACGCCCCTGTTAAACAGGGGCTGAAAAATTGTGCCTTAGGCATTGGTGCTGGTGCCACAACACTGCAACCCCTCACAGATACTGTACTCTTAGCACAGCAATGAGACCTGTTGAAAAGCATTGCCTAAAAATTGTAATTACACGCCCCAACAGGGGCTGAAAAATTGTGCCTTATGCACTGGTGCCACAACACTGCAACCCCTCACAGATACTGTACTTGGAGCACAGCAGTCACACCTGTTGCGAAGCATTTTTTAAAAAAATTGTAATTACACGCCCCTGTTAAACAGAGGCTGAAAAATTGTGCCTTAGGCATTGGTGCTGGTGCCACAACACTGCAACCCCTCACAGACACTGTACTCTTAGCACAGCAATGAGACCTGTTGCAAAGCATTGCCTAAAAATTGTAATTACACGCCCCAACAGGGGCTGAAAAATTGTGCCTTAGGCACTGGTGCTGGTGCCACAACACTGCAACCCCTCACAGATACTGTACTTGGAGCACAGCAGTCACACCTGTTGCGAAGCATTTTTTTAAAAAAATTGTAATTACACGCCCCTGTTAAACAGGGGCTGAAAAATTGTGCCTTAGGCATTGGTGCTGGTGCCACAACACTGCAACCCCTCACAGATACTGTACTTGGAGCACAGCAGTCACACGGGTTGCGAAGCATTTTTAAAAAAAATTCTAAGTACACGCCCCTGTTATACAGGGGCTGAAAAATTGTGCCTTAGGCACTGGTGTGGTGGCATGGATCATTGAGGAGGAGGAAGAGGATAGTCAGTGAACATAACAGGACAGTCACTCAGCATCAGCATAGGCAGTCTTGAAGGGATGTGACATTATAAATTATTCCGTTATATCCGCTTCAGTTGCCTGGTAGCTGGTGGTGATCCAAGACTGATTCATTTTGATGAAGGTCAGTCGATCAACCGAGTCGGTGGACAGGCGCACCCTATGGTCGGTGACAAATCCTCCAGCAGCACTGAATGTGCGTTCGGAAAGAACGCTGGAGGCAGGACAGGCCAGTAGCTCAATTGCATACTGTGCAAGCTCTGGCCAGTGATCCATCCTCAGGACCCAGTAAGCCAGAGGATTTTCGGTGGGAAAGGTGTCCAAGTCTGACCTTGCCCCAAGGTATTCCTGCACCATGTATATCAGACGCTGGAGATGGTTGCTGGAACCGATCATACCTTGGGGCTGCGGACTAAAAAATTGTCTGAACGCATCGGTCAGACGTCCACCTTCCCCACCGCTCCTTCTGCTACTGACCGAAGCCTCAGCAACTCGTCGTCCAGGACCAGGAGTTTGTAACCTCCCAGTTTCTGGGAACGCGTTGCACAGACCTTTCTGCAAGGCCTCCCTGAGATGTCTCATCCTCTGCTCCCTCTGCGACGGCAAGATAAGGTCCGCAACCTTACCCTTGTACCGTGGATCAAGGAGAGTGGCCAGCCAGTAATGGTCCCTCTCCTTGATCCGAAGAACACGAGGATCCTTCCGCAGGCTTTGCAGGATCAGGGAGGCCATGCAGCGTAGGTTAGCTGAGGCATTCGGTCCGGAGTCTTCTGGGTCACTGAGGATGACATGATCGCCAGCCACCTCCTCCCAGCCACGTACAAGTCCACTGGTTTGTTGGGACTGTACATCATCCCTAAAAGACTGCTGCTGCTGATGCTGAGTGCCAGGCTCCACCTCCATGCTCACACAATCCTCCTCCTCCTCCTCCTCCTCATCCTCATCCTCTTCCTGTGTGATGGGTGGGACAGAAGGAACACTGTCCGGATAAAGGGGGCCTTGAGAGGCAAGGAAGTCCTCCTCTTCCTGCCTCTGTTCTGCCTCAAGTGCCCTGTTCATTATGCCATGCAGCGTATGCTCCAACAGGTGGACAAGAGGTACAGTGTCACTGATGCATGCACTGTCACTGCTCACCATCCTCGTGGCCTCCTCAAATGGTGAGAGGACAGTGCATGCATCCCTGATCATGCTCCACTGACGTGGGGAAAAAAAACCAAGCTCCCCTGACCCTGTCCTGGTGCCGTAGTCGCAAAGGTACTCATTGATGGCCCTCTGCTGCGTGTGCAGTCGCTGCAGCATGGCCAACGTTGAGTTCCACCTGGTGGGCATGTCACATATTAGGCGGTTCTTAGGCAGGTTCAGCTCCTTTTGCAGCTCAGTCAGCCGAGCACTGGCATTATAAGATCGGCGGAAATGCACACAGACTTTCCTGGCCTGCCTCAGGACATCCTGTAAGCCTGGGAACCTGCCTAAGAACCGCTGCACCACCAGGTTGAGGACGTGAGCCATACAGGGCACATGGGTGAGCTGCCCCTGTCGCAGGGCGGAGAGGAGGTTGGTGCCATTGTCAGAAACGACCATTCCTGGCTTAAGCTGGCGTGGCATCAACCACCTCTCGGCCTGCCCCTGCAGAGCTGCCAGAACCTCTGGCCCAGTGTGGCTCCTGTCCCCCAAACACACCAGCGCAAGCACGGCATGGCATCTTTTTGCCTGCGTACTTGCGTAGCCCCTTGTACGCCTACGGAGCACCGCTGGTTCCGAGGACAGAGCATTGGAGGAAGAAGAAGAGGAGGGGGTGGAGGAGAGAGGTGTGTCACAACCAGTAGCAGTAGTAGCATTTTGGAGGCGTGGTGGCGGAACAACCTCCAACACTACTGCACCTTGTCCTGCATCCCTCCCAGCTGCCAATAGAGTGACCCAATGGGCCGTGAAAGAAAGGTAACGTCCCTGTCCATGCCTGCTGGACCATGAGTCAGTGGTAATATGCACCTTACCGCTGACCGCCCTGTCCAGCGAGGCATGGACATTGCCTTCCACATGCCGGTAGAGAGACGGAATCGCCTTCCGTGAGAAAAAGTGGCGTTTGGGAACCTGCCACTGAGGAACCGCACATTGAACAAACTCACGGAAGGGGGCCGAGTCTACCAACTGAAAAGGCAGCAGTTGAAGTGCTAGCAATTTAGCCAAGCTAGCATTCAACCGCTGGGCATGTGGATGGCTGGGAGTGTACTTCTTTCGACGGTCCAGCAGCTGGGGCAGGGAAATTTGCCTGCTGCAATCGGACGTCGGTGTACTGCAAGTACTTGGTTGTGACACACCTAATTCTACACCTTCAGTCCTCTCAGAGCAGCTTTCAGAGAGGACTGAAGATGTAGTGGGGATGGAGATCCCAGCTGATGAGGAGCAAGGAGAGGTCCGCTTAGTTCTTTGGTGTGGGTCTTTTATGTGTGCTTGCCAACGAGCTGCATGGCAGGTCGACATATGTCTGCTCATGCTTGTGGTGCCCAAGCGGCTGATGTTTTGGCCACGCGAGATACGCTTGAGACAAATATTGCAAATAGCAGTGGTGCGATCTGATGCACTCGTCTCAAAAAAGGCCCACACCAAAGAACTTTTCTGATAACGTGCAGAGGCAGCGCCCTGCACAGGCGGAGCTCTGCGGTGTTGTACAGTTGCTGTGCTGGCCTCTAGCTGGCCTCCAGGGGGCATCCTGCCTCGTTGGACATGTGACGCCGCATCCTCCTCCTCCTCGTCCTCCTCCTCATCCTCTCTCCCTTCAGGCACCCACGTGGAGTCAGTGACCTCATCATCCCCTCCCTCTTCACCACTAGAGCAAACCTGGCAGTAAGCTGCAGCTGGTGGAACAATACTGCCAGATTGCTGTCCTTCAGCATCCCCTCTCTCTGCGCGCACACTACTGACTTCCTCAAGCTGGGTATCATCATCCGAGCCTTCGAATCGTTGGGCATCCTCCTGGAGCATGTACCCAACACTGTGCTCAAAGAGTTCGGGGGACTCCTCAGGAGGACATGGTGGGTCTAGGGAAGGGGTGGCTGATGATGCCATTGAGTACGCGTTGGCAGCTGCTCTGCCAGTACCCTGAGCCTGGGGGTGAGAGAGGATGAGGAGGATGAGGAGGGCTTGGTCATCCATTCTACCAAGCCTTCAGCATGATGCGGCTCCACATGTCCAGCTGCCGAAAACAAAGACGCGCGTGTCCCATGGCCACGTGCTGATGACGATGCACGACCACGTCCACGGCCACGGCCACGTCCACTAGAAACAGAGCCTGCCTGCCCTGTGTTCTTGCCTCTGCACGCTCTGCCTCCCCTTGGCGATCTTCCAGCCATTGTAGTCGGTAGTCCTGTGGGTGCTGCTGAGAAGAAAATATAGGAGCTCTGTGTGATGCCACTAACACACTAGAAGTCCTATGGGTGCTAACACACTAGAAGTCCTGTGGGTGCTGCTGAGAAGAAAAAATAGGAGCTCTGTGTGATGCCACTAACACACTAGAAGTCCTATGGGTGCTTCTGCAAAGAAAATATAGGAGCTCTGTGTGATGCCACTAACACACTAGAAGTCCTATGGGTGCTTCTGGGAAGAAAATATATTAGCTCTGTGTGATGCCACTAACACACTAGAAGTCCTATGGGTGCTTCTGGGAAGAAAATATGGGAGCTCTGTGTGATGCCACTAACACACTAGAAGTCCTATGGGTGCTTCTGGGAAGAAAATATAGGAGCTCTGTGTGATGCCACTAACACACTAGAAGTCCTGTGGGTGCTGCTGAGAAGAAAATATAGGAGCTCTGTGTGATGCCACTAACACACTAGAAGTCCTATGGGTGCTTCTGAGAAGAAAATATAGGAGCTCTGTGTGATGCCACTAACACACTAGAAGTCCTGTGGGTGCTGCTGAGAAGAAAATATAGGAGCTCTGTGTGATGCCACTAACACACTAGAAGTCCTATGGGTGCTTCTGGGAAGAAAATATAGGAGCTCTGTGTGATGCCACTAACACACTAGAAGTCCTGTTGGTGCTGCTGAGAAGAAAATATAGGAGCTCTGTGTGATGCCACTAACACACTAGAAGTCCTATGGGTGCTTCTGCAAAGAAAATATAGGAGCTCTGTGTGATGCCACTAACACACTAGAAGTCCTGTGGGTGCTGCTGAGAAGAAAATATAGGAGCTCTGTGTGATGCCACTAACACACTAGAAGTCCTGTGGGTGCTGCTGAGAAGAAAATATAGGAGCTCTGTGTGATGCCACTAACACACTAGAAGTCCTATGGGTGCTTCTGCGAAGAAAATATAGGAGCGGTGTGTGATGCCACTAACACACTAGAAGTCCTGTGGGTGCTCTGAGAAGAAAATATAGGAGCTCTGTGTGATGCCACTAACACACTAGAAGTCCTATGGGTGCTTCTGCAAAGAAAATATAGGAGCTCTGTGTGATGCCACTAACACACTAGAAGTCCTATGGGTGCTTCTGGGAAGAAAATATAGGAGCTCTGTGTGATGCCACTAACACACTAGAAGTCCTATGGGTGCTTCTGGGAAGAAAATATAGGAGCTCTGTGTGATGCCACTAACACACTAGAAGTCCTATGGGTGCTGCTGAGAAGAAAATATAGGAGCTCTGTGTGATGCCACTAACACACTAGAAGTCCTATGGGTGCTTCTGCAAAGAAAATATAGGAGCTCTGTGTGATGCCACTAACACACTAGAAGTCCTATGGGTGCTGCTGAGAAGAAAATATAGGAGCTCTGTGTGATGCCACTAAACACACTAGAAGTCCTATGGGTGCTTCTGGGAAGAAAATATAGGAGCTCTGTGTGATGCCACTAACACACTAGAAGTCCTGTGGGTGCTGCTGGAAGAAAATATAGGAGCTCTGTGTGATGCCACTAACACACTAGAAGTCCTATGGGTGCTTCTGCAAAGAAAATATAGGAGCTCTGTGTGATGCCACTAACACACTAGAAGTCCTGTGGGTGCTTCTGAGAAGAAAATATAGGAGCTCTGTGTGATGCCACTAACACACTAGAAGTCCTGTGGGTGCTTCTGAGAAGAAAATATAGGAGCTCTGTGTGATGCCACTAACACACTAGAAGTCCTATGGGTGCTTCTGGGAAGAAAATATATTAGCTCTGTGTGATGCCACTAACACACTAGAAGTCCTATGGGTGCTTCTGGGAAGAAAATATGGGAGCTCTGTGTGATGCCACTAACACACTAGAAGTCCTATGGGTGCTTCTGGGAAGAAAATATAGGAGCTCTGTGTGATGCCACTAACACACTAGAAGTCCTATGGGTGCTGCTGGGAAGAAAATATAGGAGCTCTGTGTGATGCCACTAACACACTAGAAGTCCTATGGGTGCTTCTGGAAGAAAATATAGGAGCTCTGTGTGATGCCACTAACACACTAGAAGTCCTATGGGTGCTGCTGGGAAGAAAATATAGGAGCTCTGTGTGATGCCACTAACACACTAGAAGTCCTATGGGTGCTTCTGGGAAGAAAATATAGGAGCTCTGTGTGATGCCACTAACACACTAGAAGTCCTATGGGTGCTGCTGAGAAGAAAATATAGGAGCTCTGTGTGATGCCACTAACACACTAGAAGTCCTATGGGTGCTTCTGCAAAGAAAATATAGGAGCTCTGTGTGATGCCACTAACACACTAGAAGTCCTATGGGTGCTGCTGAGAAGAAAATATAGGAGCTCTGTGTGATGCCACTAACACACTAGAAGTCCTATGGGTGCTGCTGGGAAGAAAATATAGGAGCTCTGTGTGATGCCACTAACACACTAGAAGTCCTATGGGTGCTTCTGGGAAGAAAATATAGGAGCTCTGTGTGATGCCACTAACACACTAGAAGTCCTATGGGTGCTTCTGGGAAGAAAATATAGGAGCTCTGTGTGATGCCACTAACACACTAGAAGTCCTATGGGTGCTTCTGGAAGAAAATATAGGAGCTCTGTGTGTGATGCCACTAACACACTAGAAGTCCTGTGGGTGCTTCTGAGAAGAAAATATAGGAGCTCTGTGTGATGCCACTAACACACTAGAAGTCCTATGGGTGCTTCTGGGAAGAAAATATATAGGAGCTCTGTGTGATGCCACTAACACACTAGAAGTCCTATGGGTGCTGCTGGGAAGAAAATATAGGAGCTCTGTGTGATGCCACTAACACACTAGAAGTCCTATGGGTGCTTCTGGGAAGAAAATATAGGAGCTCTGTGTGATGCCACTAAACACACTAGAAGTCCTATGGGTGCTGCTGGGAAGAAAATATAGGAACTCTGAGTGATGCCACTAACACACTAGAAGTCCTATGGGTGCTTCTGCAAAGAAAATATAGGAGCTCTGTGTGATGCCACTAACACAGTACAAGTCCTATGGGTGCTTCTGGGAAGAAAATATAGGAACTCTGTGTGATGCCACTAACACAGTACAAGTCCTATGGGTGCTTCTGGGAAGAAAATATAGGAGCTCTGTTTGATGCCACTAACACAGTACAAGTCCTATGGGTGCTTCTGGGAAGAAAATATAGGAGCTCTGTTTGCTGCCACTAACACACTAGAAGTCCTATGGGTGCTTTTGGGGTGCAATGCTGTGCTAACAGCACTGCGGTTGGTACTACTGGAATACTGTACTAACAGTAAAACACGCACCAGACTAATCCCCAGCAGCAGCTAAAAACACACTAACCAGCAGCAATGGACGATCAATGACAGGTAGCAATGGTTTAGCAAATAAATAGCCAATGGTTTAGCAAAGTAGAGCAAATCTTTCTATATGAATGAATCTAGCAAAGAGTGACACAGAATCAGCCTGATCTCTCCTAAAGCCGGAACTCATGTGACCGGCGCCGACGGCGTGGCGGCCTTTTAAATGGTGGGGCGTGTACTAAAGCCCCTGAGCTGTAATTGGCTACAGGCGTCCTGCCTGTAGCCAATTATGGCTCTCCGAGTTTCCGGCGCTGTGATTGGCCAAGCATGCGGGGTCACAGTGCATGCTTGGCCAATCATCAGCCAGCAATGCACTGCGCCGGCCGCGCCGGCCGCAATGCATTGCGGGGCCGCTAGCATCACACGAATGTGATGCGAGCGGCCAAAATAGTTCTGGGCTCGCCGAGCGAGCGAACGCCCGGTGCTCGATGCGAACATGGGTTCGCATCGAGCACCGGGCCCATCCCTAGTGGTGGCAATCAGGTGAAGAGTACAAAGACAAGTGGGTTCGCATCGAGCACCGGGCCCATCCCTAGTCATATCTCCAGACCTAAACCCTATTGAGCAACTGTGGGGCACCCTCAAACGAAAGGTGGAGGAACGCAAGGTCTCTAACATCAACCAGCTCCAAGATGTCGTCATGGAGGAGTGGAAGAGGACTCCAGTGGCAACCTGTGAAGCTCTGGTGAACTCCATGCCAGAGAGGGTTAAGGCAGTGCTGGAAAATAATGGTGGCCACACAAAATATTGACACTTTGGGCCCTATTTGGACATTTTTACTTAGGGGTGTACTCACTTTTGTTGCCAGCGGCTTAGACATTTATGGCTGTGTGTTGAGTTATTTTGAGGGGGCAGCAAATTTACACTATTTTACAAGCTGTACACTCATTAATTTACATTGTAGCAAAGTGTAATTTCTTCAGTGTTGTCACTTTTGTGAGCTACTGTATATGTATGTATATATATATATATATATATATATATATATATATATGCACAATAACAAGGTGGGACACCTCTGCCGTATAGATGATTTCCCTACTCCGGATTACATCTGATGTGGCACTCCTTTTTTCCACAAGATACAATATCTCACAAAAGTTAGTACACCGCTCACTTTTTTGTAATTATTTTATTATATCTTTTCATGTGAAAACACTGTATATATATATATATATATATATATATATATATATATATATAAAATACATTAGAGTAGAATACAAATGCTAAAATGTTTAACGTGTGGAACCAAGACATCATCAAAACAAAAAAATACTCTGGAAATCCAGAGAAATTAAGAGAAAAGGCCCTGGGTCTCAAGTGGTTAAAGGATGTTGTAAAGGGCATTATTGAAACCCCACGGGGCCGCATTATAAAGCATTTGCTGGACAAATATCACAAGCATTTGTTCAGGCTCCACAAATTTAATAATAAAAAAAAAATATTAATAAATAAATAAATAAAAATGCAAACAGTTTTTTTTGTTATAACAAATTAAATTAAATAGAGCGAGGGAGGATGAGAGAGAGAGAAAGGGGATGGGTGAGGGGTAAGAGAGTGGGGATGAGAGAGAGAGGATGCGCATTAGCATGCGTGGGAGTGACAGCAATTCAGCCTGGCCAAGGCAAGTGACAGAAGGCACAGAACCCGTAAGGAAGACTGGGTAAAGATGGAAGCGCCCGGGACTGATCACAGTGCAGCGCTGGGGGGCTCAGTCTGACAGGTAAGTATACCCTAATGTGCTAATATGCTGTGCATACAAGTACATTATGGCATAACCTACCTGATGGCCTCTAAAAAGTAGTAATGTTATCAAAGTTTATTACCACTTTATTATCACAGGATCCCAGGAGCCTCTCTGAATCAGTGGCCATTGCCCAGTGCCCAAATGCATAGTTGTCAACATTTCAAAATTATTTTCCGGGACACTTTTTTACCAGTGGTATATTTAAAGTAGCTGACATCCCCTATGTTCCTCTATGCATCACAGTAGTAATCACAAAAATAAATGAGTACTAATAATGGGCAGAACAAATATGAGGACTGAGAAGATTTCCTTTAGTTGAACTAACAAAAATGTTCCATGTTCTAGAGCTGGTAACATTAAGGATATTCAATATAAATTTTAAAGAACTGTTTTTGTGGGTAAGAGGCATAGGGGAGGTGTATGGATGGTATAAAAGTGGGAAGTATGTGCAGGTGAGGGACTGGAATCTGGAGGGTATAACAGTGGGTGCTATGTACAGGAGAGGAGTGTGGAGGGTATGATGGGGCAGTATGCACAGCAGAGGAGTGTGGAGAGTTGACAGTGGGCACAATGTACAGGAGAGGAGTATGGAGGGTATGCCAGTGGGCAGTATGTACAGGAGAGGAGTGTGGAGGGTATGATAGAGGCAGCATGTAGAGGAGAGGAGTGTGGAAGGTATTATGGGGGCAGTATGTACAGGAGAGGAGTGTAGAGAGAAAGACAGTTGGCAGTATGTACATGAGAGGAGTGTGGAGGGTATGACAGTTGGCAATATGTACAGGAGAGGAGTATGGAGGGTATAATGGGGCAGTATGTACAGGAGAGGTGTGTGGAGGGTATCACAGTGGGCGGTATGTACCAGAGAGGAGTGTGGACAGTATGATAGTGGGCAGTATGCACATGAGAGGAGTGTGGAGGGTATGACAGCCGGCACTATGTACAGTAGAGGAGTTTATGAAAGTGTGAAGGGTTTGACAGTGGGCAGTATGTACAGGAGAGGAGTGTGGACGGTATGATACTGAGCAGTATGTACAGGAGACGAATGTGGAGAGTAAGACAGTGAGTAGTATGTACAGGAGATGAGTGTGGAGGGTAAGACAGTGGGCAGTATGTACAGGAGAGGAGTGTGGAGGGTATGGCAGTGGGCAGTATGTACAGGAGAGGAGTGTGGAAGGTATGATACTGAGCAGTATGTACAGGAGACGAATGTGGAGAGTAAGACAGTGAGTAGTATGTACAGGAGATGAGTGTGGAGGGTAAGACAGTGGGCAGTATGTACAGGAGAGGAGTGTGGAGGGTATGGCAGTGGGCAGTATGTACAGGAGAGGAATGTGGATGGTATGACAGTTAGCAGTATGCACAGGAGAGGAATGTGGAGGGTATGACAGTGGGCAGTATGTACAGGAGAAGAGTGTGGAGGGTATGACAGTGGGCAGTATGTACAGGAGAGGAGTGTGGAGGGTATGACAGTGGGCACTATGTATAGGAGAGGAGTGTGGAGGGTATGACAGTGTACAGTATGTACAGGAGAGGAGTGTGGAGGATATGACAGCGGGCACTATGTACAGGTGTGGAGGATGAAGGAATCTGGGAAGGAAAAATGTAAAGGTTTGTGGAAGGATATTTAGTGACTGTGTAGTGGTTAAGCGTGCCATACATGGATTGAAATTAAGCCAATTAAGTAGAGACCAGCCATAATCGATCTATGTATGGGCAAGCTTATTGTACACAAGTCAATCTATTAATCAACTTGAGTACATCCAGCCTGTCAGGTTTTTCTCAAAACAATCAGTACTGCCAGCTATAGTTAGCAACACTGATTGTGTGGGTAGGCTCCCCACTGGCAGAACACAATAACACTGTGGGAGTGACTCCCCCATCCACAGGTAAGAAGGTGAGAGGGTGTGTGGGGATAGGCTGGGAAGAGAGGTTTGTCTGCAGGGGGGTGTGAGGTGGTCATGGAGGGATATCAATCAGCGGGTGGGTGGGGGGTATGGTCTGTCATTTGCAGGTTGGGAAATGGTCACCTGTGATATAAGTTGAAGGGAGGTGACTAACATTGGAAGTGGGTGGGGAGTGTGAAATAGTAGATGTGTTTCAAGTTTCTTTCACATTTGCAGTAATGCTTATTGCCCTCTGAAAAGTGATCTGTGGTGGATTTATTTTTAACGAGTGGTATCGCAGCAGCTAAAGACATTCATGAGGTGCTACTGTCGCCTCCTTGGTTTTTTTTTTTTACATTGCTGAATTGTAGTTTTACACTGTTGGACTATGCTGCTACTGCGAGCGAGTTTGGCTTGCAGTTGCAGAGTGGCCCCCATACACACGGTCGGACTTTTTCATCGATTTTGTCCGATCGGACAAGGTTGTTGAAAAATCAGACCGTGTGTATGCACCATCGGACAGTGTTCGTCGGTTTGTCCGACGGACAAAGTCTTATCTCCTGCTGGAAAGATTTGCCGTCAACACGGTCCGATCACACCAAATCCGAGCGTGTGTACGCTTGTCCGACGGACAAAGTGCTACACATGCTCCGAAGAAATTCTGTGACGGAAGCGCTCGGTCAGGTAAAACTACCTTTCCTAATCGACACAGCACATTCGTCACGCTGCAATGTTAAAATGTCTTTAATGCAGCGCATTCTCTTTTTCTTTACAATGCAACAAGAATGACTTTTAGCTGCTCCTATTCACCCGCACTTCTCACAAACTTACTTCTTTATTACTTTTCAGCATTTATACACTACATGTTTATTTTTACTCAGATCGTAATACAATCTTTGTTATTTTTTTACCATGATTTTTTTTTTTTTTTTTTTTTTTTGGGGAATACATATTGGAAGGAGAATTTTTTTGTTTTTTGGAGGGGGTTTGTATGTCTCAACTTAGCAAAACCACATTATTAACATTTGTATTTCTTGCTTAAATTTACTAGGAGTTTGTTGGTTGTTGGTGCCCCTTGTTAATTCTACTTTAGGATTAGTGAAATGTACTTGCCTACTCAAAGAAAAACTGTCATTGTAGAAAAGTAAAACACAATAGGCAATGATTATTTCAAATCAAAAAAACCTTTATTTAGGTCTCAGCAACAAACCAAAGAGGAACGCAGCCATGGTGAAACTTGGGGAATTTGCAAAGCCTTGGACACCCATGGCAACCATCATTTTACAGACTTAAACAATTGGGGGCATGAAGAGTACCTATCTAAATAATAAGGGAGCGCAATCTGGTCCTGAAGTCAAAAACATCCGGAACTGCAGCAGATGCCATCTAGGTCCCCAGGCTCTGGTCCTACGAGAGGCTCCATCTTCTCTCAGACCAGACTGAATCCAGGTCGTCACTCTCTTGTCTTCCTTGTACGCTTCCTTCCACGCCGTGGTGCTGGTGCTGGTGGGGTGGCAGAAGGAGGAGGAGGAGGCGGAGCAAGGTCACTCTCGCAAACATGTGTGAGGGGAGTCATCTCCCCAGCCATCCCCTCATTTAGTATTTTGAGGATGACCTCCTCACACATGCTGCGTTGCCCCGCCTCCATACCCGTAAATTTACTGGTAACCAAGGAGGCAAAGGCCTCCTCGTAGGTGGGTGTGGCATAGAGGGAGGCTGAGGCATCTCTGATCAGCTGGAGCGCTGACTCTCCCACCTCCCCCATGTTTTTCGCACTTCTGTAGGGAAGGCGGAGGGGAGAGACTTGGGAGACAGTCAGGCTCCTACGCCTACCCCCCTCTTGGCTGCCACTACCCCCTGCCTCCTCCTGACTGCCACCTTCCACAGCCACCTCCTGGCTGAGGTCTTCCTGTGTATGAAAAAGGGACATAGTTTCAGTTATTTGTTCATCAAACACACACAATTCTCATCTAGTGACTGTTGCAAAATGTTTTCAAATACAAAACCATACAATTCTCAGCCCTGCAGTTTAGATTCTTCCCAAAAATGTCTCCCACACCACTGTCTGTTGATATGTCAATCACGTTAGGAAATAAGCAATTGGGGATCCTGAATTAACTGAACATCATTCATTATTCCCCAAACTGGTTACAAAACTACTATACCTGGAACAAGCTGGGCACCTGCACATATTCCATACTGGAAGGCCCAGGTTGGTCCTCGGAAGCCTCACGCGGGGTGGCGTGCGTGGAAGGACGCGTGCAAGGAAGAGTCGAGAGTGACTTCCTGACAGTAGCCTGGTCTTTGAGAAAGTGGAGCCTCTCATAGTACCAGAGCGTGGGGACATGGACATCAGCTGCTGCAGCTCCAGATGCTTGTGACTTCAGGACCTTATTGCGCTCCCGGAAATAGGTAGTCTTCATGTTGGTGATCTTAACTTTTAAGTTTGCCACGGTTGCCATGGGCAGGGTAGGCTTTACAAATGCCACAAGTTTCAGCAGGGCTGCGTACCTCTTTGGTCTGTTGCTATAATCCCTGTGTTTCGCCTGCCATAAGAGGGGGAATTGCCGGTATTTATCAATGAAGTGGGGGAGAAAGCTCACGTCGTAGAAGGCATCCATCACCTCTGCAAGACACAACGCCACACAAAACAATATAAATAATGTCAGCCTAAACTCTCCTAATCTTCTCCATAAAGAAGCCTCAAGTTATAATCAGTCTAGGCTAGTTATGTACCAACGTCAAATTGTACCTTCGTTTGTAGCGATCGTCTCGTGCGTGAGCTTTCTCTCCCCTCGTCTCCCAGATCGTGGCTACGACACAGGCGTGTGACGTTTTATATACAGTGCGCATGCGTCAAACTCCGCCCGCCCCTGACGATCTTTCTCGTCTATTCCCCACCCCTTCTCTTTACGGCGCAGTGGGGAGAGCACATGGCGGGGACACAGCAGGTGCGCCCCAAATATCCCCCCAACGAGGAGGTGGACGAGGAAAGTCCGGAGGCACAAACGTCCCGATCCCGGAGCCTAAAATTCAAGGCCTCCAATATGTCATTTGGAGAAATGTTGGAGATGGTGGACATATTGAAGAGGAGCGACTATGATGGGAAGTATGGGCCTTACCTCAACCCCAATGTCCGCAAGGCCAAGATCATGTCTAAAGTTGTGAGGAGGCTGTACAATCATTTTGGGGTACAACGATCCAAGGAGCAACTGAGGAAACGCTGGTCAGACCTGAAACTGAGGGAGGCCGATCAGTACAGAAAGATCAAGCGAATTCTTCAAAAAAGTAAGTAGTTGTGTTTTGTGTTTGATTTCTTGCTTGCATACTGCTCCATGTGGTTTGATTTTTACAAAGTTGTACATTCCAAAATGGCCACTTTCATGTTCGTCTGTGCATTCGATCGTCCTCAGCCTCGATCTTTCTGCCACTGTCATGGTCGTGTGTGTGTCCATTCGATCGTAATCAACCTCGAACGTTCGGCCACTTATAATACGATGTTTGGTGTTTTTTTGGGGGAAAGGAAGTTTGTTCTCCCTAGAAATGTCATCCAGAATGTAAAGCCAATTTATTCAATGTAAAGGAGAGGTCACCCAGTAGCTGTTTACCCATCTGGACTCGAGAGCACTAGTGCTGGGACACCCAAACCCCCTTTTTAGTAGGCTTTTCCACACATGTGCTCCAGTGGATACTAGAGGGGGGTCTCCATCACACAAACTTCTACCAAAAAGCTAGTCAGTTTAGCACCTTTACAAAGTGACTACATTCATGTAGTTGACATTTGTAACTGGCCAAACTTTCAATCAATGTTTGTCATTTCCTATTTCTGCCCTCAATAGATTGTGTTGCTAAATCTTCCTTTTGTACATTCTCATAGGGGAGAGAAAACTTGGGCCGTCTGAGGAAACCCCCAAACCAACACCTCCCAAAAAAGGGGAAAGAGCAGAAGCAGAGGAGGAGGAGGAGGAGGAAGGAGAGATCATCGAACTTGGAGAAATTGTCACCACAACAGGTGAGTGTTGGAGAACACAGCTACTGGTAAGCTAATCCATGTATGGCTGCCTCATTTCCAACACCCCATTTTTGTTTGTTTGTGGTTTTTAGGTGACGTGGATGTTGTGGAAGAAAAATCGCACTTTACCACAGAGAGTGCCCACGTACTCATCGGAGAGATAATGGTCTGCAATCGAGATCTAGATTACATAAAGCAAAACATCAATGATGTTCAACAAAAATTGAAGAACATCATTGATGTTTTAGGCAAAATATGAAAACGCACCAAGTAATTAACACACATTTGTGCCAGCTTCTGAACACATTTGCAACTTAAAAACTGTGTGAAATTTGGAACATGCACACATTGTGTCCACATGTGCTAGCTCCCATCATGGTGGATGAATGCCAACGTTTTTTTGGGGGTGCAAACACTTTACGAACTACGAAAGTGGTTGTGGTGAAGGGGTTGCACCCCCAAAAAACGTCCATTCATCCCCATGATGGAAAATGGCACTTTTGAAGCTTCTAGGCATGTGTTTTACCATCTAATGACCATTTTCAGACCCAAATTGTGTGCATGTTCCAAATTTCCACTTTTCGGGGGTGACCCCCCCATGTGATGAAGGCAAGATCAAACACACTTTGAACATATAGTCATGTCTGATCTTGTCTTCACTTTACAAAGTTGAACTTTCCTAGTTCATAGGTTCTGGTTAGCTCCATGCCTGGTTTTAACAATTGCGTAATCTTTGTAAACAATGTTGTAAATAACCAAGATGTTGTCAGTTTTGGCGTGAAGATTGTAAACGCACTTGTGAATGTTTTCCAAGTAAACTTTTTTATTTTTCTAAATGTGTGGCTTCCTTATTTAAAAAAAACACAATGCATTATGTATGTAAAATGTAAAGGATATGGGGGGCAATGGGTGTTATTTACTAAAGGCAAATCCACTTGGCACTGCAAATTCCTTTCCCAGGGAACTTTTTCTATGCACTTGTAGAGCATAGCGGATTTGACTTATGTAAATTACACCCACAGTGCTTTGTACGAAAACACGGAGCACAGCATTTTTCTGAATACACACATGTCAGACCTGGTGATGAAAAGGAGTATTTTGGGTGTCAGTTATGCAGGACAAACCTTCTCTAGACCAAAGATTAGGTATCAAACACACAACATGAGACTAATCTTTTTGGGAAGAAGAGACTGTTACCTCCTTTTGCCCAGAAAGTGCATTCCCACTGTCGAAGGCAAATGGAAAAAATGTCAAGGTAAAATAAGCTAAAAAGAAGACTGAAATGACAAGAAATCATAGGTTGGTTAAAATATCTGATTTATTAAAAAAATGCCTCTCACACATCGTCAGGCAGAGCAATGGCCCCCCTACCCACAAAGTACTCCATATATTGGTCCCGGACCACACGGGCATTTAGAGGGGGCAAGCCTGGACGTGCCACTCGAAGGGCTGTGAGGTCCGCATTTGGAGGGCCCTCCACATCTGGGCCAACGGGCACCACATAGTTCCTGTTATGTCTTTTGAGGAAGTTGTGCAATATGCAACAGGCAAGAACTATGTGGTTCAGTTTGTATTCCGCCAAGTTAAATGCCGTCAGGAACAGGCGGAAGCGGCTGGCCAGGATGCCAAAAGTGTTCTCCACCACTCTTCTGGCTCTGGACAGCCTGTAGTTGAAGACCCTCTGGTCCGGGGTGAGGGTCCTCATCGGGAACGGCCTCATCAGATGGGGAGTCAACGCAAACGCTTCATCTGCGACAAAGACGAAGGGGAGTCCTTCGGCATTCTCCTCTGGAGGTGGCAAGCACAGACTGCCACTTTGGAGACGCCAGTAGAACTCCGTGTGCGTAATGGCCCCACCATCCGATATCCGGCCGTTCATCCCCACGTCCACATACATAAACTCGTATGTTGCCGACACCACCGCCAACATCACTACACTATTAAACCCTTTATAATTATAATAGTAGGACCCCGAGTTGGGCGGTGGGACGATGCGGACGTGTTTCCCATCAATTGCCCCTCCGCAGTTAGGAAAGTCCCAACGGCTGGCAAAGTGGGAGGCCACAGTCTGCCATTCCTGTGGCGTGGAAGGGAACTGTGGAGTGAAACAAGAAAAAAAAAAATTAGTCACTTTGCACCTAAACATTGCAAGCAGATTAGACAATCAACATCTTGGAACAAGAGCATTGTATAAAATTTGAGGCTGGAAAGTATTTGCACAGAAAAGTAGAGGCTCCCCTTCACAGATTACTCACCCCCCCATCAATCCCCCCACTTCTGATGGGACATTGGCAATAACTAGGGTTTTGGGGGGGGGTGGTGGACAGGTAACCCTCTGCACTTCATTGATTGGCAAATGGCTCAAAAATGTGGGCTAGTTTGCCCAGACCCTCTGTACTTAACACTATTGGCAGGCCACAGGAAAGATCAAATAACATTTCAACCCCCCCCCCCCCCCCCCCCCCCAAAAAAGGCAGGCACAGTGTGACATTATTAAATTACCAAGCAAGCTAATAGGAGGGAAAGAAGACAAAAAAATAGGAAATGGAAAGTATGGAGGCAGCCCCTTGCACTACATGCTTTGCTGAATTCATCCCTAAAGATGCGCACTATAAAGAGGTAGGTATATAGTGTGTATGGACCTTGGGAAAGCCAGCAGATAGAGGATTGGTACCATCTGACAGAGCAGTTGGGGGAGGGGGTTCCTAATGAGTTTGCCCCCCCCCCCCCCACCAAAAAAAAAAAAAAAGGGGGCTCTACATGAAGTAAACCACACAGCAAACATTTGTGCATATTTTAGGGGGTGTTTTGGGGCAAACAATACTATGCAGCAGACAAAAGACATTGCTTAAGTGACTAGGCCATAGGTGTCTATTGGGGCAGAAGAGCATGCTGGGGAGGTAAGTGAAGGGAAAAATGCATGAAGGAGAAAAGGGGCACAGCATATTAGAACATATTGCAATCATGGTAATTAGGGAAGGAGGTCAAAAATAGAAGACATTAGCAAACAGAGCATACATAGAAGGGAATAGTAAAGTATAAATGTTACCTTAATATAGTCCTCCTGCAGGACCTGAATGATGGCAGAACAGGTCTCTGGAATAATGATTCCCAGGGCCTGGGGAGAGATACCTGAAGAGAACTTCAAATCCTGAAGACTTCTCCCTGTCGCCAAGTACCTCAACGTGGCAACAAGCCTCTGCTCCGGAGTAATGGCTTGTCTCATGCAGGTATCCTGCCGGCTGATAAAGGGGGTCAGCAAAGCCAAAAGACGGTGAAAATCGGGGTCCGTCATCCGGAGAAAGTTCCTGAAATCATCAGGATTATTCTCCCGGATCTCACGAAGCAAAGGCATGTGCGAGAATTGGTCACGCTGAAGCAACCAATTCTTGGTCCACATACTCCTCGTCACTCTGTTCATGGACGGGTCTTGGGTCAAAGCTAAAAGCCTGACACCAATTCCGCGTACAGCACGAACTCGGCGACGAGTACGCACGGGAAACATCGCTCAGAAGGTCACAAAAGGTCGGCTGGTCAGAACGGACAAACAGAAAGCACCGATAAACAGCAAGGCCTGAAAGAACGAAATGAATACCAGCAACGAGCAGACAATAAGCAGTGCAAATCAAAGCATCCTATATCAAGATATAGGCCGCAATGACCAACAAATGCGAACTGACTACACGCACTAATAAACAGATACGCACGACAAGCACAAACTGAAGAGCAGTAACGATCTGAGTCAGAAAACTGAGAAGCGCGAATCTTAAGTCACCAAACTTCCACTAACTCTCGATAAACACGGGATCAGCAGAAGGAGCCCAACGGGTGCCTGACGTGGTGCTGAACTTCCCTTTTGTAATCTCGTGGACGACGACTTACGTCACGACGTTCTTGCAGACCGGATATTCCGACAACGTAGTCCGACCGTGTGTACGCAACACCAACATCGGACCAAGTACGTCGGACAAAATCCGACCGACCTGGTCCGCGGATTGTCCGAGCGTGTGTATGGGGCTTTAGGAATTATTGGATAAAGCTCATGAACTAAACCAAGTCCCAGAAAGAAGTGTCTCTTTAATAGTCTTGCTAACTGATGGTAAAGCAAATGAGGGTAAGTAATCTTGTAGGTTGTAGGCATGTTTCTTGAAGGGTTCCCCAGACCTTTTTAATTAACCACTTCAATACCGGGCACTTTCATCTACTTTCTGCCCAGGCAAATTTTCAGCTTTCTGTGCTGTAACACTTTGAATGACACTTACTCAGTCATACAACACTGTACCCAAATTACATTTTAATAATTTTTTTCACACAAATAGAGATTTCTCTTGGTGGTATTTAATCGCCACTGGGTTTTTCATATTTTGCTAAATACATGAAAAAAGATTGAACATTTTGGAAAAAAAGCCTTTATCTTAATTTCTGTGATAAAATTTTGCAAATAAATAAGAAGTAGCAAGGAGCACATGGAAGAGCAACGCATGTCAAACAAAACCATATAGCACAATTTACCAACCAGCCTGCAACCAACCGTATTTGCAATTGTGTGCAAACTATACCCCTCTTTTAATTTAAACTATAAAACAGGATAATTTGGTTGGTTGCAATCTGGTTGGTAAGTTTAGCTGGGAATTTTCTTTGGTTTTGTTTGACATGCATCGCCCTTCGATGTGCTCCTTGCTTTAAAGGCCATTCATAGGTGGGGCCAGTGGCCATTTGTTTGTACTGTTGGAATACTGGTGAGGGGACGTACTGGACACCTTTGCTGCCATTGTGCTATATGCTGGGTGTCCAGGGAGTTAGGACTGCAGAAAATATTGGGGTGCCGTAAAGTGGCTCTACAGCTTATGCATGTATTTGCAAATGTGTGCAAACTAAACCCCTGTTTTTAACGCAAACTGTTAGGCAGGATAATTTGGTTAGTTGCAGGCTGGTTGGTAAGTTGAGCTGGAAATGTTCTGTTTAACATGTGTCGCCCTTCCATGTGCTCCTTGCTGTGAAGGCCACTAATAGGTGGGTCCAGTTGCCATTTGTTTGTACTGCCATTGCATATAAATGGCCAGACGGAAGATTTCCTGATCATTACCCCTGAGCAGTATAGTGTTACTATGGTGATATTTTACTGCTCTCTCTATTGATCATAGACACTGAGTGCTGCACTGTATGCCAGTGCAGCGTCACTACGATGATATTGTACTGCTGTGGTGGTAATCATGTACATCGGCTGGCTGCTCTAATATCACTGTATGTATTGCAGCCAGCCATTGTACATGATCACGCCACCACAGTACAATGTCACCAAACCAGTGCTGCCAGTCACAGTGTCCCCAGTCACCACTACACCAGTCCCAGTATCACCGTAAGGCCTCATTCACATGTGTAGTGCTCTCTGAAGAGCGATCCGTGTTCGTATCTCTCTTAAGGGAACATTTGACAGGTGGGGAGGAGGCATTATATTGCCTCCTCATCACCTGCTTTAATATCCTGAACCTCACACAGGCACCCCCATTTACTTGAATTTGCTACACCCACCGAAAGTGACAAGGGGTATGATTCCTGTCATGGCTGCATAGCAAAGCATTGCAGCTGTGACATATGTACACCTCCAGCTGTTGCCTCTGAAGTTAAAGGCTTAACTGTGAGGTTTTATCATCCTGAACTTCACATGTGAACAAGCTCTAATAGTACAGCCAGTGAGTGTCCAAACATGTGATATTAAGGAAATTAGATGCATAATTTATGCCCACAGAAAGCCTGAAGTTGCTCCTTGGATGTTAGGCCTCTCTATATGGCTAGACGGTCAAAAAGTCTCACATGTGGTATCATCATACATGGGATGAGTATCAGAATGTGTTTTGGGTGTAATTCTAAAGCCCCATACACACGGTCTGACTTTTTCATGGATTCTGTCCGATCGGACAATGTTGTTGAAAAATCAGACCGTGTGTATGCACCATCAGACAGTGTACGTCGGTTTGTCCGACGGACAAAGTCTTATCTCCTGCTGGAAAGATTTGCCGTCAACACGGTCCGATCACACCAAATCCGATCGTGTGTATGGTTGTCCGACGGACAAAGTGCTACGCATGCTCAGAAGAAATTCTGTGACGGAAGCGCTCGGTCAGGTAAAACTACCTTTCCTAATCGACACAGCACATTCGTCACGCTGCAATGTTAAAATGTCTTTAATGCAGCGCATTCTCTTTTTCTTTACAATGCAACAAGAATGACATTTTAGCTGCTCCTATTCACCCGCACTTCTCACAAACTTACTTCTTTATTACTTTTCAGCATTTATACACTACATGTTTATTTTTACTCAGATCGTAAAAGAATCTTTGTTATATTTTTAGCATGATTTGTCTTTTTTTTTTTTTTTTTTTTGGGAATACATATTTGAAGGAGATTATTTTATTTTTTTTGGAGTGGGGTTGTGTGTCTCAACTTAGCAAAACCACATTATTAACATTTGTATTTCTTGCTTAAATTTACTAGGAGTTTGTTGGTTGTTGGTGCCCCTTGTTAATTCTATGCTTAGTCAATGCTTATTTCATGCTTATTTCAAATCCAAAAAAAATGTATTTAGGTCTCAGCAACAAACCAAAGAGGAACGCAGCCATGGTGAAACTTGGGGAATTTGCAAAGCCTTGGACACCCATGGCAACCATCATTTTTCACGCTTAAAAAATTGGGGGCCTGAAGAGTACCTATCTAAATAATAAGGGAGCGCAATCTGGTCCTGAAGTCCAAAACATCCGGAACTGCAGCAGATGCCATCTAGGTCCCCAGGCTCTGGTCCTACGAGAGGCTCCATCTTCTCTCAGACCAGACTGAATCAAGGTCATCACTCTCTTGTCTTCCTTGTACTCTTCCTTCCACGCCGTGGTGCTGGTGCTGGTGGGGTGGCAGAAGGAGGAGGAGGAGGCGGAGCAAGGTCACTCTCGCAAACATGTGTGAGTGGGGTCATCTCCCCAGCCATCCCCTCATTTAGTATTTTGAGGATGACATCCTCACACATGCTGCGTTGCCCCGCCTCCATACCCGTCATTTTACTGCCAACCAAGGAGGCAAAGGCCTCCTCGTAGGTGGGTGTGGCATATAGGGAGGCTGAGGCATCTCGTATCAGCTGGAGCGCTGACTCTCCCACCTCCCCCATGCTTTTCGCCCTTCTGTAGGGAAGGCGGAGGGGAGGGACTTGGGAGACAGTCAGGCTCCTACGCCTACCCCCCTGTTGGCTGCCACTAACCCCTGCCTCCTCCTGACTGCCACCTTCCACAGCCACCTCCTGGCTGAGGTCTTCCTGTGTCTGAAAAAGGGACATAGTTTCAGTTATTTGTTCATCAAACACACACAATTCTCATCTAGTGACTGTTGCAAAATGTTTACAAATAGAAAACCATACAATTCTCAGCCCTGCAGTTTAGAGTCTTCCCAAAAATGTCTCCAACACCACTGTCTGTTGATATGTCAATCACGTTAGGAACTAAGCAATTGGGGATCCTGAATTAACTGAACATCATTCCTTATTCCCCAAAATGGTTACAAAACTACTATACCTGGAACAAGCTGGGCACCTGCACATATTCCATACTGGAAGGCCCAGGTTGGTCCTCGGAAGCCTCATCAGGGGTGGCGTGCGTGGAAGGACGCGTGCAAGGAAGAGTCGAGAGTGACTTCCTGACAGTAGCCTGGTCTTTGAGAAAGTGGAGCCTCTCATAGTACCAGAGCGTGGGGACATGGACATCAGCTGCTGCAGCTCCAGATGCTAGGGACTTCCGGACCTTATTGCGCTCCCGGAAATAGGTACTCTTCATGTTGTTAATCTTCACTTTTAAGTTTGCCACGGTTGCCATGGGCAGGGTAGGCTTTACAAATGCCACAAGTTTCAGCATGGCTGCGTACCTCTTTGGTCTGTTGCTGTAGTCACGGTGCTTTGGTAGCCATAAAAGGGGAAATTCCCTGTATTTATCAATGAAGAGGGGGAGAAAACTCACGTCGTAGAAGGCCTCCATCACCTCTGCAAGACACAACACCACACAGAACAATATAAATAATGTCAGCCTAAACTCTCCTAATCTTCTCCATAAAGAAGCCTCAAGTTCTAATCAGTCTAGGCTAGTTATGTACCAACGTCAAATTGTACCTTCGTTTCTAGCGATCGTCTCGTGCGTGAGCTTTCTCTCCCCTCGTCTCCCAGATCGTGGCTACGACACAGGCGTGTGACGTTTTATATACAGTGCGCATGCGTCAAACTCCGCCCGCCCCTGACGATCTTTCTCGTCTATTCCCCACCCCTTCTCTTTACGGCGCAGTGGGGAGAGCACATGGCGGGAACACAGCAGGTGCGCCACAAATATCCCACCAACGAGGAGGACGAGGAAAGTCCGGAGGCAGAAACGTCCCGATCCCGGAGCCTGAAATTCAAGGCCTCCAATATGTCATTTGGAGAAATGTTGGAGATGGTGGACATATTAAAGAGGAGCGACTATGATGGGAAGTATGGGCCTTACCTCAACCCCAATGTCCGCAAGGCCAAGATCATGTCTAAAGTTGTGAGGAGGCTGTACAATAATTTTGGGGTACAACGATCCAAGGAGCAACTGAGGAAACGCTGGTCAGACCTGAAACTGAGGGAGGCCGATCAGTACAGAAAGATCAAGCGAATTCTTCAAAAAAAAGTAAGTAGTTGTGTTTTGTGTTTTATTTCTTGCTTGCATACTGCTCCATGTGGTTTGATTTTTACAAAGTTGTACATTCCAAAATGGCCACTTTCATGTTCGTCTGTGCATTCGATCGTACTCAGCCTCGATCTTTCTGCCACTGTCATGGTCGTGTGTGTGTGTCCATTCGATCGTACGCAACGATCGGCCACTTATAATACGATGTTTGGTGTTTTTTTTGTGGAAAGGAAGTTTGTTCTCACTAGAAATGTCATCAAGAATGTAAAGCCAATTTATTCAATGTAAAGGAGAGGTCACCCAGTAGCTGTTTACCCATCTGAACTCTAGAGCACTAGTGCTGGGACACCCAAACCCCCTTTTTATTAGGCTTTTCCACACATGTGCTCCAGTGGATACTAGAGGGGGGTCTCCATCACACAAACTTCTACCAAAAAGCTAGTCAGTTTAGCACCTTTACAAAGTGACTACATTCATGTAGTTGGCATTTGTAACTGGCCAAACAAAAATTGTGTCCGTCACTTTCAAGCAATGTTTGTCATTTCCTATTTCTGCCCTCAATAGATTGTGTTGCTAAATCTTCCTTTTGTACATTCTCATAGGGGAGCGAAAACTTGGCCCGTCTGAGGAAACCCCAAAACCAACACCTCCCAAAAAAGGTGAAACAGCAGAAGCAGAGGAGGAGGAGGAGGAAGGAGAGATCATCGAACTTGGAGAAATTGTCACCACAACAGGTGAGTGTGGGAGAACACAGCTACTGGTAAGCTAATCAATGTATGGCTGCCTCATTTCCAACACCCGATTTTTGTTTGTTTGTGGTTTTTAGGTGACGTGGATGTTGTGGAAGAAAAATCGCACTTTACCACAGAGAGTGCCCACGTACTCATCGGGGAGATAATGGTCTGCAATAGAGATCTCGATTACATAAAGCAAAACATCAATGATGTTCAACAAAAATTGAAGAACATCATTGATGTTTTAGGAAAAATATGAAAACGCACCAAGTAATTAACACACATTTGTGCCAGCTTCTGAACACATTTGCAACTTAAGAACTGTGTGAAATTTGGAACATGCACACATTGTGTCCACATGTGCTAGCTCCCATCATGGTGGATGAATGCCAACGTTTTTTTGGGGGTGCAACCACTTTACGAACTACGAAAGTGGTTGTGGTGAAGGGGTTGCACCCCCAAAAAACGTCCATTCATCCCCATGATGGAAAATGGCACTTTTGAAGCTTCTAGGCATGTGTTTTACCATCTAATGACCATTTTCAGACCCAAATTGTGTGCATGTTCTAAATTTCCACTTTCCAGGGGTGACCCCCCCCCCCCCCCATGTGATGAAGGCAAGATCAAACACACTTTGAACATATAGTCATGTCTGATCTTGTCTTCACTTTACAAAGTTGAACTTTCCAAGTTCATAGGTTCTGTTTTGCTCCATGCCTGGTTTTACCAATTGCGGAATGTTTCTAAACAATGCTGTAATTAACCAAGATGTTGTCAGTTTGGGCGTGAAGATTGTAAACGCACTTGTGAATGTTTTCCAAGTAAACTTTTTTATTTTTCGAAATGTGTGGCTTCCTTATTTAAAAAACACAATGCATTATGTATGTCAAATGGAAAGGATATGGGGGGCAATTGGTGTTATTTACTAAAGGCAAGTCCACTTTGCACTGCAAGTTTCTTTTCCAGGGCACTTTTTCACTGCACTTGTAGAGCATAGTGGATTTGACTTATGTAAATGACACCCACAGTGCTTTGTACGAAAACACGGAGCACAGCATTTTTGAGAATGCACACATGTCTGACCTGGTGATGAAAAGGAGTATTTTGGGTGTCAGTTATGCAGTACAAACCTTATCTAGACCAAAGATTAGGTAGCAAACACACAACATGAGACTAATCTTTTTGGGAAGAAGAGACTGTTACCTCCTTTTGCCCAGAAAGTGCATTCCCACTGTCGAAGGCAAAGGGAAAAAATTTCAAGGTAAAATAAGCAAAAAAGAATACTGAAATGACAAGAAATCATAGGTTGGTTGAAATATCAGATTTATTAAAAAATGCCTCTCACACATCGTCAGGCAGAGCAATGGCCCCCCTACCCACAAAGTACTCCATATATTGCTCGCGGACCGCGCGGGCATTTAGAGGGGGCAAGCCTGGACGTGCCACTTGAAGGGCTGTGAGGTCCGCATTTGGAGGGCCCTCCACATCTGGGCCAACGGGCATCACATAGTTCCTGTTATGTCTTTTGAGGAAGTTGTGCAATATGCAACAGGCAAGAACTATGTGGTTCAGTTTGTATTCCGCCAAGTTAATTGCCGTCAAGAACAGGCGGAAGCGGCTGGCCAGGATGCCAAAAGTGTTCTCCACAACTCTTCTGGCTCTGGACAGCCTGTAGTTGAAGACCCTCTGGTCTGGGGTGAGGGTCCTCATCGGGAACGGCCTCATCACATGGGGAGTCAACGCAAACGCTTCATCTGCGACAAAGACGAAGGGGAGTCCTTCAGCATTCTCCTCTGGAGGTGGCAAGCACAGACTGCCACTTTGGAGACGCCAGTAGAACTCCGTGTGCGTAATGGCACCACCATCCGAGATCCGGCCGTTCATCCCCACGTCCACATACATAAATTCATATGTTGCCGACACCACCGCCAACATCACTACACTATTAAACCCTTTATAATTATAATAGTGGGACCCCGAGTTGGGCGGTGGGACGATGCGGACGTTTTTCCCATCAATTGCCCCTCCGCAGTTAGGAAAGTCCCAACGGCTGGCAAAGTGGGAGGCCACAGTCTGCCATTCCTGTGGCGTTGAAGGGAACTGTGGAGTGAAACAAGAAAAAAAAAATTAGTCACTTTGCACATAAACATTGCAAGCAGATTAGACAATCAACATCTTGGAACAAGAGCATTGTATAAAATTGGAGGCTGGAAAGTATTTGCACAGAAAAGTAGAGGCTCCCCTTCACAGATTACTCACCCCCCATCAATCCCCACACTTCTGATGGGCCATTGGCAATAACTAGGGTTTTGGGGGGGGGGGGGTTGTTGGACAGGTAACCCTCTGCACTTCATTGATTGGCAAATGGCTCAATAATGTGTGCTAGTTTGGCCAGACCCTCTGTACTTAACACTATTGGCAGCCCCCAGGAAAGCTAAACTAACATTTCAACCCCCCCCCCCCCCAAAAAAAGGAAAGCACATTGTGACATTATGAAATTACCAAGCAAGCTAATAGGAGGGAAAGAACACAAAAAATTAAGAAATGGAAAGTATGGAGGCAGCCCCTTGCACTACATGCTTTGCAGAATTCATCCCTAAAGATGCCCACTATAAAGAGGTAGGTATATAGTGTGTATTGACCTTGGGAAAGCCAGCAGATAGAGGATTGGTACCATCTGACAGAGCAGTTGGGGGAGGGGGTTCCTAATGAGTTTGCCCCCCCCCCCCCCCCCCACCCAAAACAATAAAAAAAAGGGGCTCTACATGAAGTAAACCACACAGCAAACATTTGTGCATATTTTAGGGGTGTTTGGGGGCAAAAAATCCTATGCAGCAGACAAAATACATTGCTTAAGTGACTAGGCCATAGGTGTCTATTGGGGCAGAAGAGCATGCTGGGGAGGTAAGAGAAGGGAAAAATGCATGAAGGAGAAAAGGGGCACAGCATATTAGAACATATTGCAATCATGGTAATTAGGGAAGGAGGTCAAAAATAGAAGACATTAGCAAAAAGAACATACATAGAAGGGAATAGTAAAGGAGAAATGTTACCTTAATATAGTCCTCCTGCAGGACCTCGATGATGGCAGAACAGGTCTCTGGAATAATGATTCCCAGGGCCTGGGAGAGATACCTGAAGAGAACTTCAAATCCTGAAGACTTCTCCCTGTCGCCAAGTACCACAACGTGGCAACAAGCCTCTGCTCCGGAGTAATGGCTTGTCTCATGCAGGTATCCTGCCGGCTGATAAAGGGGGTCAGCAAAGCCAAAAGACGGTGAAAATCGGGGTCCGTCATCCTGAGAAAGTTCCTGAAATCATCAGGATTATTCTCCTGGATCTCACGAAGCAAAGGCATGTGCGAGAATTGGTCACGCTGAAGCAACCAATTCTTGGTCCACATACTCCTCGTCACTCTGTTCATGGACGGGTCTTGGCTCAAAGCTAGAAGCCTGACACCAATTCCGCGTACAGCACGAACTCGGCGACGAGTACGCACGGGAAACATCGCTCACAAGGTCACAAAAGGTCGGCTGGTCAGAACGGACAAACAGAAAGCACCGATAAACAGCAAGGCCTGAAAGAACGAAATGAATACCAGAAACGAGCAGACAATAAGCAGTGCAAATCA
>CM053032.1:80613724-80642781 GCA_028564925.1 Lithobates sylvaticus
TACGCCCTCCCAGAGTTAAGCAATCGCCCTGTAGCCATCCTTTGGCTATGGGCCGGTTGTTAAGCGGTTAAGAGAGTTTAGTTCATTTTAGTAGCCACTTGCTGCCCAGCCACCGCAGATATACTGCTACAGGGCAGCTCTATTGCGCGAATCGATGTACCGTTGCGGTGCTTCGCATAATAGCTATAGCAGGCGCGGCCCCGTGTCGCAGGAGCCGATGCGCGTGGCTAGTGGCTGCGATGTTCGCCGGCCACCTGCGTTCGCTCCACATAGAGGCAGAATGGGGATCTGCCAGTGTAAATAAAGCAAATCTCCGTTCTGTCAGGGGAGTAGTGAGAGATCATCTGTTCCTAGTAATCAGGAACAGCGATCTCTCTGTACTCCCAGTCAGTCCCCTCCCCCCAAGTTAGAAACACCTCCCTAGGAAACACTTAACCCCTTGATCACCCCCTAGTGTTAACCCCTCCCTGCCAGTGTCATTTATACTGTGATTAGTGGCTTTTTTTTAACTCTGATCACTGTAATAATATCATTGGTCCCAAAAAAGTGTCAAAAGTGTCCGATTTGTGCGCCGCAATGTCGCAGTCGCACTAAAAATCGCTGATCACCGCCATTACTAGAAAAAAAAAAATAATAAAAATTAGATAAATCTATCCCCTATTTTGTAGACGCTATAACTTTTGTGCAAACCAATCAATATACGCTTATTGCAGGTTTTTTTTTTTACCAAAAATATGTAGAATACATATTGGCCTAAACTGATGAAGAATTTTTTTTTTTTACATTTTTTTGGGGCTGTTTATTATAGCAAAAAGTAAAAAAAATTGTGTTTTTTTTTCATAATTGTTGGTCTTTTTTTCTTCTTATAGCGCAAAAAATAAAAACCGACGCAGTGATGTATTGCAAAAAATGGCCTGGTCATTATGGGGGGAAATCCTTCCGGTCCTTAAGTGGTTAAAACCTTTTTTAACATTTATAATTTAATTTGAATTGCTCTTCTGAAGTTGTTGTTTTTTTAGTCATGTGACCAGCACAGCACCAATCAGGGCTGTGCAGACACAGATTCATAGTGCAGACCTGCTCTGCTGATGTAGAGAGCATACCAGCAAATTCCACAAGCAGCTGCCCCCATTCCTGATTGTGGAATCACCCCTGTCCACAAGTTTATGGCTTCTGCTGTATCCCAGTGGCAGGTACCCAGCCAACATTGTTTTGCCTATAAGGGTATTCCTGCCCTCCACCCCCTTGGGATGGCAGCAGTAAAGAGGAAAAGGAAATAGGGCAGGCTTCAATGGGGACATTTCACCCTTCCAAAATCCTGGGATTTGCATTGTGATTGAGGAACTCCGGGTCCTCTGCTGCAGACACTTTGTAAGTAGGGATGAGCCGAACACCCCCCTGTTCGGCTCGCACCAGAACCCGCGAACGGACCTAAAGTCCGTGCGAGCATACAAGCCCTATGAGTTATAATGGATGCGAACGTTTCAAAATCAAAAGTGCTAATTTTAAAGGCTAATATGCATGTTATTGTCATAAAAAGTGTTTGGGGACCTGGGTCCTGCCCCAGGGGACATGTATCAATGCAATTTTTTTTTTTAAAACGGTCGTTTTTTCAGGAGCAGTCATTTTAATAATGCTTAAAGTGAAACAATAAAAGTGTAATATTCCTTTAAATTTCGTACCTGGGGGGTGCCTATAGTATGCATGTGAAGGGGCGCATGTTTCCCGTGCTTAGAACTGTCTCTGCAAAAAGTGTAATTTTTGCAGGAAAAAAAGCTATTTAAAATCACTCGCGGCTAATGTATTAACGGCTCCCGTAACACAGAGAACAGTCATTCATTGAAAGCCATTCATAAAAAAAAAAGTAATTGATTAAAAAAAAAGAAAAAAAGCGTGGGGGTCCCCCCAAATTCAATAACCAGGCCCTTCAGGTTTGGGATGGATATTAAGTTGGACCCCAGCCAAAAAAAAAAATGGCGTAGGGTCCCCCTCAAAATCCATCCCAGACCCTTGAGGTCTGGGATGGATTTTAAGGGGAATCCCAGCCCAAAAAAATGGCGTGGGGTCCCCCTCAAAATCCATACCAGACCCTTATCCGAGCACGCAACCTGGCAGGCCGCAGGAAAAGAGGGGGGGACGAGAGCGGCCCCCCTCCCTCCTGAACCGTACCAGGCCACATGCCCTCAACATTGGGAGGATGCTTTGGGGGTCTGAGACCCCCAAAGCACCTTGTCCCATGTTGATGAGGACAAGGGCCTCGTCCCCACAACCCTGGCCGGTGGTTGTGGGGGTCTGCGGGCGGGGGGCTTATCGGAATCTGGAAGCCCCCTTTAACAAGGCGACCCCCAGATCCCGCCCCCCCCGTGTGAAATGGTAAGGGGGTACAAAAGTACCCCTACCATTTCACCAAAAAAGTGTCAAAAATTGTAAAAATGACAGGAGACGGTCTTTGAGAATTCCTTTATTAAAATCTTCTTTCTTCTTCTGGTCTTCCTTTCTTTATCCTTCGGTTTCTTCATCTTCTCCTTCCGGCATCTTCTTCTTCCATCTTCTTCTTTTCCGATCCGCTTCTTCTTGGCCTTCTCGTTCGGCATCGGTGTCTCTTCTGGGCCGCTCCGCGCAATGGGAGGCTCCCGCTGTGTGAGGCTTCTCTCCGGTATCTTCTTCCACGGCGTCGGTCTCTGAGGCTTCTCTCCGGTATCTTCTTCCACGGCGTCGGACTCTGAGGCTTCTCTCCGGTATCTTCTTCCACGGCGTCGGTCTCTTCTTGGGCCACTCCGCGCAATGGGAGGCTCCCGCTGTGTGAGGCTTCGCTGGGTCTGACAGGTCTTTTATAACGGAGGGCCGGGCCACCTGGTGACCCCGCCCCCCTATGACCTCATGGGGAAAGCCATAAGGAATTCCCCATGACGTCCCTGTGCGTTAGAGGGGGCGGGGTTACCAGGTGGAAGAAGATACCGGAGAGAAGCCTCACACAGCGGTAGCCTCCCATTGCGCGGAGCGGCCCGGAAGAGACACCGATGCCGGACGAGAAGGCCAAGAAGAAGTGGATCGGAGGAAGAAGAAGATGGAAGAAGAAGATGCCGGAAGGAGAAGATGAAGAAACCGAAGGATGAAGAAAGGAAGAAAGAAGATTTTAATAAAGGAAATGTCAAAGACCGTCTCCTGTCATTTTTACCATTTTTGACACTTAACCCCTTACCATTTCACACAGGGGGGGGCCGGGATCTGGGGGTCCCCTTGTTAAAGGGGGCTTCCAGATTCCGATAAGCCCCCCGCCCGCAGACCCCCACAACCACCGGCCAGGGTTGTGGGGATGAGGCCCTTGTCCTCATCAACATGGGGACAAGGTGCTTTGGGGGGGCATCCTCCCAATGTTGAGGGCATGTGGCCTGGTACGGTTCAGGAGGGAGGGGGGCCCCTCTCGTCCCCCCCTCTTTTCTTGCGGCCTGCCAGGTTGCGTGCTCGGATAAGGGTTTGGTATGGATTTTGAGGGGGACCCCACGCCATTTTTTTTGGCTGGGGTTCCCCTTAAAATCCATCCCAGACCTCAAGGGTCTGGGATGGATTTTGAGGGGGACCCTACACCATTTTTTATTTTTTTTTGGCTGGGGTCCCCCTTAATATCCATCCCAGACCTGAAGGGCCTGGTTATTGATTTTGGGGGGACCCCCACACTTTTTTTTATTTTTTTTATCAATGAATGACAGTTCTCTGTGTTGGGAGCCATGAATTCATTAGCCGCAAGTGATTTTAAATAGTTTTTTTTTCCTGCAAAAATTACACTTTTTGCAGGGACAGTTCTAAGCACAGGAAACATGCCCCCCTTCACAGGCATACTATAGACACCCCCCAGATGTGATACTGCAATGATGTACTAACAGCACGCACACACTAATCCCCAGAAATACAGCACATAATGTCAGCAGTCAGCAGCACGCTGACACTGAAACACAATATGCGAGGCCGCCGCGGCGGCCTCTTATACCGTGGGGCGTGTACTAAAGCCCCTGAGCTATAATTGGCTACAGGCATCCTGCCTGTAGCCAATTATGGCTCTCCTCGCTGCCGGCGCTGTGATTGGCCAAGCATGCGGGGTCACAGTGCATGCTTGGCCAATCATCAGCCAGCATTGCACTGCGACTGGCGCAGTGCATTGCGGGCCGCTCGCATCACATGAATGTGATGCGAGCGGCCAAAATAGTTCTGGGCTCGCCGAACGGGCGAACGCCCGATGTTCGATTCGAACATGGGTTCGAATCGAACACCGGGCCCATCCCTATTTGTAAGTAAGAGAAGAGGATATTTGCGCTTGGATCATATAATCAGCAGCTGAACACTATACCTTTGATACTAAGTATATAACAACAAGTGAAAAAAAGTGCAGTGCTATATCAAACAGTATAATAAATGAATACAATAAATGAAGAACATATAATTCAAATAAATATAATAGTCCTGAATGTGCTCAATAAAGGTATATGTGAAAATGTACACATCAAAAAAAAAAAAAAATTAATGTAGAAAGGAAAAAAAATGAGAATTGAAAAAAGTTGAGAGTTGAAAAAAGTACTCATTCAATGGATCCAATAAGGGAAACTTGAGCATCAACTCAAGTGACTCCAGATAGTCAATCCACCCGGTCCTCACCCGCAATCAGTGGGTCATATATATGCAAGATAAAAGGCTCCACATAGTGCAGTATTGTAAAAACATTCATTTTATTTTTTAAAAGTATTGCTCTCCTGAACTATATTTAACGCAAAACAATAAAATATTTTAAAAGAAAAAGTATTGCTCTTACATTATATCAGCAGCATTTATCACATCCAAAACAGGTCATTTTCCAACATCAAAGATGGCCAAACAATGATCGTCCATGCACTGTAGCGTTTGTGCATGGCTCTTTCCTACGCGTTTCGTCAGAGGTGACATCATCAGGGGCTTACCAACGGCTCCAGTATGCTCAAAATCGACCAGGAAGTGGAGGAAGGGGGAGCATCTCTCTTGCCGCCTATAAAAGTGATCTTATGGTGAATATGCTACTGGGATCACTTTTATCGGAAAGCTAGCCTCCTAATAAAAAAGAAAATGGGGTTATGGCAGCTAGCTGCAGCCATAACAACAATATTTAACGTCAAAGTATTGACGTACATTTACAGTTAGGCAGTTGGCCATAACAACGGTATTTAACGTCATGGTAATGAAGTACATTTACAGTTAGGCGGTCGGCAAGAACATTTTCCGGTTATGTTTTTTAAAAGATTTTATATTTTATTGTTTCCCTGTAAGGTCAACCCTGCCCTGGTCAAGCAAACATGGACAGGGGTGGAAATGCAAGCTGGGTAAAAAATAATGGCAGCTGGGATGAGGGAATACGTGGGGTCACCACATTTTTTCAGTTACCCTTGTCCTCTGTAGGCTCTTTCTTTGAATCATTATACAGGGGCAAAATTAAAAAAGCAGCCAGCAGCAAATATTATGGCTGGGTGGCTTTAACCACTTAAGCCCCGGACCATTTTGCTGGCCAAAGACCAGAGTACTTTTTGCGATTCGGCACTGCGTCGCTTTAACTGACAATTGCACGGTCGTGCGACGTGGCTCCCAAACAAAATTGATGTATTTTTTCCCCCACAAATAGAGCTTTCTTTTGGTGGTATTTGATCACCTCTGCGGTTTTTATTTTTTGCGCTATAAACAAAAAAAGAGCGACAATTCTGAAAAAAAACACATTCTTTTTTGCTTTTTGCTATAATAAATATCCCCCAAAAATATATAAAAAATAAATTTTTCCTCAGTTTAGGTCGATACATATTCTTCTACATATTTTTGGTAAAAAAAATCGCAATAAGCGTTTATTGATTGGTTTGCGCAAAAGTTATAGGGTCAACAATATAGGGGATAGTTTTATGCCATTTTTATTTTTTATTATTATTAAATATTTTTTTTATTTTTTTATTAGTAATGGCTTTTTATTGTGACTGCGACATGGCGGACACGTCGGACAATTTTGGCGTGATTTCGGGAACAATGACATTTATACAGCGATCAGTGCGATTAAAATTTCCCTGATTACTGTGTAAATGTGACTGGCAGTGAAGGGGTTAACACTAGGTGGCGCTGTAGGGGTTAAGTGTGTCCTGGGGAGTGTTTCTAACTGTAGGTGTATGGGCTATCTGTGACACATCACTGATCATAGCTCCCGATCACAGGGAGCTATGATCAGTGACACTGTCACTAGGCAGAACGAGGAGATGCTTGTTTACATTAGCATCTCCCCATTCTTCCTCTCCGTGAGACGATCATGGGTATCCCCGCTGACATCGAGTCCGCGGGACCCGCGACCCGACTCACGGAGCTTCCGGCCAGCGCGTCTGCCGCCAGCACACACGCGATGGCAGGGCGGCAAATTCAAAGGGACGTACAGGTACACCCATTTACGCAGCTGTGCCATTCTGCCGACGTACTTCGGCATGCACCGGTCGGGAACCGGTTGAAAAAAAATGTTGCTTGTTTTTTGTATTTGTAACTAACATATTTAAAGTGACAAGTTCTCTATATTAATACTTTAGGCCCCTGATATCTCCCCTGCACACTGAAACTAATGGTGCCAGTGCTACTGGGTTTGACAACTTTTACCAGGAAGTGATGTAATACACATTGCTTCCTGATTCATTCATTGGATAGAGAATCATTTAATGTATTTTTGCGGAGCTCTTATTGCTCCTAGGTAGTAATGGACAAACCTCTGAGGGGACATTTCGCAAACGCGATCACGCGAATGTGCCCAAATGTTCACGAATCGCAGGTTTGCGGCGGGCCCCATTCATTTTAATGGCAGGCAAACATTAAAAAACTCCAGGTCATATTTGCAGCCACAAAATACTTACTAGCTGTGCACACATAGTCCCACAACATGGACACTGACATACCAGAAGTATTAAGTGAATCTGGAATCGACAACGACAAGCATTCTTTTTTTATCTGTGAAATGTTGTCAATTCAGGAGCGCATGAAGGCCATGGAGGAGAGGCAAGGTCAGGTCAGGCTATGAAGGGGGTGCAGGAGATGATCAGTGCCACAGTCAGGGCAGCACAGTCCTGTGCCAGTGTCCCAGTGTGCCAACCTGTGCTTGAGCCCCTGACCCCTCCCTCTGACCGGCCCTTACCCCCACCTATGCAGGGCTCCACTGCGGTGGTCCGGAGGTGCCAGTCCATTGCTGATCCTTAGCCATGGTGCTGGCACTGCCTGCTGATTGGCTTCTCCGCTGCTATCTCCCTCACTGACACCAGCACTGAGATAGATTACTGACACCAGCACCGCGATAGAGAGCACTGACACCAGCACCGAGATAGAGAGCACTGACACCAGCACCGAGATAGAGAGCACTGACACCAGCAACTCGCTGCGGGACCCAAAAATATGACAATGAATCGCTGCACGACCAAGTTTAAGATGTGTGCCATGCATTGCACATGTGTAATTTTGCCCTGTTTCACCTTGCTCAGCAGATTGGCACTGTTGTCACACGCCACTTTACCAACTGTCAAATTTAGCGGTGTTAGCCACTGATCTGCCTGTGAACGCAAAGCTGAAAGGAGTGCAGGGCCAGTGTGGCTCTTAGCTTCCAGGCACAACAGACGCAGCACAGCATGGCAACGTCTCACCTGGCATGTCGAATAGGTTCTGGGGATCTTGGGCGGCGCAGCGGAAGAGACGGTAGCAGCGGAAAAGGAGGAGTCAGCCGAGGAGGAGAGGGAGGATGGAGTAGGAGGAGGAGAAGAAATGGCAGGCCTGCATGCAATCTGTGGCGGTAAAACCAAATCTACATGGATGCCACGGGTTACATGCTTGACAGCCGTCAGAAGGTTCACCCAGTGGGCAGTAAAAGTTATATACCTTCCCTGCCCCTTGCTAGACCACGTGTCTGTGGTCAGATGTATCTTGGCACTGACACTGTGTGCCAGAGATACATTCACTTGCCGCTGAACATGGCCATATAGCTCTGGGATGCCCTTTTGTGAGAAATACTTCCTTCCTGGGACCTTCCATTATGGTGTTCCAATGGCCACAAATTTTCGAAAGGCCTCCGAGTCCACCAGTTTATATGGCAGTAGTTGACGGGCTATCAGTTCTGACAAGCCAGTGGTCAACCGTTGGGCAAGAGGGATATCCGGCGTCATAATTTTTTTACGCTTGAACATTTGGCCCACGGAACCCTGCCTTTTTCCAGAAAAACGTGAGGACGGCATGATAGAAGGTGGAGTGGAGGAAAATTCTGAGGAGAGAGGAGAAGGAGAAGTAGAAGAGGCTGGACGGTGAGAGCCTGGAGTGTGGGCTCGGTGATGGCAGTTCATGTGCCTTCTTAAGGCGGTCATCCCTAGGTGCTTACCGCGACTTATGCGCTGACTGCAAAGGTTGCAGATGGCAACACTATTGTCAGCAGCGGACACGTTAAAAAAAAAACACACTGCGGAGCCATGTGCCGGCGTCCTGGGAGCACCAGATGTGACCGTAAATGGTTGATGGCTCGCTCCTGATACATTAGTATTCTGGTTTGTCCCTCCTGTGCAATGTAAGTTCCGCCTGCTTCTCCTCCCTATCTGCTGGTCCATCTCTCCCTCTGAACTCCCCTCCTCTTCCTCTCTTGTGGGCACCCACGTGAGGTCCCTAGACACGTCATCATCAATGTCACCTTCCCCACCACTATAACTAGAGATCTCGGAGTAGGCAGCAACAGCGGGGACCAACCTCCTTGGGCTGATCTGGGTACTGTTGTCAGACTGCTGAGTGGCGGTTGTTGCTACCTCCTCTTCCTGATCCAATGCCAAGAATGGCTGCGCATCGGAAATGTCTTGTGATGGATCGGAAAATAATTCCTGTGACTCAAGCGGAGGGTATATGGTGGTGTTGGTGGTAGTGTCTTTGGGGGTGCACACAACAGAGTGAAGAGGGTGCAGATAGAGAGGATGAGGAGGGTGCAGAAGAATAAGGCTGAGTGAGCCACTCAACCAAGTCTTGTGCGTCCTTTGACGTAATCAAACGCACCTTCTGCAAATTCCCACTTTGGCTCATGCCTGGTGCTCCTGCCCTACCCCTACCATCCCTGCTGAAGGGCCTGACTCTTCCTCTGCCTGTCATTTTTTAAATGACCCTGTGATAAAAGTCTCTAGAGAAGTGCAGTATATGTGGAAGAAGGTATATAACAGCCCGCTTCAATCTGTCATTTTGGGGGGCCACTGGTCTATCACACCAGTTATAATACTTTTTTCTAATTGCGTTTGTCACTCTTTGTAGTATCGCTGCAGAACCGCTCAGCAGTCATAATGCTGCACAGTAGAAATGCACTATACTATGCTTTCTATATTTGAAAGTATTTTATACGTGTATTACACCCCTATATACTGCACACCAAATAGTACACCTATACCAGTCCTTAAAAGGACTTTTGTGGACCTATATTCATTAGCGATTTGTGTCGCTACAATCTGTCCCTGCGACACACAGCAACCTCTCCCTACACTGACAAAAGAGCTGCAGAACTGCTCAGCAGTCACAATGCTGCACAGTAGAAATGCACTATAATATGCTTTCTATATTTGAAAGTATATTATAAGTGTATTACACCGCTATATACTGTACACCTATACCAGTCTTTAAAAGGACTTTTGTGGACCTAATAGCTAGTGATTACAGACTGTCCCTGCTCCACACAGCATCCTATCCCTACACTGACAAAAGACAGAATGTAAAATGGCAGCCAGATCAGGTCTATTTATAAGGTAGGGGGTATGTCCATGTGCTGAAATGTCTCAATTGGCTGTCCTGTACCCCATGATGGATGTGTCATGGGTCAAATTTCTTCACAATGTAAAAGAATATGGCTGCCGCGAACAGCGCCATATGTCCGCCGGTTTGGCGAATCGCGAACGAGCAAAGTTCGCCGCAAACTGACTACCGGGCGAACCGCAAGGCCATCTCTACTCCGAGGAACACTTGCCATGCTGGTTCTGGGCCCACATGTGGGACATAGGAACCCAGGATACAACAGGGGTTTTCCAGTGCCTATGAAAGTGATCAGGTGATTGTAAAGCTTTGCAACTGGCATGTAAAGTCATAAAGCTGGGGTTACTATGCAGTAGGGCAGCCACTCAGCACTGAATGCAGAAGACAGCGAGAATCACTGCAGTAGCAGGGATCAGTCAGGTATGGAAAACGTATACTTAAAGAGGAGTAACCATTAAAATTAAAAGTCAGCAGCTACAAATACTGCAGCTGTTGACTTTTAATATTCAGACACTTACCTGTTCCAGGGTCCAGCGATACAGTGGATCGAAGCCCCGCTCGTCCCCCCCCCTCCGCTCGGCGGCGCCGGCATTGCAACTGTGGGTACCCGGCTGTGGCTTCACAGCCGGGAACCCACTGCGCATAGGCGAGCGGCGCCACACCCCGTGATTGGCCGCGCAGTAATCTGGGACCTGTCACGTGTCCCAGATGATTGACAGGAGGGAGGGGGCAGAGCTGAGCCCTTCCTGCGCCAAGGGGAAGTGATGTCACCAGCCCAGGCACTGAAGGAGGCAGACTACGAGGGATCCCCTAGCAACAGGCATTTAGAGGTGAGTTTAAAAAAAAAATTCTACATTTTATTTAGGATTTATGATTTTTTGTTTTTTTGTGTGCAACCCCACTTTAATTGGTCCAAGCTGGACAAAAAATAAAACCATACCTGGAAATCAGCTTTATTGGTTTTTATATCACTTTGTTATCACTTTTTATTAGCATTTAACTGATGTATTGTATAGTTTTGTAATACACATCATATTTGAAATTTTTACTTTACAGATAAACATTTAATAGAGGGTGTACCGATGACACAAGAGTCACAGAATGTTGCAAATTTTATAACAAGACAACACAGCTAAAGTTTTTGGTGTTCAGACTGTCTCTAAGGCTGCTTTCACACTGGGGCGGTTTGGCAGGCATTATTGCGCTAAGAATAGCGCCTGCAAACCAACCCGAAACAGCTGTTGCTGTTCCTTCAGTGTGAAAGCCCTCGGGCTTTCACACTGAAGCGGTGCGCTTGCAGGACGCTCAAAAATGTCCTGCAAGCCGCATCTTTGGCTCGCTATAGGAGCGGTATATTTACCGCTCCTATAGCGCCTGGTCCCATTGAAAACAATGGGGGAGCGCGCCGAACCCGCCCGCAAAACGCCGCTGCAGCGGCGGTTTGCTGGCGGTATTGACCCTTTTTTCGGTCGCTCGCGGGGGGTAAAACCACCCCGCTAGCGGCCGAAATGCGCCGCTAAAACGCTGGTAAAGCGGCGCTGAATATAGCGCCGCTTTACCGCCAGCGCCCCCACCGCTCCAGTGTGAAAGCAGCCTTAGTGAAATTCCATTTAGCCCATTTGAACAAGAAGACAGGGAGAGGGCGAAAGAACACATTAGTTACTCTTCCAGCTCTTTCGGTTGTGTAAATTTGACCTTCAACTATTGAGCTCTGTAAACAGACTATGCAATATTAACCTGGCTTAAAAAGTACATATACATATTTTAAACTATTAGTTATGACTATAATAAATACACTCCCTTGCTAGAAATTTGGATCAAGGTAACAGGATTACAAGGTGACGTTATATACAGTATGATGCTTTATCCCATCACCCGCTTCCCAGACTGAAATTAAAATATTTTGTTGTGATCTTTTATTACCTTATTACCATAGTACATGGTGGTTGTCATATTATTCTGCTTTTAAGTGAATCACTGAAACAATTTGATTTGATTTTTGATGATATTTCACTGTATAATATGTGTCTTTTTAAGAGAAAATAAATCCTGATGGGTTTTACTTCCTCTTCTTCTCCCTGTATAGCCTGCAAATGAAAAGCATAATGGGCTAGTATGCATCGCATACTAGCCCATTATGTACAACTTACCTGAAAAATAATCCAGCGATGTCCCCTGCGTGGGCAGCGTCCATCTTCTTGCCCTCTTCCTTCGGGGCCGAGGACTCTGGCTCTGTGATTTGCCGGAGCCGCATGACGCACGGGAGCCGCCACCTGCGGCATATGCTAGGGAAGAAACGGCCTTTGGGTTTGTTTCTTCCCTGCGCATGCACAGTAGCGATTTCCGGCGGACTACAAGTGAAATATCTCCTAAACGGAGCACGTTTAGGAGATATTTCCACTACCTATAGGTAAGCCTTATTCTAGGCTTACCTATAGGTAAAAGTCCAAAAAGTGGGTTTACAACCACTTTAACATAGCACTAAAAGGATTTTTGTTTTTCTTCTACAAGGTGAAGATGTACCGGAAAAAATTCAGGAAAATGTAAGGAAAGCTAACAAAAATGGATATACTCTGTACTGTCTTGGCTTTGGTTATGGGGTTGATTATGGATTTCTTGATAAGATGGCATTGGAAAATTCAGGCATTGCACGTCGAATTTATGAGGACTCAGATGCAGCCTTGCAGATGCAGGTTAGATTTTTAATGTATATCAGTTCAGCTGACTACACAGTATGATTCTCAAAATACCTTTTATACTGAAAATCTTTTAGGCTTGTTATGTTTCACAGAAAGTATACATAAATAAAACTAATATTTCTTTACTTGTATAATAGGGATTTTATACAGGAATTGCTAACCCAACATTGGTGGATATTAAAATGCAATATCCTGAGAATGCCATTGCAAATGTCACCCAGAACAGCTTCAAACATTACTATGATGGCAGTGAAATTGTGGTTGCAGGACGAATAATCGATAATGATCTGAACTTTTTCTCTGTGGACATACAGGCAGAAGGGGTATGTATAATGACTCTCCTGGTAAAAGTGCAAAAATGTTGAAAAAACATATTACTGTTGACTAAATCTATCCATGCTATCAATAACATTTGCATTCCAACACACATCTTACTCCCTACTATTGAGATCAGAATAAAATCTGCACTCTACCACATGACTCAGTCTCCAGTATCCTTCCAACCAATGAGGTCTGCACTACACCACGTGTACCTCACTTGTTAGTAGGGATGAGCTTGGTGTTCATTTCGAACCCATGTTCGAATCGAACATTGGCCGTTCATCCATTCGTCGAAGCCAGAACTTTGTGGGCCATGCGCATCAAATTTGTGTGATATGAACGGCCCACAATGCACTGCGCCAGTCGCAGTGCATTGCTGGCTGATGATTGGCCAAGCATGCACTGTGACCCCGCATGCTTGGCCAATCACAGCGCCGGCAGTGAGGAGAGACATAATTGGCCACAGGCAATTATAGCTCAGGGGGGTTTAGTACACGCCCCACACTATATAAGTCCGCCAGCGCGGCGGCCTTGTGTAGTGTGTTGCGGCGTTCATAGAGAGAAGGATAGGCAGGAACAGTGTCAGCTGTGCTTTACTTCTTTAGATAGCACTGTTACAGTGGGTGTAGTGTTCAGGGAGAGAGCAGGATAGGCAGGGACAGTGTCAGCTTTGCTTTGCTTCCTAACCTTGCACTGTTACAGTGGGTGTAGTGTGCCTCCTGCACAGCATACACCTGAATCTACCCCTCATTGCTGGTGTTGTGTAGTTGATTTGTGCAACACAGGCATCTGCCTAATATTCAGTGAGTGTAGTGTGCCTCCTGCACACTGCACAGCATACACCTGAATCTACCCCCTCATTGCTGGTGTTGTGTAGTTGATTTTTGCAACACAGGCATCTGCCTAATATTCAGTGAGTGTAGTGTGCCTTCTGCACAGCATACACCTGAATCTACCCCCTCATTGCTGGTGTTGTGTAGTTGATGTTTGCAACACAGGCATCTGCCTAATATTCAGTGAGTGTAGTGTGCCTCCTGCACAGAATACACCTGAATCTACCCCCTCATTGCTGGTGTTGTGTAGTTGATTTTTGCAACACAGGCATCTGCCTAATATTCAGTGAGTGTAGTGTGCCTCCTGCACAGCATACACCTGAATCTAGCCCCTCATTGCTGGTGTTGTGTAGTTGATTTGTGCAACACAGGCATCTGCCTAATATTCAGTGGGTGTAGTGTGCCTCCCGCACAGCATACACATGAATCTACCCCCTCATTGCTGGTGTTGTGTAGTTGATTTGTGAAACACAGGCATCTGCCTAATATTCAGTGGGTGTAGTGTGCCTCCTGCACAGCATACACCTGAGTCTACCCCCCTCATTGCTGGTGTTGTGTAGTTGGTTTGTGAAACACAGGCATCTGCCTAATATTCAGTGAGTGTAGTGTGCCTCCTGCACAGCATACACCTGAATCTACCCCCTCATTGCTGGTGTTGTGTGGTTGATTTGTGCAACACAGGCATCTGCCTAATATTCAGTGAGTGTAGTGTGCCTCCTGCACAGCATACACCTGAATCTACCCCCTCATTGCTGATGTTGTGTAGTTGATTTCTGCAACACAGGCATCTGCCTAATCTTCAGTGAGTGTAGTGTGCCTCCTGCACAGCATACACCTGAATCTACCCCCTCATTGCTGGTGTTGTGTAGTTGATTTGTGCAACACAGGCATCAGCCTAATATTCAGTGAGTGTAGTGTGCCTCCTGCACAGCATACACCTGAATCTACCCCCTCATCGCTGGTGTTGTGTAGTTGATTTTTGCAACACAGGCATCTGCCTAATATTCAGTGAGTGTAGTGTGCCTCCTGCACAGCATACACCTGAATCTACCCCCTCATTGCTGGTGTTGTGTAGTTGATTTGTGCAACACAGGCATCTGCCTAATATTCAGTGAGTGTAGTGTGCCTCCTGCACAGCATACACCTGAATCTAGCCCCTCATTGCTGGTGTTGTGTAGTTGATTTGTGCAACACAGGCATCTTCCTAATATTCAGTGAGTGTAGTGTGCCTCCTGCACAGAATACACATGAATCTACCCCCTCATTGCTGGTGTTGTGTAGTTGATTTGTGCAACACAGGCATCTGCCTAATCTTCAGTGGGTGTAGTGTGCCTCCTGCACAGCATACACCTGAATCTACCCCCTCATTGCTGGTGTTGTGTAGTTGATTTGTGCAACACAGGCATATGCCTAATATTCAGTGAGTGTAGTGTGCCTCCTGCACAGCATACACCTGAATCTACCCCCTCATTGCTGATGTTGTGTAGTTGATTTGTGCAACACAGGCATATGCCTAATCTTCAGTGGGTGTAGTGTGCCTCCTTCACAGAATACACCTGAATCTACCCCCTCATTGCTGGTGTTGTGTAGCTGATTTGTGCAACAAAGGCATCTGCCTAATATTAAGTGAGTGTAGTGTGCCTCCTGCACAGCATACACCTGAATCTACCCCCTCATTGCTGGTGTTGTGTAGTTGATTTGTGCAACACAGGCATCTGCCTAATCTTCAGTGGGCGTAGTGTGCCTCCTGCACAGCATACACCTGAATCTACCCCCTCATTGCTGGTGTTGTGTAGTTGATTTGTGCAACACAGGCATCAGCCTAATATTCAGTGAGTGTAGTGTGCCTCCTGCACAGCATACACCTGAATCTACCCCCTCATCGCTGGTGTTGTGTAGTTGATTTGTGCAACACAGGCATCTGCCTATTTTGTGCAACACAGGCATCTGCCTAATATTCAGTGAGTGTAGTGTGCCTCCTGCACAGCATACACCTGAATCTACCCCCTCATTGCTGGTGTTGTGTAGTTGATTTGTGAAACACAGGCATCTGCCTAATATTCAGTGAGTGTAGTGTGCCTCCTGCACAGCATACACCTGAATCTACCCCCTCATTGCTGGTGTTGTGTAGTTGATTTGTGCAACACGGGCATCTGCCTAATATTCAGTGAGTGTAGTGTGCCTCCTGCACAGCATACACCTGAATCTACCCCCTCATTGCTGATGTTGTGTAGTTGATTTGTGCAACACAGGCATCTGCCTAATCTTTAGTGGGTGTAGTGTGCCTCCTGCACAGCATACACCTGAATCTACCCCCTCATTGCTGATGTTGTGTAGTTGATTTGTGCAACACAGGCATCTGCCTAATCTTTAGTGGGTGTAGTATGGCTCCTGCACAGCATACACCTGAATCTACCCCCTCATTGCTGGTGTTGTGTAGTTGATTTGTGCAACACAGGCATCTGCCTAATATTCAGTGAGTGTAGTGCAACGCGTTCTCAGAGACTGGGAGGTTACAAACTCCTGGTCCTGAACAACGAGTTGCTGAGGCTTCGGAGCAGAGGGAGCGGTGGAGAAGGTGGCCGTCTGACCGATGCGTTCAGACAATTTTTTAGTCCGCAGCCCCAAAGTATGATCAGCTCCAACAACCATCGCCAGCGTCTGACATACATGGTGCAGGAATACCTAGGGGCAAGGTCAGACTTGGACACCTTTCCCACCGAAAATTCTCTGGCTTACTGGGTCTTGAGGATGGATCACTGGCCAGAGCTTGCACAGTATGCAATTGAGCTACTGGCCTGTCCTGCATCCAGTGTTCTTTCGGAACGCACATTCGGTGCTGCTGGATGCTTTGTCACCGATCACAGGGTGCATCTGTCCACCGACTCGGTTGATCGACTGACCTTCATAAAGATTAAATCAGTCTTGGATCACCACCAGCTACCAGGCACCTGAAGCTGATGTAACAGAATAATTTATTTTGAAATGTCACAACTGCCTATGCTGAGGCTGAGTGACTGTCCTGTTATGTTGACTGACTATCCTCTTCCTCCTCAATGATCCTGATGATAGCTTGGAAGAACATTTTTTGTTTCTGGGTGCCGCCACCAGTGGCTAAGGCCCAATTTTTCAGCCCCTGTTTAACAGGGGCATGTAATCACAATTTTTTATGCAATGCTTTGCAGCAGGGCTCATTCCTGCACTCCAACTAGAGTATCTGGGAGAGGTTGCAGTGTGGTGGCACCAGCACCAGTGCCTAAGACCCAATTTATCAGCCCCTGTTTAACAGGGGCATGTAATTACAATTTTTGTTATGCAATGCTTTGCAGCAGGGCTCATTCCTGCACTCTAACTAAAGTATCTGGGAGAGGTTGCAGTGTCATGGCACCAGCACCAGTGCCTAAGGCACAATTTTTCAGCACCTGTTTAACAGGGGCGTGTAATTACAATTTTTGATGCAATACTTTGCAACAGAGCTCATTGCTGTGCTCCAAGTACAGTATCTATGAGGGGTTGCAGTGTTGTGGCACCAGCACCAGTGCCTAAGGCTCAATTTTTAAGCCCCTGTTTAACATGGGCGTGTAATTACAATTCTTGATCTAATAATTCACAGCAGGGTCCATTCCTGCGCCCACCAAGAGTAACTGTGAGGGCTTACAGTGTTGTGGCAACACTGTCCACCACCACCACCAAAGGCCCAATTTTTCTGCCCCTGTTCAACAGGGGCATGCAATTACAATTCTTGATCTAATAATTCACAGCAGGGCCCATTCCTGCGCCCACCAAGAGTAACTGTGAGGGCTTACAGTGTTGTGGCAACACCACCACCGCCACCAAAGGCCCAATTTTTCTGCCCCTCTTCAACGGGGGCATGCAATTACAATTCTTGATCTAATAATTCACAGCAGGGCCCATTCATGCGCCCACCAAGAGTAACTGTGAGGGCTTACAGTGTTGTAGCACAGCCACCACCACCAAATGCCCAATTTTTCCTACCACTGTTCCACAATGGCATGTAATTACAATTCCTGATATAATAGTTCACAGCAGGGAGTTTCAGCACCCACCAAGAGTAACTGTGAGGGCTTACAGTGTTGTGGCAACACCAACATCTAAGGGGCAAATTTCTGCAGAGTATATACGGCAGGCCCCAAGGAAATCTACCCCTAGGAAGGAAAATTCTCTCCTGTAAGAGTTAATATAGGAAAAAGGTGTCTCCTCTCTACTGATGCTTTATCACCAATCCTTGTTTCAATAAAAAAAAAAACACTTTTCCAAAAACATTTGTCATTGGGACGGAAAGTGAGGTGAAATGTTCTGAATAGGTGCACATACAGCAAAACAAATGTTACAGGGGTGATAACAGGGGTGTTACAGGGGTGATAACTGTAACGAGCCCCTGCTCGCTCGGTTCCACTCTCCCGACACTCCTATGTCTCCCGACAGATCGCAACATCTGATGGTTCAGTCATGCGATGCTCCGGGATTCAAACTACAGCTATGTGCTGTTCGAATCCAGTTGTGATGGCTCTGAACAAACACCAGGCAGGCTGTATGTAAGTTCAAACAGGAATATCTTTATTGGATCCACAACACTCTTTTATACACATCAGTTTGAACACCCCGCCCCCAACAACCACTTTCCTATTGGTCAATTGTAAAGTAGACTGTTTTCAATTAGGTCCTCTGCCATGCAAATTAGGACTTGAAACAGGGTCAGCAGGGATTGGTCTGATAGCTTGAATAGGAGGACTGATAAGGTGTAATGACACAGAGAAGCCCCAGGAGGTAATTAAAGTACATAAACAAATGGTCAAACACAGAACAATGCATTCCTTCCAGACCACAGAGACGTCTGGAGTGGGTTAGCCTTAAGACATTGCAGAAGACCCCCCACTGTGCAATAGAATCAAAGGAGAAATACATCAGTGTTTCAAGGTTCATGACAATTCTCCCTCCTGGGAAACAGTCCAACAGCCACAGTGGGACCCTGAACGGGTCAACTCGAGGATGTTGGAAAAGAGAAGTAGTCTTAAGGTTCCAGGTCCGTCTGTCGAGATAACCCATCCGCATTCCCGTTTTGGGGCCCTGGCCGATATTGTATGGTGAAATTGTACGGTTGCAAAGCCAGGCTCCACCTTAGTAATCGGCCGTTCTCTCCCGCCACCCGGTTAAGCCATATCAATGGATTGTGGTCTGTCATGACGGTTAAAGAGCGTCCATACACGTAGGGCTGCAATTTCTTTAAAGCCCAGACTAAGGCCAGACACTCTTTTTCCACAGCAGCATATCCAACTTCACGGGGTAACAACTTGCGGCTGAGATACGCCACCGGATGCTCTTTCCCGTCATCGCCAACTTGACTTAGTACGGCTCCCGGTCCGAACATGGAAGCGTCTGTATGAATGACAAAGCGTTTGTTAGGATCGGGGGCTGCCAGTATGGGAGCTTGCGTTAGGGCGGTTTTTAACTGATGAAACGCTGTTTAGCACTACGGGGACCACAGGACCTGTCTAGGGAGAGTCTTTTTGGTCAGGTCCATCAGGGGTTTGGCAATGTCACTATAGTGGGGTACAAACTTCCTGTAGTACCCTGCTGTCCCTAAAAATGCAAGTACCTGGGTTTTGGTTCTGGGAACCGGACAGTTTAGGACGGCCTCGATTTTTGCAGGTTCTGGCCTCTGCTTCCCACATCCCACTCTATGTCCCAGATATTGCACCTCAGACATCCCGATATTACATTTGTCTGGCTTCAGGGTCAGGTCAGCGGCTCGGATCCTATCTAGCACTATTCCCAGGTGTCTAAGATGTTCCTCCCATGTCTGGCTATAGATTGCGATGTCGTCAAGATATGCGCATGCAAAATCTTGCAGACCATCGAGGAGTTCATCTATCATCCGCTGGAAGGTAGCTGGAGCATTCTTCATCCCGAATGGCATTACCAGAAACTGGTAAAGGCGGAACGGGGTGATGAAGGCCGACTTTGGAATTGCTTCTGCTTCCAAGGGAATCTGCCAGTAGCCCTTACACAAGTCAATAGTCGTCAGATAATGTCCCTGAGCTATTTTGTCCAGCAATTCGTCCACTCGGGGCATAGGGTAGGCATCTGTCACAGTACAGTCATTCAGTCGCCTATAGTCCACACAAAATCGCGTCGTGCCATCCCGTTTTGGGACTAATACTACAGGGGAAGCCCAGGGGCTTGCTGATGGTTCGATCACCCCTAACTCGAGCATCTCCCTAATCTCTGCTCTCATCCCTTCTTGCACTGCTCCGGGAATCCTATAGGCTGGTTGTCTCAGGGGCTTCTGCCCGGGGGTCTCTACCTTGTGCACAGCTATGCGAGTGTACCCAGGGAGTGCCGAGAACATCTCCTGCCGGTCCTGGAGTAATTCTCTGGCTTGTTCTCGTTCTTTGGATCCTAGTCTATCTCCTAGCCTTATATCTTCCACACCCCCGGAACAGTTACTGATTTCGGGAAGCTCCAGCATCGGTAGATATTCAGAGTCCCCGGTGGCAGGAGCACATATGGCGGCTACTGCCTCAGTCCTCTCATGATAGGCCTTCATCATATTAATGTGGAATGTCCTCTTAATATTTGTGTCTGCACAGCTGGCAACCACATAGGTGGTATCGCACAGCTGTTTTACCACCTGATAGGGGCCCTGCCAGGAGGCCTGTAATTTATTTTGCTTCAGGGGTTTTAGTATCAGGACTTTCTGTCCAATATAAAAGGTGCGATTTCACGCAGACCGATCATACCAAACCTTCTGCTGACTCTGGGCCGATTGCATATTCTCATGGACTAGATCGGTAAGTTCCCGCAGTCGCTCCCTGAGTTCCAAGACATAACTAAGGATGGGGAGGCCTTCCGGATCCTCTACCCCCTCCCACTGGGCCCTCACTAAGTCTAAGGGTCCCCTAACCCTTCGCCCATATAACAGCTCAAATGGGGAAAACCCAGTGGACTCTTGGGGTACCTCTCTATAGGCGAACAGTAGATGGGGAAGATATTTCTCCCAATCCTTCCTACTTTCCACAAAGGCCCGAAGCAGCTGCTTCAGGGTCCCGTTAAATCTCTCACACAGCCCGTTAGTCTGAGGGTGGTAGGCGGCGCTCTGGAGGGGTTTAATCCCACAGAGACGCCAAAGCTGCTGCGTCAGCTCGGCTGTGAACTGGGTACCCTGATCGGACAATATCTCCTGGGGGAACCCTACCCTAGTGAATACCCGCAGTAAGGCATCTGCTACTGTATCAGCCTGGATATTGGATAAGGGAATGGCCTCCGGGTAGCGGGTGGCGTAATCCACCACCGTAAGAATATACTTCTTCCCAGTGGCACTGGGGCGGGCCAGTGGGCCAATAATATCTACCGCTATGCGGCTAAAGGGTTTTCTAATGATCGGCAGGGGTTGCAGTGAGGCTTTTGGGTGATCCCCTGTCTTCCCTACTTTCTGACAAGTCTCACAGGTCCGGCAGTATTCTCGCACCTCAGCATGTAACCTGGGCCAGAAGAAAGCATGAGACAACCGACTCCGGGTCTTGGCTATCCCTAAATGTCCGGACAAGGGGATGTCGTGAGCCAGTCGCAATAGCTCCCGTCTGTATTTCTGGGGTACAACTAGCTGTTTGTGGGGACCCTGTCGCTTCCCAGTGCCCATTCCCTCAGTGTAACGATAAAGAAACCCCCCCTCCCACTCTATTCTGTCTTCCCCCAACCCCCCTGGATGGATGAGCATTCTCTTGGTACCTCGTGGATCGGGTAGGGCAATATCGCTGCAGATGACCGGTTTGGTTACAGATATAGCACTTAGGTCCGGTAGGAGGGTTGGGTCAGGCTGGGGGTCTAGAGGCAGACCACTGAGGTACTGAAGCTGGGTTAGAGGCTGGTAAACTTGGCGGAGATAGTAGATAGCGCTCGCTTTCACCTGACCTTCGAGAGTCCAGATATTCATCAGCCAAAGTAGCCGCTTGCTGTACAGTCCGTGGTTGCTTATCTCGCACCCAATCCCGTACTACCAGAGGGGTGTGGTTAAAGAATTGTTCTAAGAGTACTAGCTGGGTGATGTCCTCTATGGTATGAGCGTGGCTTCCCTGGAACCAGCCCTTAAGGTTCCGCTGCAGACGATGGCAAACGAAAAGACACACGGGCCCCCGGGCGCCACGGAGCCTTACGAGAAGTCACACGTTAGAGGGTTCCTCTCCTTCTTCTCCCACTGCCGAGGCAGTGGTGTCCGGAGGGGAGGGAACACAACCTGGAGGGGAGCACGGGATGCGCAGGTGCCACCTAGAGGGTTATACTGACAATTAATATGAAGGATAGTAGTGTAGAACGGCCTAAAAAAGCCTTTGTTAGTTTAGGCATTGATCTGTGGTCATGGGTGTCATGTCGGGTGGCCAGAGCATCTAAAATGTGCAGTGTGTAGGTGACTAAGAAGGAAAAGAAAATTAAAACAAACGGCAACAAAAAAAAAAAGGGGAAACGGAAAAACTTTGAACACAGTGCATGGAAAAGGAAATGTGAATGCGTGAGGAATGTGCGTGTGGGGAAGTGGGAGGGAAAGAGTTTTCCTCCATTGAGGGGGAGAAAAGAGGGGGAAAGGTGAAATAAAAAAAGGAGAGGGGGGGGGAAAGGAAAAAGAAAGAAAGAGGGGGAGAAAGAGGGAGGACAAGAAAAGGGGTGAGGGAGAGAGAAGAAAAAAAGGGGGGGGAAAGGAGGGGAAGGGGGAAGGGAAAAAAAGGTGAGGGAAGGACGATGGGGCGGGGGGGGGAGAGAAGCATGGGAACATGGGAGCATGCAGACGATGTGCCCACTCCACGTATGTTATGTTGGTTTGTTTCCGGGATTCTCTAAACTTAATCCGGCTGGCTTCGGGTGTAATGGCAAATCGGTCTAGCAGAGCTTCTTTTACCCGGTCATAATCTTTAGCGTCCTGGTCCTCCAGGGCCCGATACGCATCCGCCGCTCGGCCAGTTAAATTACTCGCCAGTAAGGCGACCCAATCTTGGGACAGTACTTCATGTATCTGGCATAGTCTCTCAAAGTCCTGCAGCAACGCTTCAATTTCCTCCTCTCCTTCCTTAAATAGTTTGAATGCCCGAAAGGGCAACTTACGGAAAGACGCTGTATCTTTGGGTGTTGTCCCCGATTGCCGTATTTCCGCCATTCTCCGCTCATGTTGCCGCTCTAGTTCTCTCTCTTGTCGCTCATCCTGCTGCTGGATGTCTCTAATGGCATTCTGTATGGCGGTCTCTGATGGGTTAGCACCATATAATGCCAACCGCTCTCGAACTCGTTGCTGAAACAAGTCTTCAACTGACCGGGGTCCCGCATCACCATCCCTGTGATCCATCTTGGCTAGCTCACTGATCAGGGTGGCCTTGTTCTTTGTCCCACCGGTTCCTCCACGGCTCTCAAGTAAGTCTTTCAGCGTGGCTCTCCTGCAGGCTGCATAGCTGGTCATTCACTGTGGTGGTTTGGAGTGTCCCAGTAACTGGAGAGCAAATCCCACCTCTGCCAACCAATGTAACGAGCCCCTGCTCGCTCGGTTCCACTCTCCCGACACTCCTATGTCTCCAGACAGATCGCAACATCTGATGGTTCAGTCATGCGATGCTCCGGGATTCAAACTACAGCTATGTGCTGTTCGAATCCAGTTGTGATGGCTCTGAACAAACACCAGGCAGGCTGTATGTAAGTTCAAACAGGAATATCTTTATTGGATCCACAACACTCTTTTATACACATCAGTTTGAACACCCCGCCCCCAACAACCACTTTCCTATTGGTCAATTGTAAAGTAGACTGTTTTCAGTTAGGTCCTCTGCCATGCAAATTAGGACTTGAGACAGGGTCAGCAGGGATTGGTCTGATAGCTTGAATAGGAGGACTGATAAGGTGTAATGACACAGAGAAGCCCCAGGAGGTAATTAAAGTACATAAACAAATGGTCAAACACAGAACAATGCATTCCTTCCAGACCACAGAGACGTCTGGAGTGGGTTAGCCTTAAGACATTGCAGAAGACCCCCCACTGTGTAATAGAATCAAAGGAGAAATACATCAGTGTTTCAAGGTTCATGACAATAACCATTCCCTATGTTCTCCAAAAAGCTTAAAAATAGATTTTTGGCTGCAGCTACACTTAAAAATGTACCTGTTCCAAATTACAAACAGATTCTACTTGAGAACAAACCTACAGTCCCTGTCTTGTTTGCACCGCCTGTATACTGCTGTTCAGAGTATATAGGGTTTTAGGTATAGGGTTTTATTTTGGGTTGGGTTCCCCTTAATATCCATACAAGACCCAAAGGGGCTGGTAATGGGCTTGGGTGGGGGGGGGGGTCTGATGGGGTAGCCATGCCATTTTTCTCAAAGATTTTCATCCATATTGCCAGGACAAGACATGACATTAAAGCCGCAAGCAGTTTTAAATGGCTTTTTTCCTTTACAAATCTAATTTTGTGCATGGACAGTTCTAAACACGGGAAACACATGCCACTTCACAGGCATACTTTAGACACCCCCCAGGTACAATATTTAAAGGAATATTTCACTTTTTTTTTTCACTTCATGCATAATTAAAATTACTGCTCCAGAAAAAACGTCCTTTTTTAAAACTTCTTTTTGCATTGATACATGTCCCCTGGGGCAGGAACCAGGTCTCCAAACCCTGTTTAGGACAATATTAGCCATTATAACTAGCACTTTAGATTTTGAACGTTCGCGTCCATTGTATTTAATAGGGTTCTAATGTTCACGCAAACTTTCAGTCTGGTGCGAAACAAACCGGGGGGGTGTTCGGCTCATCTCTACTTGTTAGTATCCATACCACCCGTAAGATTTACACTCCTGCGTACACACACCCTACTCCCAGGTTTCCATATCACCATCAAAGTGGTTGTAAACCCGATACATGAAATTTGCCCTAGTCATGAAATTTGACTTAAGCACATACATTATCTCACAAAAGTGACCCCCCCCCCCCCCCCCCCACCCACACACACACACACACGTTTTTGTAAATATTTTATTATATCTTTTCATGTGACAACACTGAAGAAATTACACTTTGCTACAATGTAAAGTAGTGAGTGTACAGCTTTTATAACAGTGGACATTTGCTGTCCCCTCAAAATAACACACAGCCATTAATGTCTAAACCGCTGGCAACAAAAGTGAGTACATCCCTAAGTGAAAATGTCTAAATTGGGTCAAAGTGTCAATATTTTGTGTGGCCACCATTATTTTCCAGCACTGCCTTTACCCTCTTGGGCATGGAGTTCACCAGAGCTTACAGGTTGCCACTGGAGTCCTCTTCCACTCCTCCATGACGACATCACAGAGCTGGATGTTAGAGACCTTGCGTTCCTCTGCCTTCCGTTTGAGGATGCCCCACAGATGCTCAATAGGGTTTAGTTCTAGAGACATGCTTGGCCAGTCCATCACCTTTACCCTCACCTTCTTTAGCAAGGCAGTGGTCATCTTGGAGGTGTGTTTGGGGTCGTTATGTTGGAATACTGCCCTGCGGCCCAGTCTACGAAGGGAGGGGATCATGCTCTGGCATTTATGGTTCCCTCAATGAACTGTAGCTCCCCAGTGGCGGTAGCACTCATGCAGCCCCAGACCATGACAGTCCCACCACAATGCAAGACTGTAGGCAAGACACACTTGTCTTTGTACTCCTCACCTGGTTGCCGCCACACACGCTTGACACCATCTGAACCAAATAAGTTTATCTTGGTCTCATCAGACCACAGGTCATGGTTCCAGTAATCCATGTCCTTAATCTGCTTGTCTTCAGCAAACTGTTTGCAGGCTTTCTTGTGCATCATCTTTGAAGAGGCTTCCTTCTCGGATGACAGCCATGCAGACCAATTTCATTGCAGTGTGCGGTGTATGGTCTGAGCACTAACAGGCTGACCCCTCACCCCTTCAACCTCTGCAGCAATGCTGGCAGCACTCGTATGTCTATTTCCCAAAGACAACCTATGGATATGATGCTGAACACGTGCACTCAACCTCTTTGGTCGACCATGGCGAGGCCTGTTCTGAGGGGAACCTGCCCTGTTAAATCGCTGTATGGTCTTGGCCACCTTGTTGCAGCTCAGTTTCAGGGTCTTGGCAAACTTCTTATAGCCTAGGCCATTTTTATGTAGAGCAACAATTCTTTTTTTTTTCAGATGCTCAGAGAGTTCTTTGCCATGAGGTGCTATGTTAAATTTCCAGTGATCAGTATGAGAGAGTGAGAGCGATCACACCAAATTTAACACATCTGCTTCCCATTCATACCTGAGACCTTGTAACACTAACAAGTCACATGACACTGGGAGGGAAAATGGCTAATTGAGTCCAATTTGGAGATTTTCACTTAGGGGGTGTACTCAGCGGTTTACACATTACTGGCTGTGTGAGTTATTTTGAGGGGACAGCTAATTTTCAGTGTTATACAAGCTGAACACTCAGTAGTTTACATTGTAGCAAAGTGTAATTTCTTCAGTGTTGTCACATGAAAAGATATAATAAAATATTTACAAAAATGTGAGGGGTGTACATACTTTTCTGAGATACTGTATAGCTGTAGTGTTTACTTATCTCTCTCCAAAGCTCTAAGTGCCGCTTCTCTCTAGTGCTTTGTTCCTCAGACACAGGAGATACCTGCAGCTGAAAATTTGTGTTGGGGAGGGTGCTCGGAGGGAGATTAGCAGCAAGCTTGTCTATTCATAATACAGCTCTGCATGTTCCTTCGTTCCTCTGCCTATGTGGAGTAGGGGTGCGTGCCATTCCTCCAATCAGCTCTCACACAGTGCAAGCCCAGACTCCTCCCCCTCTGCTGAAAAATGAAGGAAGAGTGTAGAAAGGGAAAGACAGCAGATATACATGTAAAACTTACTGTATGTAGGAGGATTTGTTTCATCTCTGTGTATCATCTGAGGCTATTCACTTCACTGGGTATATGTGAGGGTTTACAACCACTTTTAGATCGACATTCCACACACACAGTTTGTTCCCTAGAATACATGTCACCAATAGAATCTGCGCTCTAGCAATCACAACTTTCCTCCAATCATCAATATCGGTAGTGATCTGCACAGCAGCACACTAAGGCCCCTTTCACATTGGGGTAGTGCGGGAGTCGGCGGTAAAGCAGCGCTATATTTAGCGATGCTTTACCGTCATTTTAGCAGCGGTATTCGGCCGATAGCGGTGCGGTTTTAACCCCTGCTAGCGGCCAAAAAAGTGTTAAAAACGCCCGCACCGCTAACCCATTGATTTCAATGGGTAGGCGCGGTATAGGAGTGGTGAATAAACGGCTTCTTCATCGCTCCAAAGATGCTGCTAGCAGGACTTTTTTTACCGCCCTGCTAGCGCACCGCTCGAGTGTGAAAGGACCCGCTTTTTTCAGGCGCTATACAGGAGCTATTTTTGCAGCTTGACTTATAATTTCTACATTTTTAACTTTTGTACAGGTGCAGTTAGAAGAAGAAGCAGTTAGGCAGGCCATAGACGATGTGATTTTCTTTCTTCCAACCACGGGTTGCAAGAAATTAAGTTGCTTGATCCACCCATCCCCACAGTGAGTGTTGATAGCCGAATCCCTCCTGTGAAGGGGAAGGTGGGGGGCGCAGGGAGCCATCCCTGCTGGGAGATGGGAGAAAACAGTGATTATTGCTAGCGGCTGGCAATAATTGCATGTATAACTCCAACATGTTGGTTGTGCCCAAGTTGAACAATTCAGGGCAAAATCAGCCTGCCCATAGATAGTTCAAATCTCAGCCAGTTGCTGCTGAACCTGTCAGTTCCTACAGTCAGTAGGATTAAACAAATTACCAAGCCACAGTAGACAGTCGATGAGGAATAGTACCATGCTGTTGGTGTCAGTAGTAGTACAAGTGCCACAACATCTAAAAAAATCCTCCACAATGTTGCTCAGTGGGAGGACAAATAGTGCCCCACCAATGGTCAGTGAGCTGAGGAGGACCCCAAAGTTGGTGTCAGTGGAAGCAATAATGCCCCATTGTTGGTGTCATTAGGAGAAATTGTGCCCCATCTTTGAAGTTAGTGGGTCTAATAGTTCCCCACCCGTGTAGTCAGTAGGAAGAATAGTGTCCCACTAATAGTGTCGGAGGAACAGTGAACCATCGTCAATGGGTTCAGAAAAGCAGCACTGTTGTTCAGTGGTCCCTTATCTTTGAATATGCTCAATATCCTGTGCTGCTCTCTAGTAGCCAGATGATTTTATAGCCTGGATTATACAAAAACACCAGTCAGAAGAAGTCAGAAGAACACTCTGTTTAACAGTGCCAGCTAAAGTACGTTGGTGGGTGATAGAACACTCTGCCTTCCAACACCTTGTAAGCAGGTGCTTGTGGGGTGTCATTTAATGTATTTCTGCTGTTGTATTCATTGCACAGGGTAGTTATACTGACAGTTACAGGCTGCATAGGATGATAAGGGGACAAGTGTATCTAGACTCTTTCCTGAGCCTTCTGAGCCCTTCCCCCTGCTGTAAAACACATAAACACAGGGGAAGGCTCAGAGCTCTGCTCTCTTCCACATAGGAGGAGCTACTGCATTTACAGAGGAGGAACTGCTGCAATATGTAAGACCCCATGCACACGAGACGCAGATGCAAACTCTGCTGAACACATGTTTTAAAAAGCAGAAACCTGTGTTTAAAAACGCACGTTTTCATGCTGCGTTTAGCCACGTTTTACCGCGTTTGCGTCTATAAGCGTTTGTAAAGATAACATCATATAGACCCTCCCCAAGATCAAAAAGCATGTATTATTAACTATTTTTGCCATTTTGATCAGAGTGAGCAGCAGCAGCAGAGAGAGCAGTTGTACACTTGCATTTGCCTCTCTTGTTTTTTTTTTTGGAAATGGATCTGTGACAGACCTAGCTGGGACACTGATTATGGGCCCTGGATTTTATGGGGCACAGGGTGAAGGAGAACACCACTATAATCTGTGCTAGTCAGATTCAATTGCAGGGTTAATTAGCACATTCAACAATAGGTAAAATACTCTTTAGAATCTGTGTCAAGACAGACTAGCCTCATTTGCATTATACAAGACAACAGACACAGGGTCACATTGGCTGCTTAAAGGGATTAGTTAATTTGTTTATGTTAATTTGTTACAGGTGTATTGTTAGAGTAATATGAGCAGGAGGGGGGATCTCCTCTTCTACTTTATTATAAATACTGTCACTGTCATTTTCATTTTGGTTCTAATAAATCAGTCCATTTTAGCACTAAGCAAGTCTCGTCTCGTTTGGTGCTTGGGAGCGGTTGGAATATCTGAGATCTATATTCAGACAGGAAGGAAGTGGGATATGACAAAAGCACTCAAGAGGAGTGTAGGAACGTTACGTCACAGGATCCCATATTGAATATATGTCAGGAAATGCTCCT